>QANY01012059.1:678963-1224488 GCA_003255025.1 Datisca glomerata | reverse complement strand
GGGAGGGACCATCACTTCAAGAACGGGGAACTGTCGCTTGTAGAGTAACTCGGACAAGATAGATTGATAGGCCACTAGGTGGCTGTGACTGGTTGGCTCGAAACCCTAGAAAATCACCAAGTGAGTGTGATTGATTGGCGGTTGAGCCAGACATATGGGAAATGAGAAAGGGAAATGAATATATCAGACGATCATAATTAATCCAGCAATTATAAGACAATATAGTGAAACTGAGCATGGGAGCCCAGACCTGAAGAAGATCCCACCAACCGAAAACATAGGGAGGTGTGATCATCCTCCTTTATCTTTATTATTATTATTATTGTAAGGCCTATAAGTATAGGCTCATGTAAAAAGAAAAAAAAAGAGGCAACCCAGGCAAACTTTTACTAAGCGCATTACCTTTTCCCTCTTCCGTCTTCATCAACTATGTAAAATCATTTACACAAGTGAATATCAACAGTTTTCTCATAATTTTTCTTCTCTTTAAGGGTTTTTCACGTAAATCATCCCGTCTTCATTCTCTCACTCTTTCTCTAAATTATTATCTTTATTATTTGTTCGTAAAGGGTTCCGCATACCGAAAAGATCATTTACATTTAATCTTTTACACAAGTGAATATCAACAGTCACCTCGTGGTTTTTCTTCCCTTTAAAGATTTTCCGCGTAAATCATCATGTCTTCATTCTCTCACTATTTTTTTAAATTATTATATTTATTATTCATTTGTAAAGTGTTCCCTATACCAAAAAAATCTTTTACACTTTTCAACCAGCCGTACAACGTTAACAGAAAAGTATACTAGTGCGGAGCTAACCGTGTGTAGCATATATGCATCAACAATTGTTTATCCTTAACAGCAAGAGCTTCCAAATTAGCTAAAACGTCAGCATGGTCACTACTCTTGCTTCTGACTTTCTACCCACAGACCTCATACAAGCTCCATTACATCTATTAAAGCTATTACAGACGATACCATCTCTAGCAATAATCCCACCAACACATCAATTATAGCTGGACATGGCCGAGCTGTTTTTTTTTCTCGTGTGACATCGCACTTAAAACTTTATGTAGGAATTAGATATTGAACATTTCAAGTAGTAATGTTAGCATTTTACAGGCCAAAAACTATCAAAGTTTCATTCATGTTTATTTTAGTTCATCTTTCCCAAATTTCATAAATTTTAAAAAATTAGTGTACCAAGTGGCAATTTTGTACTTATATAGAAATTGGTGCTAATTGAAAATTGAAAAAGATAACCTAAAAGCACTTATGGTTATACTTCGGTACTGTGGGGACTTATGGTTATACTTCGGTACTGTGGGGACTGGGGTGATCTATTGATTGAATTCTCGAAAAGAGACGTGAGCTCATAAAATACACTCATTTTACTATAACTCTTACATATTTTTGAAAGATTCAAATAGTATTTAACTTATGTAAAATGTACCACTTGAACTATTTACAGAATGACATAATTATTCTTTTGAAAGACAAAATATGTAAAAAGAACTAGTCCAATAAAATATTTTTAAAGAGACGTTTCATTTGAATAATCTGACTGACTCTGTAAATCCATCTTTTAAAAGTAAGTTTTCAGAAAAACTGAAAATAAAGCAACAATGTTGTTTAAAAAAATTAACATGTTTGTTGAAAACTAACATTTAGACCTCGTAAATTTGTTTTAATTTTCTGATTTCAGAAAACAGAGATATCAATAATACAAATATTAAAAATATCTATTGGAAGAAAAGGAAAAAATTAAGATAAACCCCACAAAAAAGAAAAAGGAAAAAAATAAACCCCAAAGTTCAGCAACGTCGAGCTCCGAAAAGACTAGCAGCTGCTGTTATACTAGAAGATCAGTTTAGCTGAGCGACTCTATGGAGGTTTATGATGTTGAAAAAGGTTGAGAAAAATAGAAGAAAATAATAGGAAAAGTGATGTGTGAACGAAAGTGTAAAACAAGTGTGGGAAGTTGTTCCACATTGGAAAGGTGAAAAAAAATTGTGAGGTTTATAAACCCAATAAAAGTGAAGGATTAATTTTTTGGTTTGATTTTTTCTTGGAGAGGAAGGTTTTGAATCTGTCAAAAGCAGTTTAGCTCCAACATTCAAGTGCTTTGAAACTGTCAAAGCAATAAGACTCAACGATCACATTCTCCCCATTTCGTGCAACATCTTAGCTTGAACTCCAAGCTGAGATATTTTACACGTTGCAACTGTCTGGCTTGGAGATCAAGTAGTCCCCCTTTATAAATAAAGGTGCTGGATAGAGAGCAAAAACACTGCTCTCAACACACTACTTCATTGCTATAGAGAAATCACACTGCTATTTCATTTTCATTGAGTCAGAGAGAGAAAATACTGAGAGTTCTACCAGATATTGAAAGAGTGGTTGTTATTCTCAATCTAAGATTGTTGTATCCTGCAGAGATTATCGTCGTAGTCTCCACGCACTATGTGCAGGACGAATACTGTTTTTAGGACATTGCATTTGTGCAATCCTCAATCTGATTTTAAATCGTTCATTATTTAATTTAAGGTTTATTTTCGTTATTAATTTCTGAGTTGTAATCGTTCGTCGTTTGAATTTTTTAAGTTGTAATCAACAATTATTTCAGTTGTAATTGTTCTCAGAAATATTTTGGTTTATGCAAAATTTGTGTCCATTTTCACCAACAATCTAAAGTCAGTATTAATGGAGCAAACTGCCACAATCAAAGCCGTGCATGCTAAGAAGCCAGAAAAATTCAAAGGCGATGATTTTAAGCGTTAACAACAGAAAATGGTATTCCATCTCACCACCTTGAACCTTGCACACCTACCGAATGAAGACTGTCTTGTTACACCAAAGGACAAACAGATCAAGGAGACCGAGTCTGGGAAGGAAGCATGGATTCACTCTGATTTTCTCTGTCGCAATTACATCATAAGAGCGACAAGAAGCCGTTGTTGGCGACCTATGGGATGAAAGAAAACATGGTAGAAGGTAACGAATCCAACCAGTCGAGCAAGAAAATGAAGACACTGTCGAGCAGTGCTAAAAAAAGTAATCCTGAAAAATACATTAAGGGTAGTGTTGGGTGTGTGGTAAAGCCGGACATAGAGCGAAAGACTGCCATTATAAAAAGGACCATAACAATGGTAACCACCCTGGGAACAATAGCAAAGGGAACCATGCAAACATGATGGAGATTGATGATTTATGTGCTATGGTGTCTGAGGTATGTATGGTCACTAACACCAAAGATTGATGGGTTGATACTAATGCTACGAAGCACGTGTGTACTGACAAGTCTGTATTTTCAGTCGATCAAGATGTTGAAAATGGTGAAGCTCTCTCTACATGGGGAATACCTTAGAGGCTACTGTGAAGGGAAAAGGAAAGTTGTGCTGGAGTTTACCTCCAGAAAACAACTCACTCTCCTCGACATTCTCCACATGCTTGAAATTCGTAGGAATTTAGTTTTGGATCTCTTTTATGTAAGAATGAATTTAAATTTGTGTTTGATGCTAGCAAGTTTATTTTGACTAAAGGAGGGATGTTTGTCAGTAAAGGTTATGGTTGTGATGGTCTGTTTAAGCTTAATATTTCTGCTGTAATTTTTGCTACTAGTAATGAAAATTCTACATCTTCTGTTTATATTGTTGAGTTGTCTAATATTGGACATGCTAGACTAGGACATGTTAATTTTCGATTTATGCAACGTATGATTAATTTGAAAGTCTACCTAGATTTAACCTAAAAAAGGAAATAAATGTGAAATCTGCGTAGAATCTAAATTTGCAAGTAAATCATTTAAATTTGTAAAAAGAACAAATGATTACTTGATTTAATATATAGTGATTTATGTGATATGAAATTAACACCTAGTAGAGGTAGAAAATACTTTGTTACCTTTATTAATAATTTTAATAAATATTGTTATGTATATTTGCCTTATAGTAATCTATTGACTCTATGATTCTAAACAATTCTTGTTTATCTTCATCAGAGATTTTTAATTAATTAATTTTATATTTTATTTGGCAAGCATTAGAGAAATGATCATTCTGACCACTTTTAAAATACTTAATTTTACTTTTATCAATAAATTTTTCATTAAATTTTCTTTTTGAATAATTTTTATTCTTAGAAAAGTGCTTATCAAAATTTTTATTTTTCTGATTGTGGCATTTTCTCCTATAAGGTTTATAAATTCTTCTAGGATTTATATGAGACTTTTTCCTATTTTTTGGGAAGGAGCAATAGCGGGTAAACCATATTGCTCGCAGAAATTGCTTAATTCATATTCCACAGTTTTATTTTTAAAAATTTGTTTATTTATTTTCATGTCTATGCAAATTCTTAGACTTTCTTTTTGTATTGTAGTGATTATTGTACCGTAGGTGAGACTATTATAGTCTTTATTTCTTAGGTTTTCACTAAGAACTGTTCTAATGGGCGAACAAATTTGGTAAGCCATTGATGAATTTTTCTTTCCAAAAGGATTGATTACTATCATCCCTAGACATTACTCTGGACAAAAAATATATTTTTGTACCAGTCAAAATCACTTAGGGTAGGATACCTAATATTGGTTAGTTGATCATGGATACACGAAGTAACATTACTTGGTGTTCCAATGAAATGTTCAATTATTGTGTAAAGAAGTGTATTATGGCATTAGACATTGTTTCAAGTCTTCTCCAATAAATGAGAATCTTTCAGCATCAATCTTTATTGCTGAAAGGCTTACATTTTTGGATTCTTCAGTGAGATGCTTTTCCCACCAGGAATGAACCATTCCTGTGAATCTTGGAACGAAAAGTTTGATCATTAAATTGGTTAACTAAAGAAGATTTAGTAATTTGGATATCTAGGGGAATAGGGTTTTTATGCCACTTCCTTTCTAATTTGTTAATTTCAATTTTTTTAAAATGTTTCTTCAATATATGGATGTTTGAAGATTCATAGATTGTGGATGATTCATAGGTGGATTCTGATTTATGGCTTTCTAATTAAGAACTACAGTCTTGATTGATTACCTTAATAGAAAAATATGATTCAATAGATTTATTCTTCAATTCTTGAAGCATTTTATCAATCTTTTTATTGAGGGGAATAATATTCAAAGCAATTTTATCTGAAAGATTTATTAAAGGAGTTTTTTTAGATATTCAATTTTATCTAATTATTTTCCTATTGTTATTAAACTGAGAAGCAGTGATTAAAATTTTTTTATAATTAATTATAATTTTCTCAAGTGAGAGATGGCTAGTAGACACCACACTGGAGTCTTGCTTGACCCATTTCATCTTGAAAATTATTTTAATATTTTTCCCTAAATATCCTCGATATAATCAAGGTAGAACATTTCAACTCTGAATTTTTGCATGAACGTCTTCCATTCAGCAAGTATGTTTTTTCTTTGATCCATGTTATATGAATCCCTGAACCTATTTCATCTATTGAGATTGGCTGGTCATTATTGTGTTGGCTTATACCTTCATAATCTGGTTTGTATTCTTGGCTTTGAGTGCTTAATTTAAAACTAAGAGTTAAGTATTTACAGAAGGTAAGGTTCCTTGGAAATCCGATTCAGTGAGTGTTTTAGCTTCGTCAGATTGTTAAAACTTATTATCAAAGATTGACTGATTGACTTGAGAATTTGTGGCGATTCCTTCAAGTCTTAAAGTTTTTGTTCTAATTGTTGAATCCTAAAATCTTGATCATTATTAACATATGATCCAGAAAAGTAATTCTTAGGAGTACTAGACTGGTTAAACTCACTAATTTGAGGATTAGAACTAGAAGATTGAAAATTAATTTTAACAGTATCATCCATGTACTGTTGGATATAATCAATATCTTCAATTGGACGTTGAATTGGAGTGGGATGACTTTCATTTATTAAAAGCCAATTCGTAGGCAAAGTAATATCAGACCATCTAATTGTTTTAGGGACTCTAATATTGGCATTACTTTGGATAGATTGAATCAACATGATTTGATTTTTTGAACTCCTATTGTTAGCTTGGAAATTCATATTGGTTTTACTAACATTGTAATGTATTCTTAAAACCAAAGCTAGGGGTTGGGCACCTTCAAGGATTTGGTAACCACTAGTTTTGATATTTAATGTTAGAGATTTAAGAATATAGAGGTATATTAAACAAACATATAAATCTGAAAAATAATCAAAATGGATTGGAACGTTACAAAGTGAGGATTCAATTAATCTTAAAATACTATCACTAAAATTTGTAAATTTTGCATCTCGCAAGGCTAACAAGGTAGAGATATTTAAGCATCTTCTTGTGAGCGGTGTAACTCTAATTTGGACTAAATCAAAGTGAAGGAAATTATATCCTTCTTCAATATGATGTTTAATTGCATTAAGGGAAAGTAATTGACAAGTTTCAACCCCTTTCCCAAGAGCATATATTTTTTCAATTGTTTTTACATGATGTTGAGACTTGAAGGAAGCAACAAACCATGTTGATTTATAAATTTTTTTATTAGGGATTTTGGGTATAATCCATACCCTATAATCTACTTGATCATCTGCTAAGTACTCAAAGTGTTCTTCATTAATTATGTCTGGTATTATATTTATTGTAGACTTATTACTACTAGAAGAATTACTTTTAAATAATCTACCCATTGCTCAAAATAGCAATTCTGTCAAAGATTCCATTAGGAAATTTGTCAGCAAATTGTATTACTCGATCAATTGGTTATCTCTTGTTAGACTAATTAGTAAAATTAAAAATCCTGAATTAAAACAAAAATACCTTGAAAGAATTAGGAAGGTACTTCAGAAGAAAGAACATTCTAAGTCTAATAATAATACTGCAAGCCTTTCACAAACGCTTAAAAAATCAACAAAATTAAAGGAAATGACAAAGAAGTTACTCTTCAGGAAGAAATAAAGAGTATCAAAATTGAAATAAAAGAATTAAAAGAATCAAACACATAAATAAGAAAATAATTAAATCATTTAAAAATTGAGAATTTAATTAAAATTTATGAATCTAGTGAACTAGGAGAACCTAGTAAATCCTCAATTTCCGATAATGAGGTTGAATAGCCTATTATCAACAATCAAGATGGTAATAACTTCATCCAAATCCTTAATCACATCAAAATTAAAAAAAATGGCACATAATGGTCAGAACAATATTGATCTCACTTCAATGGCTCTTATTGACTCACAAGCTGATTTAAATTATATGGAGGAATGATTTGTTCCTATCAAATAATTTAAGAAGATAAAAGAATCTTTGTACTCTGCGTACTCGAAAGCATATCAATTATGAAATCCTCAAAATTTATATTTGCCAAGACACCATATATTTTAAAACATCATTTGTCTTAGTAAAAAATATAACGGATAAAATCATTCTAGATTTACCATTCATTTATCTGTTGTACCCTTTTACAACAGAGTATGATGGGATAATTACTTATCTCATAGATATACCTGACAAATTCAAATTTTTTTCTTTTTCTCACAATGAAAATTTGAAAACTTTAAAATAAAATTATGATTCTAAAACTATAAATTTAATTTCTTGTAAAAAAGCAATTATGTTTTTTGCAAGATGAAATGAAAATCAAAAGAATTAAATAACAACTTCAAAATACTGCTCTTAAGAAACAAATTCAAATCTTTAAAGAAAAAATTTGTAAAAAAATAGGTACGGACACTCCTAATACGTTTTGGCAAAGCCAGACAAATGAAATTGTTAAAGAGGCATTTGGTCATTATAAATGGAAAGTAATGTCATTTGATCTTAAATATGCTCCAAGTGAATTCCAGAGCACAGTAAATGAAATCTTCACACAATTCACTAATTTATCGGTTGTTTGCATTAGTAATATTTTTATTTTCTCTAAATTTATTGTACAACACTGGAAACACCTTAAATTATTTGCCAAGATAATAAACAAAATAGTTTAGTTATATTTGCAAGAAGAATCAAATTGTTTCAATCTAAGACTAGATTTCCAAAATTTAAGATCTATTATTTCATTATTCGAATCATACAATTTAATAATAAATGTCAAGATAATTTTGTTAAATAAAAATTTCTTTTAATTGATTACAAATCTGTAAAACATGTTTTGAAATTGCTTCCAAATAAAGTTTTGTCAGGTAACAGTATACTTTTAGCACTTTTAATTTCAATATTTAATTTATTTATAATTCAATTCCTTACTTTCTTACTTGTAATTTTTTGCAGAAAATCATTCCAGATTCTGCCATGAAAGAATTTGAAAATTTTGACCTACTAGAATATGGAAAGGTAAAACCTAGAATATACAATCAAAATTCATTTAAAATAAAAAAATTCAATGGTAGGGCAGCCGCTTTTTGCTCAAATTTTTCATTAATTAATTATGGTCATAATAGATTTGAATATCCAAGAAATCCCTGGATTGATGAGTTGGACAAAATTTTAGAAGATGTTTGATAACTCTATGAAAGTAGAGTTATATTAGCTCTTTTAGACCTATTTCATTGCTTAGTGGGAGATGTTAGAGTTTATTTAGATTATATTTAGACTAGTTTGTGTAGCAGTTTAGGTTTAGTTGTACTTGCCTGCTAGTAATTTTGAGGGTTTTAGAGTCAAATTGACGCCTTAGGATTTCTTGCTGTAGGTTTTCTTGCTTGCTGGAGTTTTTGAGGAATGCAGCTTGTTTAGTTGAATCCCTGGACGTTTAATGCTAGCGTTGCTGGTGGTCCAGTGTGTTTTGAGCGCGTGCAAAAATATGTTATGGGGAATAATCATTGCGTCAAAGTTAGTTAACAGGTGTCACGGTGTCCGGCATTCGTGGTCCCCTTCCTTGCTTAGTGCTCAACACGTGCCCTTTGAGCTAATAGAAACCC
This sequence comes from Datisca glomerata, assembly GCA_003255025.1. Lineage (NCBI taxonomy): Eukaryota > Viridiplantae > Streptophyta > Magnoliopsida > Cucurbitales > Datiscaceae > Datisca > Datisca glomerata. The sequence goes on along the minus strand of QANY01012059.1, from coordinate 1,215,608 downwards.
TAAAATTTGATCATGGTATTTAAGGCTGTCCTTCCATTTCTGGGAGAGGCGTGGAGAAAGATGAATGGAAAAGGAAGATATTCATTTTTTTGGTAGACGACAGTAGCTTGCACGAAGCAGACCTGCGGCAAAAAGAAGGGCAAAGAAGACAACAATAGAAAAAGGAAGAAGAGAAGGAAGTAGACAATGGAGTTAGAATACTATTTTAATTCTCTCCTCATTTCTTCCCATTTTTTTATTATTTGTGTAATCTTTCTTCATACGCATCTTGATGTCGAAACCAATGTATTTGATGATTTGTGAGTTTGCCACCAAGCTCACCATGAGCTAAATTGTTTGTGGCTAGCATGGTGATGTAACTTTAGATTTTACTTTATCTTGTTAATCTAAGTTTGTTCGATTGCTTATCTTAGCATTTTGATTATTGTATGTTCATGCATATTTCTTTTAGTATCTAGCAAATGCTACTAGAAAACAAGTTAGATTAATGCTTGACCAAGACTAATCTAGTGGAAAATCGTAATCAATACGTGAGTACATAACTTGAAAATACATGAGTATTTGATTCGTGTAGACAGGTATTTTTGCATGTTGCATAGAAATATGGATAAGCCTTGTAACCTATTAAGCCAGCACCCAAATGGATCTTTCATACTTAGCTAAAGACTTAGTTACGAAATTGGCCAAGGGATGCTTGATGATCACGTAACCAAAAGTTATAGTGCCATAGAGCTTAGGTAATGTTTTTGAAAAGCTACAACAGAAAACTCAGTTTGGTAAAGATAAGTTAAATGAAAACGGAATTGATCCATGCTAGCCCATTTATCTTGTTGAGATTCCTATACATCTTGGTAGCTTTGTTACAGTTTTCTGTTAGTAGATATTTAAGTCTAATAATATTCCCTAGAAATTAAATTTAAAATCACATTGCTCGACAATACTCTACTACAGCACTATTTCACATCTTGAACTTTGTTGCATTTTTACACTATAAGCTTTGTCCTCCCTGTGGGTTCGACACTCTTCTTACACTTTATTACTTGATTGGGACACGTGCACTTGCGTAGGTCATCTTCATTGAGCATCAAGTTTTTTGGGCCATTGCCGGGGAGGATTAATGGTGTAATTGTGTTTGAACTAAATTAGTATTTAAGTTGCGAAAGTTATTTACTAGTTGTTATGTGGTACTTGTAGGAAGGTGAAATATTTTATAAGGGTAGACCACAATTTTTAGAAGCATTAATTGACCCAAAGATTGAGAGAACCTTAAGAGATATCAAGAAGGAACGCAGAGTTGAAGCCGCAATAGTTAACATGGATGCTCCTAATGGAGAATAAGTATTGAATGAAAGGGTCAAAAATGCAGATGAATCCAATAATGCAAACAATGATAATACTAATGTTATTACAATGGCCGATGACAGAGAAAAAGCAATACGAGACTATGCTGTGCTTCAGTTGCAAGCAATGAATCTAGAAATTGTCAGACCTGAAATTCAAGGAACCCAATTTGAGCTTAAACTTGTTGTGTTCCAAATGCTCCAAATAGTTGGGCAGTTTAATGGCCTACCCTTAGAAGATCATCAATTTCACTTGAGAGTTTTCATGGACATCAGTGATGCATTTAAAATCCCAGGAGCTACAGAAGATGTTTTAAGGATGAGATTGTTTCCCTATTCACTAAGAGATAGAGCAAGAGTTTGGTTGAATTCTTTACCATCTAACTCAGTGAGAAGTTGGAATAATCTGGCTGAAAAGTTTCTATTGAAATACTTCCCGCCTACAAAAAATTCCAACCTCAAGAATGAAATTACCTCATTTCATGAGCTTAAGGATGAATCATTATACAAAGCATGAAAGGGATTCAAGGATCTATTAAGAATATGTCCTCATCATGGTATACCGCATTGTATTCAATTGGAGAAATTCTACAATAACTTGAATTCTGCTATAAGATTAATGGTTGATGCCTTAGAAAATGGAGCCATTCTATCTAAATCCTACAATGAGGCATATGATATTCTGGAAAGGATTGCAAGTAATAATTAATAATGGTCGACAGCTAAAACAACTTCAGCTGCAACATCTGTAATAACAACCAAGAAGATAAGAGGAATACATGAAGTAGATTCCATGATTACTTTATTAGCACAGATGTCATCTTTGGAAAATGTAATCAAGACCATGAGCATGAGGTTACCCCTAGCACAAAATCCAAATCAGCAACCACCCCATTGTTGCAGGAAGCTAATCAAGTAACAACAGTTTGTTGTGTGTACTATGATGGTGAGCACTTATTTGAACAATGCCTAGGAAACCCTGCATCTATGAACTATGTTGGAAACTACACCATAAAAAATCAAAAGAACTAGAAATACAACCCATATTCCAACATTTATGATCCAGGGTGGTGGCAGCATCCGAATTTTTCATGGACCAACCAACATCAAAATGCTGGAACATCTCAATTGTAGTAGAAGCAAAATTTTCCACCTAGATTCACATCTCATCAAACTCAAATTCAGAAACCTGTGTTTGAGCAACCGAGCAATTTGGAGAGTCTGTTAAAGGAGTTCAAGATGATGAACGAATCTGTAATTCAAAACCATTCTACACTGATTCAGAATCATGCAATTTCATTGAGAAACTTGGAAAATCAAATGGGATAGTTAGCCAGTGCACTTAATTCAAGTCCTCAAGGATCTTTGCCAAGTAATACTAAAAATCCAATAAGGGAATGTAAGGAACACTGCAAAGCCATTCAGTTGCAGAGTGGAAAAATTGCATCTCAGCAGGATAACCTGAAAGCATAAAAAATGGAGAACCCAGCTCAAGTAAGGATTTAGTTGAACAAGTTGTCAAAGCACCTCAAGATTTAGTGTCAAAAGAGAAGTCAACGGTTGAAATTGAAAGACCTGCACCACCATTTCCTTAGAGACTTCAGAAGAAAAAGATGGATGGGCAGTTTAGCAAGTTCTTAGATATGTTAAAACAACATCATATCAACATACCTCTAATGGAAGCTCTACAGTAGATGCCAAATTATGTTAAGTTCATGAAAGATATCCTACAAAAAGAAGAAGACCAGGAGAGTTTGAAACTATAGCTCTGACTCAGGAATGCAACATGATTGTTCAGAATAAAATCCCACCTAAAATGAAAGATCCAAAGAGTTTTACAATCCCTTGTACCATTGGAGATACACACTATGGAAAAGCATTATGTGACCTAGGAGCAGGAATTAATTTAATGCCACTATCTGTAATTAAATAGTTAGAAATTGGTGAAGCCAGGCCCACTACAATAACTATTCAAATGGAAAATAGATCAATTGTGTATCCCAAAAAGAAAAATAGAATATTACTTGGTCAAAGTAGACAAATTCATTTTCCTTTCTGATTTCACCATCTTAGACTATGAAGCTGAAAAATAATGCTCGTTGTTGCTAGGAAGGCCATTTTTAGCCACAGGGAGAGCGCTAATAGATGTTCAAAAAGGAGAGCTGACGAGAGTGAATGATCCAGAGGTGATAGTTAATATCTTTAACACCCTGAAATTTCCATAAATAGAAGAAGAAGAATGTGTAGTCACTACTACAAAATGGGACTTAGATGACGGTGAACAACCATCATCAAAACCCTTCAATGATGGGGATATGACAGTCATCTATCTGGCTGTAACCTAAACTCATGTTACCAAAAACTGTCATCGAAAGGTGCCGCCAAAACACTTTTGATGATGGGGAATCCCCATCATCAAAAGTGCCACAAAAACATCTTTAATGATGGGGATCGCCCATCATTATAGGTGCTGAAAAATACCTTTAATGACGGGTATTGCCCGTCATTATAGGTGCCTCCTACAATGACGGGCAATCCCCCTCATTAAAGGGTCATTTAAAAAAATCTGTCGTGGAAAGGCAAAAACCTTCCTTTCCATGACAGCCCTTCATCCCCTCAAAATTGTCATCACTAATTGATCAGAATCATTGTAGCCAACCCACAAAAGGGTGTACCTGAAGAACAAGAACTATCAGATATGTGAGAGGTTGCCTGAGAAAAAAAGAATAAGCATAGAGGGAAATAATTTCTAGAGTTAAAAGCTCAGCAAGTACATATACTACTTACTGTGTCTAATCAGAATAGAATAGGAAATGACAAAATCAAAATAGGCTTCAAGTGGGTAAGGAGCTCACAAATTGCTAAGATAGTATCGTTCTTTGGGTTCCATCCAACTTGAAAAACCTCTTCTTTGTTGTGTAACATAAAAGACAAAGTTAATGAACAAATGCATAACTGCAACTTTGTGCACCCATTGATACTCCAAGAGTATGATATGCACATATTTCTTATGCTATAATTCATCATATCAAAAGAAATTCTTACTTACGACAATTAAAGGTGTGGAGTGACGTGCTGATCTTCCGTAGATCAAAAAGCTTAACAGTTTTATCCGTGGACCCTGTTGCAACTACCCACTCATTAAAAGGATTGAAAGCCAAGCAATTAACGTGACACAATCATGTAATGATTAAATTATTTCATCATGTCAATAGAACAAGAAAGAAAAGTCTACAACTATACCAATGGTGGACAGTACATAAGTCAACGAAAGCAAGATATAAATTACATATCCAATCTAATACATGACATAAAAATGATTATTTTTTCCAGAAAAATCCAACTTTGAACATTAACCTTACAAGAAGTAGATAATAAGTTATTCAGAAGAAAACAATCACCCCCCCCCCCCCCCAGTAAAGAATTCTATATTTTTAGACAGTATAGAGGTCTAACTTTTAATGTATCAAACCTGTGAAGATTGTACTAACTATGCAAAAACAATTGAGCTTTAGTTTCAAAGTGTGTAAGTGTAATTGATGTCTAAGTATTGTCCTCGTGGAGAGACTGGTAGGAAGACTTGTTTTCTATAAGACATACTATACTTCTGTTTCATTTCATCCAAGCATCACAAACCAAACCAACAGAAGATACAAATCTACATTATTATATCACAATCAAACAGGGGAAAAACAATATTAATCATAAAAGATGGAAGACTAATGATTTATCATTAAATTCTGTTTCATGGCACCATACACACAAAGGATTTCTCAACATAAAACATTATGAATACTAAGTTCCAAATTGAACAATATCGTCAACATAAACTTATACTACTAAAATCTATATTAACCAAACAAAAAAGAGAAAATAAAGCAACTGTAGAGAGAGAGGGAGAGAGAACAAAATGACAGAACTATAGCCTCCACTTGGGTGTTTCATTCAGAGCAAGAACCCATAAAGCTTCTGTCTGAAGGAAGTTCTAATAAATATGTCGATTCCCGCGAAAACTACTCAATGTGTTGTGAAAGTTTTGTTTTAAAGGGACATATAACACTTCACCATGAACAAGAGAGGTCGAAATTCCTAAATGAAACAACGAGCAACTTTAGGTGTTGGTTCGCAGATGCACATAAATGCCAAGGAGAAAATTAACAGAAAAAACTTCCAAGATAAATATATTGTAGAAAATAAAAGTCACGATCGTTTTCTAACCTAAGAGATAAGCCCATTTCTAGTGTCACATTGTTTAAAAACCAATAACCAATATTCAGTTAAATAGGAAAAAGGCACAGTAAACCAATTTTCAGGTTACATTCCAAACTGGACATCATATCTAGTTTCCTTCTTAAAAAATAAAAATTCATCACAACTATTACTAACTTAATCCGAAAATTGAAAATGTTATCAATTGAAAAGTGAATTCCTAAAAAGAAGAATATTTTTACTTGCATCCATATCCGTCATTTGGTTGCCAAACGTCAGCCTTGACTAGCGTTTGGGGCCCGCTGGACACGTTTGAGGCCCAAACATAATATTTACAGGCGTTTGGCGCTCAAATGCAACCAGCAGGCCCTAAACGTCATTCATGACTGGCGAATAGTCACCATGATAGGCGTTTAGGGCTTGTAGGTCGTATTTGGCTCGCGTCACTAGACACGAGCCAAACGCCTGTTACTAAGATGTTTGGAGCCCAAACGCGACCAGCAGGAACCAAACGTCAGTTACTATAGGTGATTCGTCTGTCCCATAGGCGATTAGGACTACCAAAGTAGTGTTTGGGTCGTAATCACCTAGTCTGACTTTTTTATTGGTTGGTAATGTCTGGTGGTCGTGCAATTAATAGGGATAATTACTCTTCGTAAATCATCCTTAAAAATCATATAATCACTCATCAAACGCCACATTCTCAGTGGCCAATGGCCACTAAAAAGTTGATACGTCGTCTAGGCCAGTGTCTTTAGCGGTTTTTGGTTTTATACCGGCAGTTTTAGTTCTACACTTAGCCATTTTTACAACTTAGCCTTACACCTTGATAATTTTCATTCACTTAGTAATTTTCTAACCATTTGCCATTTTTGATCACTTATTCATATTTTCATGCACTTAGGTATTTTCAAATACATTTAGGCATTTTCATATACATTCCCTATGGCAAATCACCATTTGCTCAGTCGGTCATTTTCATGGACTTAACTATATTTACACATGGTCATTTTCACACATTTTCATATACTTGCTCATATACTTTGTTATTTTCATACACTTTGTCATTTCGCGCACTTAGCATTTTTGCAACTTAACCAATTTCACACACTTAAACATTTTCATACACTTAGTCATTTTCATATATTTTTTCATTTCATAAATTTAGACATTTTCACATACTTTATCATAGTCGATAAATTATACTTCATGTAGTTGTTTTGCTACATTTGGTCATTTTTACACACTAGTCATATTTTCATGCAATAAGCCATTTTCACATACACTTAACAATTTTTATAACTTTTCACATGCACTTAAGTACATTAACTTATATTTAAAATTAGATTTCAATTAAGTAGTGCATTGTAAAAATAATCAAACACTTATTCATAAACGTGTATGAATTTTTCCTTGATTATGTTGTCGTGATTTTATGACAAGTATCAAGTGAAATCATTTTTCACCATATAAAATTCTAGATCGTGATTTTATACACTTAGTCATATTCACACACTTTGCAATTTCTGCACATTTTCCCACACACTTAGACTAAGTGAATAATTTCCACACATTTTTATATATCTAGCTATATTTTCATATACTTAAGCATTTTTCACATATACTAAGCCATTTTTAGAACTTAACCACATGCACGAAGAAATTTTAGTCACTTGGTAATTTTTTCACTTTGTCATTTTTCATGTACTTGTTTTGATACACTTAACTATTTTCATGCACTTAGCCATTTTTCACACCCTTAGACATTTCACTTATTTGGTCATTTTCATACCTCTTAGCCATTTTTTTTCACATACTTAATAAATTCATCAATACATAAAATAATTTATTTCAAGTTCTCTTTCAAAATATTATCTCATCCATTAATATCACTACATATGAATATTAGTTTCTTTTTTCTGTTACAAATCCGTTCCAAACATTCTAAAACACACTTATGTTACTTTTTACAACAGAAGTAGCAGAAGTAGTAGAACAAGTTACAATGTGTTTCTCATCTCTGATCTGTAACTACGTAGAGGTCCTTCCATTTCTTCAAGCTCTCTTCAGGGATTTCATGCAAAAATCAAAATCTATTATGATGCTTGGCGATGATATAGAAAATCTAAAAAAAGAAAAGAAAAACAATGGAGATAAATAACAATATCTCGAATATAAATTTTGTCCGTTGGTCATAAACACGTCTCACTTTTATCAAGTCATGTACATGCTTCTTAAAATACTTAAAGAAAATAAATATTGTATGCATTATAGAAATTTGGTCACATGGGGTAAGGGAAAATCTAGGCTATTGTTGATTGCAATTAACAAAAATGGACAGAATTATTACTATGAGACCATTACAAACATAGCAACTAAACTGATCATGGATGTAAAAGTAATAAATAATATTGTGAATGTTGGTTAAGAGTGCTTCCTATGATTATATAGGTAATAAAAATTTATCAGAATCCTAATCCACTTCCCTAACTGCTAAAGCACGCTAGTGAACCAAAGACATTGCTTCTATGTTTGTTTCACGTGGTAGTATTGTTGCTGGATATACTAAGAATATATATCAGAATGTAATGACATTTAATTTTTTTTACAATCACCTCCTTACAGAATATTTTTTAGCCTCATTAGTTTTGAAGCATTTCAACTAGAAAAAATTACTTGATATATGCTTAATAGAACTATTCTACAAACGTGTGGGAAGTTTTTCTGAATCAGTGATTTTGAAATGAAAATAAAATGGATAAGATATAATTAACTCAAAACTTTTCAAAAAGTAGATTTATAAGATATGTTTAACGGATATGAAAGAAATACATCACCTGAATCTGACCACTAGATGTTCCTATGACCAAAATTTATTCATTTTCGTTGAGGGCCATTCAAATGGCCTTGCAATTTCTACCGGTTTGTAGAGTATCTACTACATTTTGTTTATCCATGTCTCACATTTCCACAGTTCCTCGCTTCCATAATACTTTTTCATTTGTTAGTTTACTCTTTGTATTTCAACTTTTTGTTAATTTAATTTGAAAATCGATACAACTTTATCCACATAACAATAATAAAAGAGAGAAATAATATGAGAATTTTGAAATTAGATACTATGACTTACTGTTCTTCCATAAGAAGATATACTCGTTGTCAATAACCAGTTTTAATTACTCAAAAATGTACTTCCAACCCCACACAATTAGAATAGCCCATAAATCAACAAAATAGACCAGACATGCAATTAATAGAACCAAATAGCATACCAAATGCATTTTAAAGAGAATAAGTAAAACTAACTATAAAATACTTCCATTAACGGAAAACTCTCGCTGCCGGTTTTAGTTTTTACATCATTCAACAATTTAACTTGGAAAGAACAGAAACATAATAAAATCTTAAAAACCGAAAAGAATTAGACTTCTTTTTGTTATAAATAAGATATAGGTTCTCTTCAAACAAATAAGTACAATTTATTATGATAGTTCAAGCCGATGAAGCATTAGGTTGTTATATATCAAAGATGTCAACTAAAAAATGAAAACGAAAATATAAAAAGGGGATATTTCATCAAATTGGATAACCTGAAATCAAACTCATTACCTCCTAATAACAGACACACCACATAACCTCTTACAAAAATCTACACCAAAATAGGCAGATCCTGTATTCACACCAATGAAATGTGTCATTCACGAAACAGAGTAGCAATGTTTTAAGCAAAATGATATCAGTTGATTTTTTACTTTTTAACAGATAAGGTAGAGCAATAAAACACAACTGATAAGACCAATTTTCTAACATATAATTTCCTAAAATATTAATGAAACAAGAAAAAGAGCCATATTTTACTCATTTGGCATGAGCTGGCAATATTTTAGAGGAATCAATACAAGAAAGCTAAAAAAATAGCTACAGAAATCTAATTCTACATAGAAATAACAAGTAATGAGTATTTAAAAACTGAAAACTTATGTCCTAAAATTATGAACAAAATAAAAATATGAAAATATAGTTGGCACCTCAGTAGGGATAAGTTCTGCTGTCGCCTTCCCATTGTTCTTCTGCGCTTTGGCATGAAACTTCTCCCGGTTTGTCAGATATAGCTTACATAAATAAGGTAAAGCCAATAAGAAATGAACCTTTTCATTAGAAACATAAAGGCAAAAAAATATAGATCAGCGATGAACAGAAGATGTTTCGATCTATGGGCTGTCTAGAAAGAAGTAAGGCAAATGGGAGAGGAAAAGGATGGCTATTTCATGCACATGTAATCCCTAATTCACCTGTGCCACATTCTCAAAGGAAATCCTTCCTCCGACTCCATTTCTGTCGAAGACGGCATGATCGTGTCGCCTGATTCACCATAACCTCCATTTAAACTCTTCCCCGTTTGGTCAGGTGAGAACATCGAGAATCCTCCTCCAACAGAGTTACTAGACGGTGGAGATGTAGTGTCTGAGACTAACAAAATGATGGAGAGACGGCACAAAGAAAGCACCAAGACCACCATGGACAGAAGGCTTGTAGCATAGAGAAAGGGGGGGAAACTGAGTTTAGTTTAGCCTTTAGGTTTTGAATGAAAATGAAAAGAAAAGGGAAAATGTAGAAAAATCCAAATTTAAGATAGACAGAGAGAGAGGATAAAGATCACCGTGAAGAGAGAGGCGGTGAGGCTGAATATGGGCCAATAGTGGAGTCGTCTGAGATGTAAATCGCGTGCCATAGATTTTGGGTCGAAAAGATGATGAGAGGAAGAAGGGAAAATAGAAAAGAGAGCTCCGTGATTTTTTCGAACAAAGAAGAGAGAGAAAATGAAATAGAGGATGTTTTATTATCGGTTGAACAAGTTTGTAAAGAAATGAGGGAAAAAAATTAAATTACGGTTGAGATTGTCCTGATCAAAACTAACAGTCAGATGAATCTCAATATTGGAGAGGGATTCTTAGGAAGTAACCAATTATGAATCTAATGTAACGTGTGTGAAGGAGGAGTATTTGTGGAGTAGATTTTGTCTACAAACTTAAAATTAATCAAAAGAAAAACTATTCGAATACATATACTCATAAGGTGTTGATGAGATCATGTGTACTGTGGTGGCAGTTTAAGCCTTCGAGGTGTACTGTCTATAACATTTAACATTTAATAGTTAAGACAGCAGCAGAGGCAGAGAGAGACTTTATGATCGAACAGAAAACTTGTAAGCTACGAAAATCAGAATACTCTGACATTACCTTACCCTCTCTCCTCTTCCTTATCTCTTTTCTCTCGTCCTCTCATAATCTCATTTCATGTCATCACTTCCCATCATATTTTACGTCCCACTTTTCTTTTCTTAAAAAAAAATTCTCTCATTTTTCACATTGCTTAAGAATTGATAGCTAGACTCTATGTAATTAGAGAAACGTGGTAAAACCCCGAGGTGTTTCCACATCACGCATCTGAATTATTTTTTTTAGCCTTCATACACTTTAAAATTTTACTATTAAGCCCTTTTTACACACAAATGATTACATTTAGCATTTTATTCATCTCAACTTAAAAACATTTAAATTCCAATTAATAATCATTTTAATATAAAATCGATCGAAAAAAAAATTGAATTAATAAATTTATGCAGAAAATTGAGGGGATAGTTTACATACCAAAATTTGTCCAAAACTAAAACAAACTGAAAAGTAAATAGATTTTAAGCACATGATAAACTTATTAAAAAATGATAAATACATTGAATAAAGATTACATGTTAAATGTATGATTAAATACGCTAAATTTTCAAGGCAGGGACTAAATTCACTAAAAAAACTTAAACGCGATCGTAAAATATCAAAAGCGGAGGTAGCGTTTATATGATAGGTAAACTCTAATTTTTGGAATTATCAAAAAAATTCACGTATAACCCTTTTATAGTTTATATGGACTTTGTTTTGAGAAAAATAATAGAGTCAAAATTAAAAAAAAATCTTTTCAAGCAAAAATCTCCAAAGGAGAGAGAGAGAGAGAGAGAGAGAGAGAGAGAGAGAGAGAGAGAGAGAGGAATGAGCCGGATTCAATTGTAGTTTTCTTCGACCATTTATTTACTTACTAAGGATTTAAAATGAAATTCCCACATTTGCATTTCCAGCTAATGGGCTTGTAGTTAGACATGTCATCTCCTCTCAAATATTCTACAACATATTCGGGAGTTCCAGTTGATGAAACGGAGCTTCCATTCTTTCGGAGGAATGGTTGTGGCATAATTGGAACTTGAACTGCCTTACAATCCCCACATTCTCTGCACCTTCTCTCGCATCTCGGCGGCCTTGACCCTATCATATTTCTTCTCATCCCCAGTACTACTCCGACCTCTGCCTTGATAGCTTCCTGTTTTTCATTATGCTTTTTCATTACTGTACAATTCTTAGTAACACAAACTAATAATACTCCTGGCGAGAGAGAGAGAGAGAGAGTCACCTGGGCTATTGCTCGACCTTCAGCCAAAAGTCTCACATGGGTGAAGCTTGAAATCAAGATGAAAATCAATGAAATGATTATTTGTTTATTTCTGTGCCAACAAACGCTATTTCGTGTTATGCTCATCTTTTCAGCATAGAGGCACATTGCTGCCATTTAGAGGAAAAAAAAGGAAACTTTATTTATATATTAGGTTAGAGAGAGAGAGATGTGACAATGTTAGAGCAGCAAATTTGTATTAAAATAATGAAAAGGTGCGGACTGTGGATTGTGGACAAAAATCTTAAAAAGAAAGGGAAATGACTTGGCCCTCGTTTTAAGAGCCACAAAATCCTGGGTTTTGCACGTTGTTGAAAAACTGCAAGACAGTGCCCCACCCCCACCTTATGCGAAAGCAACTCTACTGTTGTACAAAAGAGCAATCAAGAAAGAACCAAATCAATTCTGAATGGAAAACGATATGTAGAATAAATATCACAGCTGGGCTTCGTTGGCTTTTCGTTTTCTTTCTACTTCCTCTCTCGTTTTGTCTCCCCCTCAGATCCTATATTCTTTTTATCTTCATATCTTTCTTGGTGTGTGGATTGTCGAATGTGTTGGGTAATTTCATATATTATTTAAGCAGCTGTATCAGGTACATACAGTTTATTCGGTAACGTGAATTCTCCTCCAATTTTCAAAACAGGTCATTTGAGTTAGAGGTAAAACTCAAGAATAGTCCAAACAACTGAGCAGTCATGAAGAATCCCATTACTCAATAAGAGAAGCCCACGCACCTCACCACTTGGCTTGTATTATTATGTGCATTTGGTACTGTCTTGAAATTTCTGAACTCAATCATATCTTTGAAAAGGAAAAAACGCCAACGCATTGCTAAACTTTTGTTGCAATAATTACTTAGGTTTATGAATTAAAAGAGAGAGAAAATAGAGAGGTAAACCCTTTTTCCCTTCTTTTCTTTCCCCGTAAGTTACATATTTAGTGTAGCGGGCTCAAAACCACTAGGGCTAGATTAAGCACAGAACATGAGAAGTCATAGCTAGAGCCATCGCCAAGACCCCTTCACGCGCTCTCAGTTGCGACATTTGTTGAAGTCGAGCCAATCTAACCTAAATTAATATCATAGTATGAGCCCACTATGACATAATAAGGGTCAAACTCACGCAGTACATTTCTATTAGATAAGAATATTATTCCATATCAAATTCACACTATGAATATAATATGCTTGGCTCTTCCAAATGTATTCAATCTTCGGCCATCTAGTTGTTATTCTTATTGGTGGATGTAGATGAATTGAGGTCACTTGTGATAAATTTTGGAGTGACTAATTCACACAAAATACGTGAATTAAAAACTTTCAAACAAAAGCTTACAATAAGATAAAAAACTCACAAACACTCTTTGTCTCTCTCAAACTCTCTTTATAATTTAGAGAAGTTGTTTCTACTCCACGACTCTTTCTCTACCCAACATCTATCTATTTATAGTAAAGGATAGAGATACAAATTGCAATACAATTCAAACTTTCACACACACCTATGGCCACCCTTAAGAATAAGATGGTGTAAAGTCTTTACGAGTTCTAAGATTTTGACTCTTTACTTCTTGCTTTCACACTTCAAAGTTTACTTGCCTTCAACACCCTCCCTTAAACTTTGATTCTTTTTCATCATTCCAAGCATTACCTTCATTCTTGAAAACACATCATGCTTGAGCGGCTTTGTGAATATGTCAGCGAGTTGATCATATGTTCTGCAATATATCAATTCCACTTCTTTATTCTTCACATGCTCTCTGATGAAATGATAACGAGTATCAATGTGTTTGGTTCTTTCATGGTGCATTGGATTCTTTGCTGGTGCAATCGCTGAACGATTATCAATGTAGATCTTAGTGGGATCATCTTATCGGAATCCTAAGCATTTCATCATATTTCTAAGCCATATTCCATGGAAAACTGCTGAGCTGGCGGCAACATACTCAACTTCACATGATGATAGTTTCATAATAGCTTATTTTTTAAGACCATGTAAATACAGTATCTCCTATAGAGTAGACAAAACATGTAGTACTTTTTCTTTCATCCAAGTCTCTTCCCTAATCACTATCAGAATATCCAACAAGTTTGAAATTTTTACTGGACGAGTAGAATAAACCATCATTGAGAGTACCTTTAATGTACCGAAGTATCATTTTTGATGCATTCAGATGAGACCGGTTAGGAGTCTCCATATACCTGCTGACTAGTTCAACTCCATAGAGTATATTTGGTCTAGCGCATGTTGGATTTCTCAAACTTCCAACCAAGCTTTTGAAATAGGTTGGATCAACATCTCCTTGCTCATTCTTCCTTAGTTCTATTCTTGATTCAACAAGAGTAGTAACAGGATTACAATTTTCCAAGCCAAACTTATTGCATGCTTATACCTTGGGAGATGAAGATTCATTCCTCGCTCTGTTTCACTTCAATGTCGAGGAACTGAGCCATAAGACCAATGTCTATCATTTCAAATTCACGAACCATACGCTTTTTGAAAGAGTCAAACATGGTTGGATTGTTACCTGTGAAGACCAAGTCGTCAACATATAAGCATGCAATAACATACTACCATCAGCTTCTTTCTTCAAGTATAGTGCATTCTCATAGGGACACTTTTCAAAACCATTATTTTGGAAGTAAGTATCTATCTTCATGTTCTACGCACGAGGAGCTTGTTTTAATTCGTACAAGGCTTTCTTTAGCTTGTACACCTTTTCTTGGACTTTCTTCACATATCGAGGTGGCTAGTCCACATAGATTTTTTCTTCAAGAAACTCATTCAGAAAAGCTGACTTTACATCCAGCTGGTAGGTCTTCCACCTCTTCTGTGCTACTAATGATATCATCAGTCTGATGGTCTCAAGTCTGGCAACAGAGGCAAAGACTTATCCATAGTGAATACATTTTTTCTGCTTATAACCTTTTGTTACAAGTCTTGCTTTATGTCTTTGGATTTCTCCTTGAGCATTTCTCTTTGTTTTATAAACCCATTTTACTCCAGTAGACTTGCGGTCTTCTAGGAGAATAGTAAACTCTCATGTTTTATACTTTTTAATTGATTTAATTTCTTCATCCATTGCTTTTCTCCATTTGTCCTCTTTGTTAGCTTCATCAAAGCTAACTATCATAATTCATCTGAAGATAGAATAATGTAAATTCATCATCATATATGAGATTTGTCTACTCATATAAATCTTCTAGATTTCGGATACTTCTTGTTCTCATATCAGACATTTATCGTATCACTAATTCAGGAGTTTCAATTGTTCTTGGTGAGGGCTGAACACTTTGTGGTGTCCATGGCTCTTCTCTTGGTTGAGCTGATTCCTCTTCTTCAACTGTTAGTTTTGTATTCCTGGAAGATTCAGCATTATCCTAATTCCAGGATTCACTTTCTTCAAAATTACATATATGCTGTAAAATACTCTTTTAGTGACTGGGTTGTACAGCTTGTATCTCATGGTCCTGTCACCATATCCAACAAGGATAAACTTCTCTCCTTTATCCTCGAGCTTTGTTCTTCTAGCTTCTAAGATTTTTGCATATGCAATGCATCCAAAAACTCTAAGATGACTCACACTCGGCTTATGAGTACTCCATGCTTCATGTGGTGTCATATTCACCAAACTTCTTGTAGGACACCAATTCAGTAAACAAACTGCACGTGAAACTGCTTTTGCCCAAAAACTCTTGGGCAACGATTTTTCCTTCAACATGCTCCTAGCCATGTTAAGGAGTGTACAGTTCTTTCTCTCAGCTACTCCATTTAGTTGTGGAGTGTATGCTGGTGTGAATTGATGTATGACTCTATGTTGCTTCAAGAATCGTTGAAACTCATATGAGCTATATTCTCCACCTTGACCTGATCTCAACGTCTTGATGCGATAGTCACTTTGCTTTTCGACATGAGTTTTAAACTCTTTGAAGTTATCAAACACTTCTAATTTCCTATTTAAGAAATACACCCAAGTTCTTCTACTGTAATCATTAGTGAAGGTGAGAAAATATCTTATGTCTGTTTGATTCTGGATTCAACGGACCACAGACATCACTGTGTACTAATTCAAGTGGCTTCGTTGCTCTCCAATCTGCTCGCTTTCCAAAGTTGTAGATGTGTTGCTTACTAAGAACACACATAGCTCATTAGGATGCTGAATATTTGGAAGACCTTTCACCATCTTCTTACTTCCTAGTTATCTTAGACTCTCAAAATTAAGATGTCCATATCTGAGATGCCATAGTCAATCTTTTTCATTGATGATACTCTTTAAACATTTTGGTGTATCATGATGAACAGTTAATGGAAACATCCTGTTCTTCGTCATCTTTACTCAAGTAATAATCTTCCCTCAAGTATCTATAAGTGTGAAATGCATGTCTTTGAGGCTAATATGATAGCCTTTCTCCAACAGTTGTCCAAGGCTCAATGTGTTAGTCTTCATGTCTGGAACATAGTAGACATTGGAGATGAAAGCATGATCATCATCCTTTCGCTTGATTAGAATATCTCAATTTCTTTGGATTGGAACTTTTGAAAGATAATCAAATGAAATTTCTCCACGAACCTTACAAGTTCGACAAATAAATTATTGCTTCCAGTCATGTGATTACTAGCTCAAGAATCACGAAACCAAATTCCATGATTTTGTTCAATTGAGTTGTGTGTCATCAAACTTATCGAGTCTCTAGCAGCTAATTCTTTCTCTATAAAGTTAGCTCGGTCACTAATTTCATGTGCTGGTGGTGATCTACATTCATTGTTATAATGACCATATTTGTGGCAATCATAACATTGAATGTTGCTTTTGTCATCATTTGGACGATTGTTGTAACCGCCTCTTCTTCCTCTTCCTCCACCTCTTGGGATGTTGTTCTGTTGTCCACCGTGGTTTTGTTATCTTCTATTGCTTTGCTGCCTTCCATAATTTTGTTCTCCTCTTGGTCCTCTAAAGAATCCTCTTCCGCACCTGCTTCTTGATTCTGAGTTACGACATCGTCCCCTATGTGATGTCGATGTTCCCCATTGCGCATGCCTCTCTGTATTGAGGTGCAGCTTTGACTGTAGAGCTTGTTACAGGACTTTATCTTCACTTCCTTGTTAGTTTATGCTCATGAGCTTACAGTGAATCAACAAGTTCTTCAGCGGACAGAGTCTCCAAATCCTTAGTTTCTTCTAAGGCAACAACAATATAATCAAATTTTAGATCTAGGGATCGCAAAATTTTCTCTGAAATTCTCATGTTTGTAAGATTTTCTCCATTCCTTCAATTTTGGTTGGCAACCACCATAACTTGTGTATAAAATTCAGAAGTTGATTTTTAAGATTTCATACGTAAGGATTCAAATTCACCTCGTAGAGTTTGAAGGTGAATTCTCCTCACTTTGTCAGCTCCTTTATATGTCTTCTGAAGAATATCCCAAACTTCTTGAGATGTTTGAGCAGCAGCTATAATTTTGAATGTTGATTCATCAAGTCCTTGATAGATGATAGACTTTGCTTTACAATCATTCTTTCTGTTAGCTCAAAGAACTATTTTCTATGCTTCAGGCAAAGCTATTTCTTCGTCTTTTAAAGTAGTCTCTTCATACCTATCTTCTACGATATCCATAACATCTTGAGAACCTAGTAAAGCTCTCATTTGAATGCACCAATTGTCGTAGTTGTCTTTGGTGAGTTTTGAAACTTGCACAGAATTGTTGTTTGCCATTTTCAAATTTAAACTTGACAAATTTCAAATAGGAGGGAGAATTTGAAAAATATGACAACGCGGTTGAAACCAGAATCGTAAAAACCCTTGAAAATTACTGGTCAGGAATTTTCAAATATTCTGGGCTCTTTCAAAATTATCAACAAATTTCAAAGTCTCTTTGTAATTTCAGAAAGAACAGGGGCTGCTCTATAATTGGGAAGAATACAGGGGCTATTCTGTAATTTGGAAGAGTATAGGGGCTATTCGGGAAATTTCACAACTTTAGGGGTATTTTTAAGAATTTTGAAACTTTTAATGACGTGTCAATGATGTGGCAACGTTGATGACGTGTCATTCGACTCCTGCTTGTGTAACGGATCATTGGGTGATGACGTAGCAGTACTGGACTGGTTTTCCATCGTCTTCTCCGGCAAGGTCCCGGCAAGTTTGACTTTTTTGTTCAAACTTTGACCGGCTATAGATTTTCGTATGAACTCCGTTTAAGTTGAATTTTAGCTCATTTCGATCGTATGAACTAGAAAAATACTCTAAAATGCTCAGAACTGAATTCTGGGTAACTCAAGTTTTTGAAAAATTCGGGAAAGACTCTCTTTTCTTTCTTTCTAGACCTCCTGAGAGCTTTGATACCAATATTGGTGGACGTAGATTGATTGAGGTCACTTATGGTAAACCTCTGAGAAACTAATTAACACAAAAAAACTTTGATTAAAAACTTTCAAACAAAAGCTTACTATAAGAGAAAAAACTTAGAAACCCTCTTTGTCTCTCTCAAACTCTTTCTATGATTTAGAGAATTTGTTTCCACTCCACTACTCTTTCTCTACTCAACATCCATCTATTTATAGTTGAGGATGGAGAGACAAGTTGCAATATAATTCAAACTTTCACACACACCTATGGCCGCTCCTAAGACTAAGATGGTGTAAAGTCTTTATTAACTCTAAAATTTTGACTCTTTACTTCTTGCTTTCACACTTCAAAGTTTATTTGTTTTCAACAATTGTGTCATGATCATCAAAGTCTAATTAGTTAGGCACCACATCAATATCAAGTAAATCTCGTCACAATATTTTTTTAGATTTTACTCTCAGATCAACCTTGGATCACCAAGCGTTGGATCACCAAGCGTTGGATCACCAAGCGACGCATGAATGCCTTAGACAACCTTCTTGCATCTATAATTTGGCATCATTTCTGGGGAACACTTGAATATCCCACTCTTAAATTTATCACCCATAAACCGCTTACTATCATGTTTTCGCCATTGCAGTGGTGAGAACTCGAACCATAATCAGTCTAGGACACTTCAACTGACAGCATGTTACATGCTCAGCTTCCACCTACGAAGCTGATATAACATTGAGCCCAAGAAACGACTGGCTCAGTTACATAAGAGGCGTTCCAACCCATTTCCAAGACTACGTGTCGAATCTCAAGTGAAAAAGGGTATAAAAAAATTACAGGTGTTGGAAATTCAGGTGTAATTTAGAGAAATTCAGGTGTAATTTAGAGAAATTCAGTTGTAAATTGTTAAGCCATTCTGTTAGGCTATGTAGCTAAGGGGGTATAAGGAATCGCATGCATGGTAAGAAATGGGTAAGAAATATGAATAAGCTTCTGCCCTAATTGTCTTCTCTCTCTAATTTCTCTCTAAATTCAGTTTCTTTCTCACATTCATCTTCTTGGAGAATTGCCTTCTCGAAGGCCTATAATCTAACATTGGTGCTCTCGTTGTTACCTCTGCTTTTCAGCTATGGCAGACGGAACTCGACAGGCTCGTATCGATGATTCAATCATGAAAAATTCAGTGGCACAAGAATCTCAATCGGTTTTGATTGAACGTCAGAGTACAGATATTGAACTCTTGACCAATACCGTGAAAGAATCTACCATTAGTTTGCAGACACTTGACGTAAAAGTGGAACAACACATGCGTCGGAATATTAACCTTCCTCCACCTAATCCACCTCCACAACCGTAGAATCAGCAACCAGTATTTCTCTAGTGATGAAGACGATGAGGTTGGATGTGCCTCGTTTCAACGAAGGGAATCCATCAACTTGGATTTCCAGGATACAATGCTATTTTGAGTACTACAACACACTTGATCTGCATCGACTAGCACTCGCGTCATTTCACTTTGATGGCGATGCATTGGACTGGTACGATTGGATGAGTAAGAACCATTTGATTACGAATTGGACTGAGTTTTTGAAATCAGTTGAGCAAAAACGTTTTGGTCCTTCAGATTATGAGGATCATTTTGGTAAGATGACCAAATTGACGCAGGTTGGCTCCCTATTCGATTATCAGCATCAGTTTGAGCAGCTCTCAAACAAGATTCTTAGTGTTCCTAAGCACGCCAGAATAAGTTGTTTCGTTTCTGGTTTACGTAATGAATTGCGAAAAGTAGTTCAGGTGTTTAAACCTCAGACATTGGTTCAAGCCTTAGGCCTTGACAGGTTAATGATGATAAAATTTCAGATTCTAGGCGTGCCACAAAAACTTGGGTGGATAAAACTTAGCCAGCCAAGACTGCATATACCAGTAAGCCTTCCTCTCTACCTCCTTTGTCACCAACCCCTACACCTCCATTTCACCTAAATCCAATCATTATACGATCAAGAAATTGTCCACTGCGGAAATGCTGGCTAGACGAGAGAAGGATTATGTTACAATTGCGACGAGAAATTTTCACCGGGTCACAAATGTAAGGGGAAGTTATTTCTTTTTATGGTCTCTGATGAAGATGGTGATTGTGTTCTAACACAGAATTGGCTAGTCTAGCTGAAAACAACTCACCATCCTCGGATATTCCATAAATCAGTTTCCACACAATGGTCGGTCAGACTTGCCCCCGGACATTGCACCTAAAAGGTCAGATCGATGACACGATAGTTCAAATATTGATTGACGGAAGTCGCACGCACAATTTTATCCAGGAACAACTTGCACGTTTTCTGAAACTTCCTGTATGCAGGTCATCTCACTTCAAAGTGTGAATCAGAAACGGTGATACTATGCACTATAACAATTGTTGTCCTCAAGTTCCTATAGAATTCAATGGACAGAAGAGTCGAAATTATTTTTTACATGATCCAATTGCAAGGTGTCGATGTTGTTCTTAAAGTTCAATGGTTAGAAATGCTTGGTAAAATCACCATGTATTATAAGGCCTTCTATATGGAATTTGACTGGAACGGCTCAACTATTCGTCTGCAAGGGGGACCACTAATTCATATGGAGCAAGTCCACCTCAATCAACTTCGCCGTTTATCTGAATTAGAAGGTATCTGTCAATACTTTCAATTATTTGCCTTCACTGCTGGGGTGGGAGCAAGTACATCAAATGCTCAATTACCTGTTCCTTTGTTGTCCTTGTTGAGTGAGCATGAAGATGTGTTTTCTGAACCCTCCACCTTACCACCATTCTTTCTTATTGATCATAAGATAAATCTGTTGTCGAACACTAACCCTATAAACATGAAGCCATATAGATACTCGTATTTTCAAAAATCTGACATGGAGAAACTAGTCTCTGAGATGCTTGAGTCGGGAGTCATAAGGCCAAGCCAAAGCCCATTATCTTCACTTGTTTTGTTGGTTAAAAAGAAGGGTGGATCGTGGAGGTTTTGTTTCGATTATAGGGTGCTGAACAATGCCATGGTCAAGGACAAGTTTCTGATTCCAACAGTCGATGAGGTGCTTGACGAGCTCCATGGAGCTAGTGTTTTTTCCAAGATTGGTTTACACGCAGGCTATCATCAAATAAGCCCGAATCCTTGGGACATTCCCAAAATGGCTTTTCGAAAGCATCAAGGTCATTACAAGTTTGTTGTAACGCCGTTTGGCTTCACAAACGCTCCTGCTACCTTTCAAGCTGCGATGAATTTGGCTTTCGAGGATTTCTTACGCAAAGTCGTCAGTCTTTTTGGACGATATCCTGGTTTATATCCAAAAAATGGAGGGACATTATTGTCATTTGAAAGAGGTCCTACAGTGCCTACGTTCAAACTCTTACATAGCAAAAAGACCAAATGCTCTTTTGGACAAAATCAGAAATGAGTATTTGGGACATGTGGTTTCTGAAAAACAGGTTGCTCCTAGTCCTTCAAAACTGGCAGCGGTGAATGAATGGCCTATTCCTCAACTTGAAAACACTTAGGGGATTTTTAGGCCTCACGAGTTATTACCAAAAATTCGGGTTTTGTTATGCTTCAATCCCTTGACTGATTTGCTTAAAAACGGTTGTTTCAAGTGGTCTCCGGAAGCTCAGGCAGGTTTTGACACTCTCAAGCAAGCTTTAACTCAAGCTCCAATTTTGGCCTTACCTAATTTTTCCCTTCCATTTACTATCTAGACAAATGCATCAGGCTCAGGCATTGGGGCTGTTTTACTACAACAAGATCACCTCATTGCTTATTTCAGTTAGGAGCTTAATCCTACACCCTCTAAAGCTTTAGCTTATGTTCGGGAATTGTATGCAGTTACACAGGCTATCGTTAAATGGCGTCAATATTTGCTTGGGGGGTCAATCTAGACAGACAACCACAGTTTGAAGGACATTTTGATTCAGGCCATTCAAACACTAGAATAGAAAAAGTATCTTGTCAAACTTCTGGGTTATAACTTTGTTATATATTATAATCCAGGAAAAACTAACACTGAGGCAGATGCACTTTCCGGCAATTCATAGAGGAGAAACCCTAAACTTTAAGTCAATTTCTCGCCCATACTGTTCCAATATTCAGCTTCGTTGATGAATTGAGACAGGAAATGCAAACTAATGCATACTATGCAACCTTGCTTGATAAAAGTAATCAACCTCAACTTGAGTTTTTTCCCTTCACGGTGAAAGAAGGCCTATTATACAAGGGTCGTAGGCTGTTTTTAGTCCATTTCCTCCTCTTCGACAGAAACTGCATTTTGAGTATCATTCATCACCATTAGCTGGTCATATGGGAGTCCAGAAAACACTTTCTACAAGTTTCTATTGGGAAAAAATGGAGCAGGACGTGCGCGAGTTTGTGAATCTTTGCCATGTGTGTCAAAAGACAAAATACTCTACTTCGGTTCCTTTAGGCTTGTTATAACCCTTGTCAGTGCCTACCAATGTATGGGAAGATATTAGTTTGCATTTCATTATGGAGTTGCCCAATTCTTATGGCTATACAATGATACTTGTCGTGGTTGATCGAGTTTCAGAGTATGGCCATCTTGGGCCACTTAAAATTGGCTTTACAGGGACTACAATTGCATAATTGTTTGCTGAAACGGTGGTTAAGCACCATGGCTTTCCCAAATCTATAGTTTAAGATCGTGACCCAATTTTTCTTAGCAAGTTTTGGAAGGATCTCTTCCACTTGAGCGGGACTTCTCTACACATGTCTAGAGCCTACCATCCACTGTCTGACGGCCAAACTGAGGTTCTCAATAGGTTTTTAGAATAATATTTGCATGCATTTGTAAACGAACAACCTGAGAAGTGGACCGAGATTCTTCTTTGGGTTGAATTGTGTTATAACACAACTATCCATTCTACCATAAAAATCACCCCCTTTGAATCCGTGTTTGGTAAGCCACCTCCATTCTTCCATCATATTCTCTGGGTCTTTCTACCATAGAGGCAGTTGACTCTTCATTGGCTACCCATGAGGAACTTCTTACCAAGCTCCGAGATAACATGGCCTGCGCCCAACAACAAATGGCTACTCAGGCTAATAAACATCGCAAGGAGTTTTCCATGGATGTTGGTCAATGGTGTTGTGTCAAGCTTCAACCTTATAAGCAAGCCACTATTTCGGGAAATAGTCATTCCAAACTTAGCAAAAGGTATTAAGGCCCTTTTTGTATTGATAAACGAATTGGGACCGTGGCCTATTAGCTTAGATTACCGGACTTGTCTCACATTCACCCGGTGTTTCACGTATCTTTGTTCAAACTGTGCCCCAATCCGGGTGAAGCTACTCAATTGCAATTACCACTTACTTCTGTTGACAGCAATCTCATTTTATCATCCTTAGCTATCTTGAATTCTTGTACAGTAAAGTAAAATGGCAAGTGGGTGCCACAGGTTCTAGTGCAGTGGAGTGGCCTGCCTTTGGAAGAGACTTCGTGGAAAGATCTTGCCTTGTTTCGTGATCTATATCCATTTTTTAACCTTGAGGACAAGGTTTGCACTAATTAGGGGGTAATGATACGACATTGAGCCCAAGAAACAACAGACAGTCGCATAAAAGGTGTTCCAACCCAGACTACGTGTCGAATCTCAAGTGAAACAGGGGCTAAAAAATTACAGATGTTAGAATTATTAGAACACATATGGTTCTTAAGACATGAGTTAGAGAAATTGTTAGCTATCAGTTAGAGAAATTCAGTTGTAAATTGTTAAGCCATTCTATTAGGCTATGTAGCTAAGGGGGTATAAGGAATGACTTGCATGGTAAGAAATGGGTAAGAAATATGAATAAGCTTCTATCCTAATTCTCTTCTCTCTCTAATTTCTCACCAAACTCTATTTCTTTCTCACATTCATCTTCTTGGATAATTTCCTTCTCGAACAGGCCTATAATCTAACAGAATCTCTGCCTCACCATGTCAAAAATCAATCTCTTCATGCCTGAGATTTGGCCACATTAGGTCAAGTTTCAACTTCGTCTAGCTGAGGCTCTGCCTTATCCAATAATGACCCTACCTCGTCGTATAGAAGCTTAGCCTAATCTTGTATTAGCTTAGAACTTTTTGGGCCTAAACACCTCGAGGTGCAACCGTCTTTGCAACAAGTCTCTGATAGTTCATCCCTTGGATAAAGTCCCAGTCATCAATTATACTTATGGAACAAATGGAATTATTGACGAGCTCCATGGCTGAGATCAAGCGACACAACGCTGAAATTAAGAACAGAATGGTAGAAAATATCATGATGCATGTTCGCCTAACACGAAGCCATTAGTCCAAGGCTCCATCGGCCAATGAGCCCATCAGCAGAACTCAGAACTCCTAGGTAGAGAAGAAATAGAAGGGGAACAAATGGAAGAGTCACGAAATTCATGATGTTCATTCTGAAAGAGAAGAGAGGAAGAGGAGCATCATGAAGAAGATGATCTCGTGAAGTAGATAAAAGAACTGAGCATGTGTGTCACACGACTTGACGTCCAAACAATGGACAATAGTTGTTATTCTGCCATGATTATGAATGGACTAGCCGAATCACCCTTCACCTCAATGATCACTTCCTAGAAGGGTCCTTACATATTTATAGTCCCATAGTTTGAGATGCATGACAGAAAAATAGACTCAACCGATCACATCATCTACTCTAGCAACATCTGGCTAGTTTTTCCATTCCAGAAGAGAATTCAGGATTAATGTTCTGCCAAATTTTCAATTCGAGCCTGAAAAGACAGATAGAGATTATGTTGGTTAAACATGAGGCAATTATGTTGGTTAAATCCTCGCCTTACACACTAACTTAACCAATTTAATAGTTTTAATACTCTCATGTGTCCTATATGAAAAAAAAAGGTTAAAAAATCAACTTTATCTTTCATGTGCCTTTTTATTCTCTCTTTCTTTTTTCAATCTTCCTTCATCTTTAATCTCTTCTTCCCTGATTTCTTTTCCAACTTCTTCCATCTCCAATGTCTTCTTCCCCATTTTAATCTTGGCCATGATTAGTCATCTCTTGTGCTAGAATCTATTCCTCAAAAACATTAATGCCAGATTTTGGGTTTCTCTCCAAATTTCTCTCACCAACATTCTTCGTTGATGTATGTGTATTTTGGGATATAAAAAATGGAATACTAGAGACTTGAATTTGATCTGTATTTTGGGAAAAATATATTGAAGCTCTCATGAACTTGGCGTTTGAATAACTGTGGTAAATTTCCTCTTTCTTCAAAATTTGAGCCATGAGAATACTATTGTAAGTTCTTGCCTATTTTTTAGCAAACTGAGTATCAAAACTCAATTAGATATACATTTCATACCTGCTCAAGTGAAAAGTTGTTACGATAGAATATTTTCTCAATTTCTTTGAAGAGCTAACACAAATAACTGCGCACAAGAGATCAGAACCTGATGGTCCTATGCAAAGGCCCTAAACTTGATATTTTGATAAGTATGATTATGATATTTGTGTACAAATAATAAACTCATAAGAATTCATCCACCATCTCCGAAAACCATAAAGATCCATTAGCATTTTCACAAAACCCATAAGAATCCATCCATCATCTCCAAAACTCATAAGAATTCATCACTATTTTCACAGACCCTATAAGAATCCATTCATCATGTTCACATAAAGCTGTGATGACTTTTCATGGGCGTAACATCCTTTAGAAGTGGACTGCTCTAAGACTCTAAAGCATATGCGTACCAGACTCGGAAGAAGCCAAAGATTATGGTGGAAAGTCTGACACTGGCTCAAGAATTGATGACCCTAGAGGACGACACAGTCAAGAAACGAGTCGTATGGAATGATAAAGATAGTGGCCAAAAGAAGGGTTCCACAAAGAAGAACAAAGACAGATGTCATAGTCACGGGTGGTCCAGACAAACAAAAGCGCTCCCAAGAAGGTATCAATGTCCTGAGATAGTGCTTCTATCTTTTTAAGTCTGCCTAAAGAAAATTGTGAATAAGTTTATGGAAGGAATATGATCTTCTAGCCCTTATGAATGAATACAACTATGACTAGTGGAGAGACAAGTTATTGTGACTTTCATAAGCACTACGGTCATAAGACAGATTATTATTGGAAGCTGAAGAAGAAATTTGAGGGTCTCACTAATGGCAGACACCTGATGGAGTTTTTGGAAGTCAAACCTGGTAAGCGCCATAAGGAGAATATGGAAGACAGTTCCCTTGAATATAATACTGACAAGTGGGCTGTCCACATGATCCATGGAGGCAAAGCTACCAGAGGTCCAACTAACGCAGCTAGTAAAAGACATGCCAGAGTCGCTCAACTGCCTGTACATAGCCTTGGATCACAAGCACTCTTAGGACTGACTTGGAGATAGTTTTCCCTAATAAGGATGTCTATGACATCCATCATCCTAATGACGATGCCGTCGTCATTTGTTTAAATGTTGCCAATCGTCACGTGAAGTGCATATTGGTAGATTACGTTAGTCTTATACCTCAATGAGATATCTTCTTATTATAACAAAGCACTAGGCTACTAATGAATTTAGTCAAGTATGTAGGGACTACCATAAATATCTTAAGACATGGGAATCGAAGATCATGAAAATATTTTACTTTCATGTAATTTTATTTAGGAATTCACATGAGAATATTTGTATTTACTAAGCTGAACCTATTTAGGGATATTGCTCCATATACTCTATCACTATCTAGTAAAAAGACTACACATGTGCAAATACTAAAAATCTATACATATATTTTCTCTATCTAAACCTTCAAATTCGATTTATAGGATCGTGGCCTATCACATTTTCTCATTGTTGCCTGGCACATTTTACACATTTTTTTATCTAACACATTTTTCACATATTGCTTATCATGGTGTCCACTAGTGTCTTTTGAAGCCTATAAATACCAAGACAAATATGAAGACCTCCTCTTAATTTTGACACATACCAAAAACTTGAATTCTTTCATCCTTCATATATTCTTGCTCTCTTAAATCCCTTGAAATCTTCTCCAGCTTTTCAACTAGAAAATTTCTTGAGTGAGCAAGATTAGTTTTGTCAGATCAAAATTGAGAGATCCACTCTTGTAAGAGTTTACTTTTTAAGAGGTTATTAAATCTCGACCAAGCAAGTATTGTAAATGTTGATTTGCACCTATAAGCCAATTAGGATGAAAGGTTCCCTCTTCACTCATAAGAAGATCGATTGATTAAAAATCTTCAAGGAGGGCCTTGAAGCGTGGACGTAGGCAAATGTGTCGAATCACGTAAAATCTGCGTCTCGCATCTCTCTTCTCCTTACTCTTTTATTTTGTGCATTTAAGCTTCTCGCATCTTTATTATTCCTTACAATTTACATTTCCACCCTTCATCTTTATTATTTTGCTTGCACATTTATATTCTGCATCTATAATTCCATAAGGATTTATTGGTATATTTGTTTACTATATAAGTGCTATGCTAGTAGGTTTTAAAAAAGAAGGAAAAAATGACTTTTCTTCCTCTCTCTTCTAGGGTTCAACCTATTTCTATTGCTATCTCTGACCCTCCTACAACCCAACTTGCTACTACTCTTCTCCCCCTTCTTGCTTCCAAACCTGTTGATGCCCACTTGTCTGTCGTTGTTACTGCTTCCAAACCATCTTTGGCTACTGCTTCCAAAACATCATCGACTACCGCTTACAAACTTGCTTCGGCTATTATAGCTTTACACGTTGTGCCCTTCCCTACAATGCGACCCCCTCCAATTTAGATCCCTATATGTCACATGTTGTTATGTTTGGTGTTTCCTCCAAACGATCCAAAGCATGGATTGACGAGGTTGAGGATGAAGATCCTCAACCCTTAAACATAAAAAACTTCCTACCTCCCTCTAATTTAGATCTATGTGTCACATGTTGTTATGTTTGGTGTTTCCCCCAAACGATCTGAAGCATGGACTGATGAGGTTGTGGATGAATATCCCTCAAGCACTAAACATAAAAAACTTGTTGTCCATAATATTCCTGCCTCCTCAAACCAGAAACTCAAGCAAAGTTTGCCTTATGATAATGATCCTACTAAGAGTTACGTTGCCGCCGTAGGTTTTATGATTATTCAAGGACATCCTTTGACTCAGATCTCAAGGGTAGGTTCTTTTCAATTTCAATTAACAAGAAAGCTTATGAATAACTCCTACAACTATGACGATTCTCTCTTATTGGCCACGTTGTTTTAGCTAAAGGAGATAATCCTTGGTGTCTCCTTGATCTACTAAAAAAAAATCGAAGGAATATGGCAACTCTCATAATGGCGCCTCAACTCCGTGGAAGAGGATTCTTTCAAATTCCCCTTCACTTTGAAGAAAACAAAAAAGTAGTTGGGAGTTGAGGTTCAATTTCTTTGAAACCTAATACCTTGTGACTGCAAGCATGGACACTAGGATTCAACACTTGAAAAAAAAATCCATAAATGCTCAGCTTTGGGTCCATATCCATGAACTCGGCTGGGATTAGTAGCACCCTTAACATTACTGGATACTGCAAGTACAATTGGCGATCCTTTAAAGTTTGATCAATTGACGGTTTTTGTGGACTTTGGACACTTTGCATGTGTTTTGATTGATGTGAACTTTCAAAAATTCCATTGGATTCTCTTCTTATCGAGATTGACAACGCAAAATTCTATGAGTACTTTGAATATGAGAATATACCTTCTTTTTGCACTGTCTGCTCTTCATTTGGGAATAACGCTCCTACATGTCGCTCTCCAGCCCTAAATACAAAGTTAACTCTCGTCCTCATTCTAAGGGCCATTCAACAACTCAAATT
Source organism: Datisca glomerata (assembly GCA_003255025.1). Lineage (NCBI taxonomy): Eukaryota > Viridiplantae > Streptophyta > Magnoliopsida > Cucurbitales > Datiscaceae > Datisca > Datisca glomerata. The sequence goes on along the minus strand of QANY01012059.1, from coordinate 1,186,379 downwards.
TATCAAACGAAAAACCAAACGATGGGTCAATACATGGAAAATGTTAATTCATCAAATCATCAATCCATGCAAAACTCAGTGGAACATAATGATATAGGTGATCAAATAAGAGATGACAATGCCCCTTCTACAATGAATGCCAATAAAGATTCCACAGGCTCGATGAAAGTTTACATTCTTCCATGCCCTTGCTTGGGGATGCAGATTTCAATAAGAATATCACTAAAGTTTAGAAAGATACTTCTTCTACACCCCTTTCAACATCTCAAGATGTTTTTATTGTTGTTGCTCTAAAAAACTGCCTACAGGTCAGCCTACGTCTAATTGAAGTTGAAAATCTACCCATGTTCGTCATGTTGACCCAGCTATCAATCATCTAGTAAAAAATAGTTCACGACAGACCATAGCTCAATAGGATCTTATTGCGATTACAAAAGATAACTCTATTATGGAACCTATTACGATATGATGGATTGTATATAGAGGATGTGGTCATGGAAGAAAAGAAAATAATTTAACCCGTTCTGTATTCGGCCCAACACTAGGATTGATCATCCCCAATCCAAATGAAAGTACTTTATTAGAATTGTATAGGAATTTTGAACAAGGATACTCAACGTACTTTATATCGCCTCTTCTCTATTTGTCATTCGGATTTTGTTGCCTTGTTGAACCTATGGTAGCTTTTTCTACTATTGCTAATTCATACTGGAAATCTCTTAAAGTTCATCATGTTGATTTTGTTAACATGAGTTCTTCAATACCTTTTGTTTGGATTTTTGTTTCAAATGCTATTAATGATGTTCAAATTACTTCCAATGATGTCAACAAGTTTCTTTGGTTTTTTTCACTAACGATGCTTCTCTCTCTGCACTTTTATGTATGCTCATGTCCTGTATGCCCGCGGGCGTTCTCTTTGGGAGGATCTTTTTCACTCGTACTCTTCCACCTCTCTTCCATGGTTTGTTATTAGAGACTTTATTACTATTTATGTGAGCTCATGAGAAAACTGATCCTCCTCCACAACAGATTTCTAGTATGGAATTTAGAAATGCCATTGACACTTGTGAATTGGATATTGCCACTTATGATTCTGTGTTCATTTGGGCTAGTCGAAGATGTGTTTCTTTTGTTGAATGCTGGTTGGATAGAGCTTTTTGCTCCTCTACTTGTTTAGATTTTGTGACATGCTCTACTCTACCCAAGCATCATTATGATCACAATCCTCTGCTTTTATCTTTAAATCCTTTAGACTCTACTGGCACTTGCCCTTTCAGGTTTAGATCCATGTGGCTTACTCACCGATCATTTATTGATTGGGTGTGACAAGTTTTGGTACTCTGTTCTTCTAATCATGCAATGTTTGATTTCATAAAAAAAATTTGAAGCTCTTAAATGGACTTTAAAGGACTGGAACTTTCAAGTTTTTGGTGATCTGGATTTTCAAATTGAAGATGCTTCCTCAAATCTTCATCGGATTTAATAACATATCTCTACTTATGGTTTTTTGGAGTCTCTTTTTTATGAAGAAGTTTAGGGTCATACTACTCTTGACACTATTTTGTATAAATAAGATCACTTTCTTAAAGATCGTTGTCATGTTAAATGGTTACATAGTGGGGATCGTAATACTACTTTTTATCACGAGTTGTTGAAATTTTGCAAGTCTAAAAAAACCCATTTCTCTATCTTGATTCAGGACCGCCACTATTATGTTTCTTCATCCATTTGACCAGCTTTTCATTCTAATTACTTCACTCTTCTTTCTGAAAGCAAAAAGATTTTAGGTACGCTTAAGATTAAATTTTTTGCAAGATGATTTGTTGGGCAATTCGTTTGATATTCTGTAAATTCCTATAGAGAGATGTAATTTAAATCTCCTTGTTTCTAACTTACTTTCTTCTGATGGTGTTTGGCATGTTCTTGTCAAGTACTACAATAATTTTTTATTGTGGTTCATCTCATCTCGCCTACTGTAAAGGTTATAGATATTTCAAACACTTTAGTTTAGATGCCCTCTGCCTTGGGCAACATTACTACTAAGCAGGCTTATCTTCATTTTACTAATCTTTAGGAAATGCCTTTCGGGGATGCTCATATTTGGTTTTTATATATCTCCCCCTCTCATTCAATAGTTATTTTACAGGTTCTTCATAATACATTACCTATTGTGGATCTCCTTCAGGCTAGAGGGATCACTTTAGTGCCACGTTGTTCTTTATGTAAACTAGATCTAGAGTCGGTGAATCATATTTTTCTTTGTTATATTTATACTTCTGTAATTTGGACTAGCCTTTCAGTCACATTCCAAAAGTAGTTGAATGTATCTTTTTATTTTATTAAATTTTTAGAAAGGATGTTTCTATCTCCATGAGCAAACAACTTTTTAATACTTGGAGAGATGGTATTGTGGCAGGTGTCTCTGCTATCTGGCACACCTATGATAGATCTATTTTTTAAGATGATTTTACTCCAATCGACTGATCTTTATCTTTGATTTGGAAAATCATGCATGACGCTAATAAAATGCAAAGATGTACTATGCACAACTCCATCATTGATCTTACATTTCTTCATTCTCTTGGAATGAAAGAAATTCCTCCAAAGGATCCAAAGATTATTCTTGTTCGCTAGCTTCCACCTCCTCCGAGTTAGATCAAGGTGAGTATCGATGGGGTGCGGCTCTTGGATGTCTTGGCCATGCTGATTGTGGTTGAATTTTCTGTACGCATCATGGATTTTTAAAGGTGGTTTCGTCTTTCCCTTAGTTTTGGCATTTTCTTTTTAGGCTGAGCTATGTGGTGCTGTTATTCAGGCATTAATTATGCTTATTAGAAAAACTGAACTTCACTTTGGTTGGAAGTTACTCAACCTACGTTGTTTCCCTCCTTATTTCTCGTTCTATTGAAGTTCCTTGGTACACTAACGGTGATTGGTTTCGATGTTTGCATTTTATCTCATCTATGAATTTCCACGTCACTCATATTTTCCGAGAAGGTATTCTGAGCTTCCTGCTTCTTGTCAGCAATCATACATCGATGATTTGATGAGTCAGAATAGTGATAGATTTAGATAATAGTATGCCTTGCACACTTTTTCTTTTTCTGGATTTTTTCACATCATCATCGTCGTCGTCGTCGTCATCATCATCGTTATTATTATTATTATTGTTGTTGTTGTTATTATCATCATCATTATTATATTAGTTATTATTAGCTAGTCGTCTTTTTCTCCATAAGGATTCATCATCATCATCATCATATTATTATTATTATTATTATTATTATTATTATTATTATTATTATTATTATTATTATTATCATTATCATCATCATCATCATCATTATCATTATTATTATTATATTAGTTATTATTAGTATCATTGTTCATTAGTTTTCGCATTATTTACGTATTAATTTTATTAACCCGTACCAAATTGAATTTCATACTAGATCTTACAATTCCTATTTGAGTTATTTTTTTTTGCGCATATGCTATAAGAATTGATTGCTTAATAAAGTTTTGTATTTTCTTTAATTTTAAGCAATCTTTAATTCAAATCTTGATTTCAAACTTTTTTCAATATTCATCCTTAACAAAAAGGGTGTCATCTTGATTCTATAGAGTGAGATAGCTCCTGAAATGTCTCCACTATCAAGAAAATCATAGTAGACAAATATAAGATTTAGAGGTACGCGTCAAAACTGGTAGGATTTAAGGACATCGTGACTAAGGCCATATGAAGCATATTCCTCCCAATGAGAGTATTCGGTACACCTGGAGTACTGAATATCCAGTAGTCTTTCATATCATCAATTGTCACGTGTAAAAAATATTATATTTTATTCAAATTTTAAGGAGAGAGAATAAATAAATTCTTAAAAGTTTATAAAATATGTATATGTGTCATCAAATGATATAGAGGAGTACTGAATATTTGGTAGCAAGAGTACCAGAAACTTTTCCCCTCCCAATGCCAAGGTGTGAACCTCATATGATTGAACTCTAGGAGATTGATGTTGACTCATCCTATATCAACATCTAGAGACGATCATGGGTACACACTATATGAGTCATCCCACTACTCTCCACCAGAGAATTAAGTTCTGAATAAATCACAAAATGTAGGAGACTCATGGTCATCGCAAACATCTACTATTTCATCAACTTTAAAAAAAAGGAGACCCATAGATTTTTGTGCACATGAGGCTTTATTTTACTTAAATCGTTGATTAGATCAATCATTCATTTATGTTATCTCATTTAAACTGAGACTCTACTTATATCACTTTTAGATCTTTTATTTATGCCTCGCTCCATCTTCTCAATGTGGTGACCCTTTTACTTTGATCCAGATTGAATCTTTTAAATTCTAGGGTAAACCATAACGTTTCCCCTACAGTTTGGGGTAGTTTTCATTTTCAACCCTCCACTTTTAAAAGGAGCATATTAGACCCTATAGTTACATTGTTGATCCACGTTTACCATTCCATAGGTACTCCACTTTTAAGAGGAGCAGATTAGACCCTATAGTTAAATAGGAATTAGGGTTTCCTAATTTTAGGAATTAGGGTTCCAGTGGTGAATTATAGTCTAATTGAGTAATTAATACTGATTGAGGTTATTTTAATACTGATTAAGGTTGTTTTAATTATAGTAATGGCTCCATATCTATTTTCAATTCATGTGTTGTATAATGGGCAATTTGAATGGTCCACTCCTACAAGATACTTAGGAGGTAAAATTTCTATTTTTGATGACTGTGACTATGATAAGATGAGTCTGCTAGAACTAGAGGATATGTTTGATTGTTCTAGTACTTTTGAGTATACTACCATATATTATGTAAAGTCTAGGGAGGATATGGAATCTGGTTTGGTAGAGATAAGGACTGATAAAGGATAAAATGCAAATGTGGAGGGTGGTTCCACCTACTCGCCTTATACATGTCTATGTTGCACCTTCACCCGAGTCTTTGAATGCTGATAATTTGATTGTTGATGATTTGGATATTGATAAGGAGAATATGCATGTTGAGGATGATAATGATGAAAGTGATAATGATTGGTGTGAGGGGAGTAAGAGTGTGGGCAATGATAGTGAATCTAGTGGGGGTAGTGATAGTGATGGGAGTATTGTGAGTATTGACTTAGATGATGTAGTAGAGAGTGATTATGAGCTAAATAACATGAATTTCATGTTTGAGGAGTTGAGCCACAAGTGGAGCTTGATTATGAGGAGTTAAATTCTCCCTTCGATTCTGATGAGGAGAATTCTAAAGTATTCCTAGAATTCATGGTTGATAATGACATGCGTAATGTTGTTTTTAAGTTAGGCATGAAGTTTAAAAATAGAGTTGAGTTTATAGATCCCGTTAAGGTACATAGTAGACAAAGTTGGTATGATTTGAAGTTTGTAAAAAATGAGGCATGTAGAATACTGATCAAGTGTACTGGTGGTGACTGTCCATGGAGCTTATATGCATCATTGATGCAACGAGAGAATAACATATAGGTAAAGTCTTTTAATCCAGAGCACATGTGTTGTAGAACCTTCTAAAATAGGCATGTGAGATCAAAATGGCTTGCAAAACATTACATAGACCAAACCTTTGGCCTAAAGTCACCACAGATGAAAAAATGGTGTTGCCTCCAAAATTTAAAAGGCTACCTAGGAGGCCAAAGAAATAAAGAAGAAGAAACAATGATAAGCCAGCAAATCCAATGTTGTAGAAGAGAAGGAATGGAACATTAACCTGTAGCAAGTGTCACACATTTAGGCATAATAAGAGGAGATGTAAGGCAGCTCCAGTTGTTGTAAAGAAAAATGCTGGCCCAAGAATGAAGAACACTGTTATAAGAACCATAGTGGTGCAAAGAGATTCATGAGATTTAGTGTAAGCTTCTACTTTACATGTAGTCTTTTTTTTAACATTCATGTTCAACATATGTTTGATTTACACTATATTTTAATTTATCTTTGTAGATTGCATATGAAGCAAGCACTGCTGCAAGAACTCAAGCAAGTAGTTCTGTTACTGGTGCCATTGGAAGTCAAACAACCACTCAAGCAAGCAACTCTGGAAGAGGTCAATGTAAAGCTCAAGGAAGGGGAAGAGGTGCGGCTGTAGGCAAGGTCAAGGAAGGGGAAGATGTGTTCTTGCTGGGAGTGAAGCAAGATGAAGCAATTAGTGAAATTGTTTTTGTTTCATGCAATTATAAAGTTTCTGTTTTGTGCTGCTAGAAACTATATTGTGCATTCTATTTTTTGTGCTAGATAATGTGATGTTCATAGGTTCTGGGTACTGTTATTTTAGGCATTCTATATTGTACCGGATTAGTTGATGCTAATGGGTGCCGGGATGTTAATATGTGTTGTTGATTATATAGGTGTTGGATTAGTTGTTTTGTGCTGTTAGTTGATGTTAATATGTACTGGGCTGTTTTGGGCATTCTGTTTTGGGATGTTAATAGGTGTTGGATTAGTTGATGTCGATGTTCTTAGGTCCTGGATTTTGATGAAAATTAAGATGTAATTTGAATGACAATTTGAGTATATTGCAATGAAAGCTTCTTTCAATGAATTAAGTTGTATGGAATATTTTGTACTAAATTAGGTTTGTGGTTTTATATTGACAAAATGTGTATGAAATATTGACTAAATGTGTATGGGATATTGACGGAATTACTTTCCCAGAATTCATGTAAAGTAAACACAACAGAATTACATTAACAGAATCTCGTGTAAACACAATTACATAATTACTATGAGTCCTTGCTACAACATCAAAATATGAAATTCAAATTGTCACGAACACAATTAGATAAATAGACAAACTTTAACCTAATTTACATAAACCACCACTAATATTAGATATTCTAAAAATTCATCAAAACCATAAAGTATTATAGCACAGACTCACCAAGTATGCATAACAACCAAAAACTTTCCTCATTGGGTTTTCTTGTGTCCACGATGTCTTGATCTGAGCAGCAACTCCACAATAACATAGTGGTGGTCGTCGGCGTCCATGTGAAATGGGTGCCGTTGAGGTTGAAGAAGGCATAGAAGAGAGAAATGAGGAAGAATGAAAAAAACCCAGAGAAGTGCGCGGACTGGGGAAGAAGGAATAAAACTTTAATAATGGACTAGGGGGAGAAGGAAAAAAAGGAGGGAGAAGGACTCAACCATAATCGCAGACTAATTGAAGGGGGTAAGAAGGAAAAAAGAGGGGGTACTGGGTGAAGTGGCTGCTGGGGTAAAAATTTCGAATGATATGGCGTTAATTAATTTGTCACGAATTGTCACGTAGGACTTTCATGATGGTTCGTTAATTTTTTATAGCGGAGTTACTTACGGAAGGGTAAACGTGGATCAATAATGTAATTATAGAGTCTAATCTATTATTTTTTAAAGTGAAGGGTTGAAAATGAAAACTACCCAAACTGTAGGGGAAAAACTATAGTTTACACTAAATTCTATGTTATTTAGTACTTTTAGTATTACCAACAAAATAACAGTCTCAGCACCTATTCAGGAACACTGTTCCAACTTTGTTTATTCTTCTGCTTACCTAAGACCATGTCAGGTGCGAAAGACTTTAGTATATTTTTCAAGGTGTCGTACAATATAAGATGGTGGGATCGTAAGACCTCTACCGAAGGCAAGCTAAGGCTGACTTACTGAAATATCATTTTCACAATAAATGAAAAGGATCTAAAAGCTTGTTTATGGCTAAATAGCTCAGTATTTCTTTAGGCTTCATGCCATGTTAGATGGCAGATCAAAAGATCTCAATGAGAGTCTTCAAGACATCTGGACCACATTAGATGACAGATCAAAAGATCTCAACTAGAGTCTAACTTTCCGTGTCATACCTTTCACATTAGATGAGGGGATTAAGCAACTCATTTGTGGTGAAATACCTTAGTATTTTTTTAGGCGTGCAAACCATGTTAGATCGTGAAAAAAATTCGTCATTATAGTCTAACTCCATAAGGCATCCCTTTCATGTTAGATGACAGGATTAAAGACCCCGTTTGAGACGAAAGACCTCAGTCTATTTTTCGAGGCGTCTGAACCATACTTGCTGATGAATCAAAAGACCTTGTCAGCATTTGCAAGACAGTTTGCACAAGAGCCGTCCAAAACTCAAGATGTTAAGCCAGGTAAAATCATCATTGAGGTTAGGTCAGACCGAACCGAACTAGCATTGTGTGGCCTTCACCACATTCGAACACCAGATAACGTATCGACTGTGAATTGAGTCGTACTTCCAAAGCACAAGTTCTGCATGAATCTACTACCATCATGACAGACCATCATCTCCCTAGATAGACATCTATGACTAATATACTTTTAGAACCCAAGTCTAATAACTTAGGATTAGGAAGTGTGGAAATACTGTAGAGGGACCCAAAATCACTTTGACACAAATTGAGCAAACAACATGGAAAGCCCATTCGGTCGTTGCTAAAGACCTCCTCCATATTGTCTCAGTTGATACCCGGGTCGAAGTTAGGCTTAGGCCTTACCCAAATCAACATTATAAGATGAGTCCCACTAAAGATATTATTCCATTTCAGCCCTCTAGAGAAATTCTCTCAACAATTTGAACATCAAAATTTAATCGACTAATCACCATTTTGGTGTCAAATTGACACTCTTATTATTTTTTTTTCTTATTAAATTTATCCTCGAACGAATCACCAAGCAATGTGTTGTGAACTTTTACTGTCAATTTTTTGCATTTACAGTTAACAGTGACATGGAATTTTCCCAATTATTTTAAAGTTTAATTCATCAAAACTAACGTAAATGGGATCTGAAATTCTCATTGCACGACTAAATAAAATGCAAGTGTCTTAGGAAATGAAGCAATACAACTTTCATAGGTCAATATGATTTACAATATCCGTATGTGCTTTTGTGCCTATACCTCAGATCCCTGTTAGGGGAAATTTATACTGCGACAAAAAAGAGGATCTCCAAATCATGCAAGTGTTTAATTTCAAAATATAATGTAGGGTGACCTTCAGATAATCATCCATTCAATGGCATTTGTTGATTTGCTCCATAGATGCATTGAAGATGTATTGAAGATGTACCGTACGGAATCAAAACAATTGTAGCCGCCTATGGACTTCTCATTTTCTAGCTAACATTTTGATTTAGCTAGCTAAATTGTGAAGAAAATTTCCTCTCCCAGACCTCAATTAGCCAATGCCCTTAAGACAACAGGCCATTGAAATAGAGCATAAAACTTCAAATAGTTATAAGCCGGAATCCTGGATTTTCTATATTCGAAAATTATCGATCATGTGTTGGATCACGTCCGCTCCATCAGAATTTATGCAGTAGGTTTTGACCTAAAGGTAAAGTAAAATCAAACCCGATAACCATCGAAAAGCTCTGAATCAAATATGGTTATGCCTGTGAAAACCTAATTCTTAGTAGTGTGGAATAAAATTCACATATTATTGAAGTTGCAGGAGAGACAGAGACTGGCCTGAATAGTGCTGTGTGCAAGATATCTTTGCTTGCTTCCACGAAAGTCGACATCAACCCGTTCCCAGTTCAATCTCGTTAAACCTCTGATCATTTCTTCTACAATTATTTTGACATGTTAACATTACACAATGTCGGAGAATATAGATAAAAATGATTATCAAATGAACAAGTTGTCAGATTCATTAAGTGATATCCGAAATGTCTATAGCCATCAACATAACATCCTCTATATATACAGCTTCTTTCATTACTTTCACCCTATAATTTCCAATTTCTTCATATTCTTTGATTGAAACAGAGAAAAACAAAGGAAGTTCAACAGGTTGGACAAGATCCAACTGCTCCATTCATGTTAGTTTATCCTCATATTAGAGTAGATTTAATTTAGAAAATAGAAGCCATAATTGGAATAATTTATGATCTCCATAACTGCTGGGTGTTGTAGCTCCTAGGAAGTAATAGATAATAGCACTCATTTGGAGTTTGTTTATGAGACCAGCAAATAAGAGCTCGTAATGAGTTATACAAATAATGAACCTCAAGGAGAGTTAGAATTTTAAACATTACTTGGCATTCAGTTTAGATAGACAACCATGTGCCGTACCTTCGGTGTCAAAATCTACATGTCCATTGACTTTAGGCTGCACGTGGTCTTCTTGCTGAGGACTATAACTTAATGCTTTCTCTACATTTATGATATGCGGGTACTTACTATCTTTCAGTAAATTTTGACGCTGAAAAAGTAAAATCATGAAGTTAGCTCAAGGTAACAATTACAACATGCAAAAAATCCTCAGAGTTTACCTTTGGGAGTTCTTTACGGCGTCTTATAGATGATGTACTCCACCCCACGAGGTCTATGAAGAAAAAGTCAAGTTGTTCAATATAAGGAGGGCATTGCTACCAAAACTTTGTGTGGTGGTGTCTATTACTTAAAACCAAATACTCAAGTTCCTATCTAACACATGAAATTGGGAGCTCAAATCTATTTTCCATAAATCTGAAGACGCCGTAAAAGAAAGTATGAAGTATAAGAGGATACGGTCAAAACTAACATTTGCATATGCTACACAATGCCTAAAGGACTGCAAAGCAGATCTGCAATGATAAAAACAGATACATTAACATTATCAGGACGATTTGTAATCAAGCAGGATAAATAGTGAAGTAATTAACATATGGACAATTCGTACACTCACAAAAACTTAAGGTCTTCACAATCACCAGCCATCTGAAGAAGAAGTGGAGGTGTTCCATCTTTACCATCAGTTAAAAATAGATGTTTTCCAGTTTTGCCAAGGAACCATGATGTATGACATGCTACTTTTTCAAGTGAGTAGAATCCACAAAACAATGGGACCTGAAAGATACAACCACAAAACTTAAGTCAAGAGCTACATTAACACCAAACCGTGTTGTAGTACAAGCGGAGGATTCATATAGATAGACTACAGCTTTGTACCATGGACACCAATCACTTCGGAAACTCGACTTTGCGAAAAAACTCAGAGCTTTAATGATGAAAATGAGATAAATACACTCTGACAGTAAAACTCCTTATAGGACCATTTTACATCATCTAAGTTAATATGTGACCTCTTTTATCAAACTCAAACAGATTGCCAGTCTTTCCAAATGGAAGCCTGTGTATGCGTGCAAGTGTTCTATGTATAAAACAGGAAAATATAGTGTTCCGTAAGTGCTTCACCTGTTTATGCCCTCTTGAACCTAGGTGAGGAGTCGCACATGTTATAAAATTAATGGGCTCCAGTCCTGCAATTTTTCCTTTATATTTCTCCTCCAGGCTTGGATTGCCAGATGCGTCACTCCTACATTCCCCATTCTGTTGAGAATGTTCTCTTCCAATATCTCGCTCATATAGCTTCGCAATAGCATATCTCGCTATTAAGCCTCCTAATGAATGACCTATGAATGAGATCTTCTGAAGAGCTGGGTATCGTTTAATAACTGAAATAACCTGAATATGAAAAAAAAAAATTGAACACCGTTTTCTTGAACAATATGTACTCATGAGCAAATCCATGCACAAAGATGTTCTTTGATATGCATTTCAAACTATATGAATGACTGAAAAGAAAAAAGAGGAAGAAAAAAATCCTCACGCACTTCTTCTGCTAATCTTCTTCCCATGACATCAATACCATCAAATGTCAACATTGAGTGATTACATTGACTGCCTGTATTCAACATAAAATATATGCAGTTCATCATGATGAAAGTACAGGACACCAGAGAACATTGAAATGCAAAGATACAAAACAACAAAACATGTTAAGATAGATATCAAAAGCAAATGTTCCAACAACTCATTAATTTGTAGGTTGGCAGATTCTCGACTACTTCACTGAAAAAACATATCGTTGAAAAGGGTCGTGTGAAGGATATAAAGGAAAACCAGTGGCACTGTAGATCAGAGATCACAGATAACTTTTAATGGTTTAATCTAATTCTGGGGGAGTATTTCCAAGTTTCATAATCCTAGAATAAATATTTACCAATTCTGCAATATAAATTCACCTGCTTCTTTTTTTCTTGTGCCCGTTCATTTTCCAAATACGTTGCCTATCTAGTGTCTAGAATGAATTAGCTGGACGATAGTAAATACGTTCATAGTAGGATGAAATAGTGATATTACACTATTAGTTCCAGGTAAGTGTAACAGCAAAAACAGAAGGAGCCTAATTCGCAATAATACAGTGACCATATTTGGTTACTAAACCTTTTGTTGAGTTCAAAGATTAATTTACTGACATAGAGAACGTGTAAAGATTATGAGACTCACAGTGAACAATAAGGTCTTCAGGATAACTCTTCAAAAACTGCTTTGCTGCAAATTTCCAGTTATCGGCACTGCATATATGATCAAAACAACTGTCTATATCAGTTTCAAAACAAATTTCCAGTTAACAGTTAATTATTTTAATTATTCAACCTCTGCCTCTGATTAGTCAAAAATGCAGGTACAAAAAAGTCAACAAAAGAAAAAAGACCGTTAGAGTAACCTGCCAATAAGACCATTAACCATTAAAAGAAGGTGAGTTGGATGGCGACGCTCTCCGAGATCATCGACAACCTCCATATCAAAATTCCCCTTCTCGTCTCGCTCCATTCTGAAGCATCCGAATCCAACTTTCGGCATGTAACACGACATCGTCCTCTTCTTCTTCTTCTTCTTCTTACTTTTCTTCTCCACACTGCTATTGATCTCATTCGAATCCTTCTCTACCACCTCCTGCTTCTCTTCCGACCTTCCTCCGTCTCCAACATCTGTAACAGCCTCAGACGTAGTTCCCAACTCCACAGAAGCCATTTCCAAACTAAAAAGAGATGATGAAATCAAATAAAAACGAACAATCAAGGAAGAGTTGGATTGAATTATGGGAGAAAAAGAAGACGCAGAAAAGAGAGTCAATGGGTGAAGAGGTTTATCAATGTGCTGAGAAGGAAGGTGTAGTTGGAAGCAGTTGAAGTACTTAAAAATGTAAGGGATGGGACCCGACGGTTCGCCCGCTCTCGGCTTTCAAAGAAGCCGCAGCGCGCCACAGATCATGACCATTTCTCCTACTTCCTTTCCCTCTTGACTCTGACTATCCGGACACTGTGATCTCTGTATATAACGTTATAGCTCACCCTTGCTTTTCAATTTAAATTACGGTTTTACGCGAGGTGCTGAAAGAACCATAGAGGGTGATAATTGTATATTTGTCGCGTGTCGTGTCACGGTCGGTCCTGTTTGCTTCAGCTTACTTTTCATAGAGATTCTTTTTATTCTTATTTTTTCTAGAAAGAGACACTATTGACACGCCAACGTTTTGGAGTATGATTCTTTGGAAATCAAACTTCGGTTTCTGTCCCGGCGGCCACGGCCTTAAACCTTTTCTTTTCCCTTTTTAAATAAAGAATTTAATAAACATGTTGAATTGAATTATCCTCATTTGTTAAACTCCACGTGTATATATTAGAGATAGTAGGTTATAGTTATATTTCTTCATTTATTTTAAATTTTATAATATAATTTTAATTAAAAAAACAAAATTTAATATTATTTTTGACAAATTGAATACAAGATATATGATTTACAAATGTTTAAATTTATGAATTTAACCAGTGAACATACGTCAAATAGTGTGTAAGTTTCATCTTATAGTCATAATTTTCAGACTTTTCTGTGACGAGAGAAATAGAGATTTATGGGTATTATAATTTTGATGCCACTAGAAATCCTGTCATATTTTTTATTCACCGACCATTGTATTGTGGTGGTGGTGGTCTCCATTATATGAACTATGAGGAATCTTAATGAGTCATTTTCGGTTTATTTTATTTGTTCACCGTTAATCAAGTTGTTATTTATTAATAGAACAATCCCTTCCCTTTGACTGTTTACGTATGAAAGAGTTTTAAGCTTCTGTCTATCCTTGTGCACCATTTCAACGTCTTCATTATAATAGCTCTTCTTAATTTTGGTTTTTTTTTTCCTTTTATAGTTTGGATATGACAAAATAATCTAAATTATGGTGAAAACTATCTTGATTGACTCTTTTTCCTCTACTCCAATCAATAGAACATTTGTTTTAAGGTGGAGCGGGGTTCTCAAACCATGAGGTTAAATCACCGTGAATTTAATTCATCTTTAAATGTCAATATTTATTTGGACCATGAACACTATATTCTCGACTAAATGATGTGTCGATCGTGCATATGATGAGATATCATCATTAAGACGTTTTTTCTTTTTTCTTTTGAATTTTTTAATTTTAAAATGAATGATAAATCACTTAGTTGAATAATCATAGGCCCCGTTTAATTCAAGTAATTCAGAGATGATAAAACTTCTTATATTTCTCTAGTAGTTGAATTATTATGTTTATTTTGAATATCTTTCAAATTCACAACAATCCTTCAAGTTTGCAGTCATGTGATTGAATTACCTCTAAATGGGAGGCAATCTAACTTTACCTTGGTAAGCTAATTCTAGTTGCAAAGTTAAAGTTATACCTGTGCATTTCCACCTTTTATAAAACTATACTATATTACAATACAATTTGATAAATTTTATTTAAAGTTACTTCAAACTATATTAAACTTTATTTGAAATTTTCATTAATTTATTACCAGTCATATCACTAAATTTATAGACAGCTAAAACTAATTTTATTAAATTTAGTTCAACATTTGCAAATTTTAATTAACACTACTAAACTTTAGTCCTAAATTTTGAATTTTTTTATTAAACTTGCACATCACAATATTTTTGTGCATCATCATATCATATATTATCCTATTATATCTAAAAGTGCCAGTAAAAAAATTTGGACAAGTTTATCCTCACTCTTAAAATCACTAAATTGTCTTTCAAATTAAAATTAAATGTCAGAATAGAATAATAAAATTATTTAATTAATAATTCATTAACATTTTCATACTTTAAGTTAGATAATTAATGATTATATTTAAATTATATTTTATGATAGTTATTATGATTTATTATAATATTATAATTTGTAGATTCATTTGACATACAATGGATGATATTAACAATATATTTCAAAACCTATAATGTAAGAAAAATAAGCTGACAGCTAAAATATGAATAATATATTAACATGTAATTTGTATTTATCAACATGATGAGACTATTATATTTTATAAGTTTATCCAGAAAAGTGTTAAAAGACTTATTATGAAAAGAGTTATTATATTTCTCATCCAGAAGTAAATATACTTTATATTTCTCATCCAGAATTATGAAAATACTTATTATATTTGTCAAAGAAAAAAAATTAAGGGTCGAAGGTTAGTAAATAAATGAAATTAGTTTCATATTTTCAGAGTCCTTAAAGATGGACTATTGTCTTTTAACTCTAACATTTTAGAAATAAATAAAATAGTATGCTCTAATTCCCATTCATATTAACATCATCTATCTTTTCAGTTTTTGGTTTTCCAATTTCCATTTTCACATTATGGAAGAGTGTGATTAAAATGAATGGTGATAGTGGTAGATGTTAAGAATCTACAATCAATTGTGATGCCACACGCGCTTGATGATGAGCTTATGAACTTGCAAGAAAAGAATATCGACGAAGTATTATCTTGACACTCGTGTGGTGCCCCATCTAATACACTCCGATGATCAAGTCAGTAAATGATTTTTAAGAGATATATTGGACATAGAGAGAATGTATACCCCCGTATGAATGAGAGACACATCTATTTATAAGGATTCTTTAGTGATAATTTGTCCATGTTCAATGTAGCTTCCTTCTTTACTCATATAAGGAAAGGAATTATTCATGATGAATTTTCATAACTCTGAAGATTCCTTATATGGCTCGATTCCATTTATGGTTTTTTCAACGGAAAGATTCATTAGCTGGTGTTTTCTTATATAGTGGTTTACCATGTATACATTGTGTCAGGTGATAGCCATCGCCCATTGTAGGTGGCCTCGGTCACGGGCATGGGAGAATCTCAGCCATCCTTGTGACCTAGGTCATGAGGATGTAGGAAGGACCTTAACCATTGTCGTGACCTCGGTCATAGAGGTTTGATGGGGCCTTGGCCATCTTGGCGGCCTCGATCGTAAAGGTGTGAAAGAGACACCAGCCATCTTAGTGACCTCAGTTATGAAGGTGTCAGTAGGACCCCGACCGTTACGGTGGCCTCGGTCGTAAGGGTGTATAGGCATCGGTCGTGTACCTTGGCCTAAGGTGGAGGACTATTGGTTTAAACCCTGTATGGGCTCTGTCTTGATAAAGATGTATTGGGCCTCACCTGTAAGCCACATTAGGCCTAAATGATTTTTGTCCTCCACAATTTCACACCACTTCTCGAGCCTGAAGCAAAGCGTAGGACTTGACAAGTACACTATGGTGGGTAGATGATCTCAGAAGCCTTGCCTCTCTGTTTAGGCTTTGGATCCGCAGGAGTTGTGATCTTGGATTTAAGAAAGTATGAGATGGGCTGACTTTGATATTCTCAATCATACGTAGGTATTAGAAGTCCCATAAATCAGGGTGTGTGTGTGTCTCGCAAATTTTTATGGGCGTCGTGCATTCGACAAGTCTCCGAGCATATGATGTTCGAACATACCTTTTCCACTATCCTAGCGCAATTCATCTGAGCGAATGGTTTGTAGGAACACATCATCTGAGTGTATGACATCTGGGTGCACCATGTTTGAGCGAAGGTATCTTGTCAAAGCATAGCCATATTGACCGAGCGTATATGTCCCAGCATAGGCATCATTATCGAGTGTATATGTCGAAGATTAGGCATCATGACTAATCGCATCGCATCTCGTCACGCCTTGGGGTGCGCTTTTGGGTTGCACCATGTATTGCGCGCTGAACGGAGGATGCCATGTCATTGCATAGATAATGAACGGTCTTTAATCTACAACGTTGATTTAAAGGGATGATCCTAGCCATCCAAATCAAAAATTCATTTTTTAAACTACTTTTCCATCTTTTCTTCTTCACGACGCCTCATCCCATCTCTTTTAAATAACTTTTGGCTTCCTTCTACGCGTGTACCCATTGATCATCTCTTCATTGTAATCGATTGCTCTGGTACGCTCTATTCAGCCTCAAAAGGTTAATATTTTCCCCTCTTTAACCTTCATTTTGTTGCATTTGAGGGTTTAAATGTGTCTAGAGCTTCCCTCAAAGGAGGTTTTATGGTTATGGAAGAGTTTCTTTTATACGATGATACTCCGATGGGTCGGACCTCCCTTTGATTTGTTTTTGATATTTTTTTTGTAGAATCCGTGTTTGGCCCCAGAGCTGAATATGTTTGCATTTCCGAGCATGTAAACGCCATTTTGACTAGTGTCTCTTCGAGTTTAGGGTCGTCAGACGTTACCGAGCCCACCATGGTCTGAGTGTTTCCCTTTGATGTCAGCGGGTCTAAGGCTTTGGTCGATGCCGGTGAGTCTGAGGCTTCGGTAGAGGAGGCAAGCTCAAATCATGGTGTCGAGCCTATTGGGGTTAGTCTGAGGTCCGTTGATGTGAGCGTGTCTGACGCTATCAGAGCTCGAATTGGTTCCTCTTCTGTGGCGAGGACTAGTTCCTCTTGATTTTCCACCAGAATCTTAGCGAAGGTATCACGTCGAGTATGGTATTCTCGGGTCCATTGAGTTGAGGCTACCTTACGAGTGCGAGCGTCTGAACGCATCCCCATCTGAGGAGCGGGTTTGCTTCTACAAGTATCCTTTGAGGTTCGGTCTTAGATTTTCATTGCCCAAACACATAAGGATGGCTTTTAAGTTTTGCAACATCGCGCCCAATCAGCTGCTTCCCACTTTCTAGAGGGCACTTCTTGGATTCTTTGTCCTCGGGCATAATACTTATGTTGTGCTCAACCTTGATCTTTTATGAAGCATGTACTTTATGGTTGAGCACGCTAACTCCCCTAGTTGTTATTACTTCAATGGCTGAGTGAAGTTATGTATTCTCCTCGGCAAATCCACTAGCAACAAGTATTGAATGAACATGTACTCCATCCATCGCGATTGAGAATTCCCCCAGATGAAGTCCCCCTAGTGTCAAGGAGTGCCTTGCAACAGGCGAAGCCCATCACATTACCAGAGACTGAACTAGTTGGGGTACTCCAGGTAGAATAAAGACTATTTTCCTTTAATTACATCTCTTTCAGACGACATTGATATTCACTCATTTGCATTTACAACTACTGATTTTAGGAGTTTAGTTTCTTTAACCGGGGCTACATCTAAGTCTCTTCGTCTCCTTCGTGCATATCTAGACAAGAGGATTGACAATATCAAGAATTGCTTAAATAACTCAGCGCGTCCAAAATAAGAGTCTTAGATGTAACCCTTTAGAAAGAGGCTTAATCAGTTCGAATCCGAATAATGGCCTTTTTCAGTATGCCGCTCCGCAAGAAAGAAAATCAAGTGGGTTGTGGTGATGTCAGAATTTTCACCTGCTTTCATTTTTTTTTGTTGGGAAAAGATATCGGGGATGCCCTTGACCTTAGCTTAAAGTACATTAAACTGTCATTTGTGAAATCATAAAGTACAACCTAACCATTTTCGTATCAAAGTTCAGTCAGGTTTTACATTGATCAATACGTTTCAGCCAAAAGGTTGCTAGGTAAGTCCATATTTCTATACAACTCACAAAATGCCTAAACCTACCTGGATCTACGACCTTGTATTTCTAATTTAAGCATTCAAGCATCGGTTAAGGTTTTCCATTAAATTAAATTATTTTGAATCTTAATCTAACTTGTATTATATAAGAGATGGCCAGTCACTAATAGAAATGAGCATACAACACATTTACACCGAAATGCTAAAGAGAGCCTTGCAATAAAAACAACATCAATATGCTAAAGTTCAGTTTACCATACTCGCCTCAAAGTGCTTAGCTCATAATGAGCTCTAATGCATGAACACAATATCTCAAATCCATTATTTCCAGCATAAAGAGAGAAATGGGTAAATGAAGTAAAAGAAAGAGAAAATAATAAGAATAAACTAGTTATTCTTTGCTCTTGTCTTCTTCCTTTTCTTCGTTCCTCCTTCTGTCGTCTTCCTTTTCTTCACTGTGCATGATCACCTTTTCCAGGTAGCACTAAGAGAGAATGACACTTGGATAATGGTTTCTGACGCTAATGATTTCCCTTTTTTGAATTCAGCACCAACTAGCTACGTGTCGGAATACTCACCATGCGCGCAGTGTACAGCTAGGACTAAAGCAACCAAGACTTGCTATAGCTGAGGGTCGCGGGTCAGTTGAGGCATGTTGTCGATCTCCTGAGAGGTATTCCTTATTATATACCTAAAAAAGCAGATCACATTAGTTTTCTTAGGTCAGCAATTTATTGTCTCTATAGGTTTGTATCTGTGCTAATTATGACCAAGCCATTGACTCTACTAAAATGAAATACAAGTTTGATGATGTCAGCCAGTATGAGAGTGAATCTTTCTATGGAGAAGATGGAGAGAAGGGCTAAGGCCAAGAAGAAGGCTAGAGATTCAGGGTCCAAGTTCGTGCCTTCTCAGCCCATAAACAGGTCATCACTTTCACCATTTGAGCTTCCACGACTAAGCTTTATCATGGCCTCGTCCCTTCCCAGCTAGAGAAGAGGACTCAAATAGACTCAGTGGAAGAGATCCCTCAGTCTGAGCCGAGGTCTCTCGCTCTACCTTGGGATGCATACCAGCAATGCCTTGGCTGTTGATGTGACCAAGTGGCTACTCACCCCTCATGATCGAGCCATTATGAAGGAAAAGTCCATTAAGGAGCTTGTTGAGGAGTTTGTTGCTCATTCAATATGTGTACGTTCCCTTTTTCTTTACTGTCTAACTTCCTTTCTATTTGCTATAGTGATATGACTTTGAGCTTTTTTCTCTTCTAAGCTGCACAGGTCGTGACCATGGCTTCGAAGAAGGTTGCCTCGATGAAGCCCAGGTACGATAGTAAAGCCAAAGAGCTTATGGCTGTCAATTCTAAGCTACACAAGCTTGTATTAGAGGCTCGTGAGGACTCTTTGTTGCACTCGACTATCGAGGGACTAGAGGAGAGGGTGGCTGTCTCAAAGTCCAACCACTTCTCTTAGGAGAGGTCTTTGAGGTAGGTGACCCTAGAGCGCGACGACCTTAAGGCTCGGTTCATAGCGTTGGAGATTACTCATCGTGAGCTTTAAGAGAAGCTGAGGCATGCTTTGGAAGAGGTGTTAATCGAGTACAGTGCGGGCTTCATGGATTGTAAGAGAAAGATGAAGCTTGAGCCAAGGATGGGTAGGGTGACCTGTGGATCCCCCTTTCTTCTTTATCGATGAGATAGAGCACCAGGAGGATGAAGTTACTTAGACAGATGTTGGTTGCGACAATATCTGATGAGGCTGCTAATCCGGGTTCAAGAGAGCTTCTGGAGGCTGTTGTCGTGCCCAAGGTCTCCGTTGACCCTATTGCTCCGGCAGAGGCTGGTGTCCGAACCCCAGCACTTGTCAATGTGGAGTTCTTCTAGGGTGTTCTTGATATTTGATTTGCAGCACTGCGTGGCTTTCTTCGGTCGTGTGTGGGCTCTAAAACTTAATATATCTACTACTTTTATAATTCTTGCAACTTTGAACCTTGGAATTTCATTTAAAGCATTCCCTTCCTCCTTATCAATGTGAATGGATGCTATCTTTTCTTCTTCCAACATCTTTTTATATGTGTTTGCGATATCATTGTTGGTGCTGATAGCTAAGACCGTAAACCCTAACCATTTCAAATGAGTAGAGGGCCTCGGATCATCGTGCCCTTAAGTGAGGTTTTTAAGTTCGAGCATTCTAGTAATTTTGGGTGCCATGTAATACTGTCGTGGTCCTTTCGCCCTATGTAGAATCTTTCTCCTGATCATCTTGGTGAGCAAGACGGCTCAGCTAGTCATGGCCTTTGGTGAGGTCTTCCATGCGAGCATTATATGATCTCGAGTGCCATAGAAATCTGTTGTGGTCCTTTTTCCCTATGCAAGGTCTTTCTCCTTGTCATCTTGGGTGAGCAAGAAGCCTCATTCGGTCGTGGCCTATGGTGAGGTCTTCATCTAAGCGTTCTGTGATCTAAGGTGCTATGAAATACTGTCGTGGTCCTTTTTCATGATGCAGAGTCTTTCTCCTGGTCATCTTGGATTAGTAGGAGGCCTCAGCCTGTCAGGGCCTTTGGTGAGGTCTTCAATACCAGCATTTTATGATCTCGGGTGGCACTATGGACACTCATATTGTCAGTGCTCTTAGATTGCCGTAGAATAGGTCTTTACAATTATTTAATAAGAAGTTCAATGACAAATAGCATGACTAGATTTTTATTATAAATAAGAAAGTACAACTTACACACAAAATAAAAATTTTACTAGTGAAAAGTACATTCTAAGGCTAGTTGCATTCCAACTTTTATTTAGTGACTTTCATTTTGAGTCCTAAAGAACATAGGTTCCAGGTCTGATAATGTCAGCTATCAAGTAGGTCTTCCTAATTGGGTCTGAGCTTTTCCACGTGCTTCTGGGTATTCTGGTAGACCCTTCAGAAGACTAAATCTCCAATTGTAAAACTGCAAGTATTGACCCATTTGTTGAAGTACTAAGATTCTTTTTGTGCATAGGCTTGTAGTTGGATCAATGCCAATTCTCTCTTTCCATCAAGAGCATCTAGTTTCGGGTCATTGACTCTCTATTACTACCCTTTTTGTGAGTTGTGCCTGAGTGGTAGGCAACCTAATTTTGACTAGAATCACGACTTCAGCTCCATAAACTATGGAATAGGGTGTCTCGCTTGTAGGGTCTCTCTTCATCATCTTGTATGACAAGAATACTGCTGGCTTGGCTCAGCCTTTTCTTGAGCGTGGTCAGTATGCTTTTTGTTGGAGGCCTCATCCTACCCATTTGCTTGAGGGTGCTAAGGTGCTGAAAAGAAAAGCTGAATCCCATCTCTTTAAAAATTTCACAATTTTGTCTGAGAATTGTGGCCCATAATCTGTGACTATCCCTTAGCGATCCCGAATCTACATAGAACATTCTTCTAGATGAAGCCTTTTACATCTTTCTGCTTTATATTTTATTAAGGAGTCGGCTTCTACCCATTTGGAGAAGTAATCAGTAAACATAAGGACAAAAATTTTCTGTCCCTCGCTCTGGTCGCATTGGCCCATCCACCCCTACTACTAAATAGTCACGGGACAATGATAAGATTTAGCTCTTCTGTGGGTTGTTTGGGTATGGGAGCGTACCTTTGACATTTGTAACATTGGGCTACATATTTCACAGCTTCTAAATCCATCATTGGCCAGAAATAACCCATCATCCTAGTCCTTTTCCCCCATTGACCTTCCACTGCATGATTTCTGCATTACCCTTCGTGTCGCTCAGCTAAAACGTACTGGGCCACGGCTGGGTGGATACATCTGAGATATGATATTTTGTACAGAACTCCATTTAGTATAAAGTATATTGTTGCTTGCATCTGGATTTTCTTGGCTTCATTACAGTCTTTGGGAAGTGTGGCCTGTGAAATATAATTAATAATAAGGTCCATCCGGCTAGTCTTGGTCGTTTGAGGTATCCTCGGATGAGGGTCCACGTTGTCGATGCCAATAATGGTGTGGATCCAGTAGGCTCATGAAGAAAATCCACTAGAATAGTTCTCCTTATATTAGTGTTAATGACTAAGGCTAAGGTCGACAAAGCATCTGCATGGTTATTTTCTCCATTTTTAGCAGCTACTCTAAGGACCATTCCTTGAATTCCCCCTTTTACTTCTAGGACTTTGCTCATGTATGCACATGTCTTGTGCTCTTAGCTTGGAAATTCCATTAACATGATTGATGATCAACTAAGAGTCATTGAACACCTTTAGTCCTTCTGCCCCCAGGTCTTTTGCTAACTTATTCTCGCGAATAAAGCTTCAAACTCAGCCTCGTTGTTTGATATTCTGAACCTAAAGCGTATTGCATGTTCAATAATAGTTTCATCAGGTGTTTTGAGGATCATACCCACTCTACATCTGCGTGCATTCGCTAAACCATCAACATATGAAGTCCATATGAAATCTGAGGGTCTCTCGTCCGAGTGTCTGACCTCTATGCCACCAATACTGGAGTCGGCCCATCCGCCTCCTAAGGGATGGATGCCAATTCTATCACAAAGTCTGTCAGCGCTTATGCTTTAATCATAGTACGCAATTGAATCTGATATCGAATTCCCCCAACTCCATAGCCCACATCGCCAATCTTCCAAACATTTCCAACTTATGTTGAACGACTTTAAGCGGCTGTGATGTTCTGACCACTACCATGTGGCTTTGGAAGTAATGTCTAAGCTTCCTAGGAACCTTCGTGCCGATACATAAAGGAGCGTTTTGATGGATTACGCTTCATGTATATTCGTTCAGTAACTTAAATGCCTACTTCAACTATGACACGTGAACTTGTCCCTATGGAACCTTTGATCTCAAGAGAATGCCATTTAGGCTCTACAATGCTCTAGCAACATTTCAAAGGTGTATGATGGTCGTTTTTACAGACATTGTGGAACAAACACTTGAGATATTTGTGGATGACTTTTGAGTTTTTGGTAAATCATATTTTGAATGTTTGTCAAACCTTGAGAGAGTCTTCGAGAGATGTGAAGAAACCAATTTAGTTTTGAATTGGGAAAAGTGTCACTTTATGGTGCAAACTTTATGGTGTAAGAATGAATTGTCCTGGACATAGAGTGTCTATGAAAGGCATTGAAGTAGACAGGGAAAAATTGAAGTGATTGAAAAACTCTCTGCCTCCATTTCAGTAAAAGGCATTAAAAGGTTTTTAGGATATGGTAAATTTTATTGAAGTTTATCAAAGATTTTTCTAAAATATCGAAACATTTATGCATGTTACTTGAAAACAATAGAGCTTTTGAATTTACTGAAGTTTGTATACATGCTTTTATTGAATTGTAAAAGGCTTTAGCCTTGGCACTTGTCATTGTGGAACTTAATTGGGAGCTACATTTTGAACTAATGTGTAATGCTAGTCACTATGCAGTGGGAGCTACCTTGGGGCAAAGAAAAAGTAAAAAAATTTCATTTAATTTACTCTGCTAGTAAGACACTTACAATTGCATAGTTGAATTATACTACCATTGAAAAAGAGTTATCAGTTGTTGTGTTTTCCTTTGATAAATTTATAGTTTATCTTATTACACAAAAGTTACTGTGTATACTAACAATTCTACTATTAAGTACTTGATTTCAAAGAAGGATGCAAAGCCTAGGTTGATCAGATGTATCTTATTGCTCCAAGAATTTGACCTTGAAATCAAGGACAGAAAATGTACGAAGAGCCAAGTGGCAGACCATTTGTCAAGAATGGCGACAGGGAAAGATGTTATAGCAGGCTTGGCCACTACAAAAATTTTTTCAGATAAACAACTCTTGGCAATTTCACAACTGGAAGCTCCTTGGTATGCAAACATAGTGAATTACCTGGCAAGTGGAGTGCTACCTCCTGAACTCAATTCACAGCAAATGAAAAAACTTTTCCAGCAAGTGAAAACTTACTATTGGGATGACCCTTATCTCTACAGGCAACAACCTAACCAAATCTTTAGAAGATGTGTCCCTGAAGAGGAAATCCATAGTATATTACAATAATGTCACTCTTCTCCCTTTGGAGGGCATTCTGGTAGCTTAAGAACAACAGCTAAAGTGCTTCTGTCTAGTTATTATCGGCCTTCAATTTTCAAGGATGCTCATGAAGTGACAAAATGTTGTAACAAATGTCAAAGGACTGGACACATATCACAGAGGCAAGAGATGCCTCTTAACAACATTTTGGAAATTGAGTTTTTTGATATATAGGGGATGGATTTCATGGGACCAGTCTCACCTTCATTTGGAAATTTGTACATCCTTATGGCAGTGGACTATGTACTAAGTGGGTACAAGCTTCTGCCTAGGAAACAAATGATGTAAGTAGTCAAGTTCCTTTAGAAGAATATTTTTACAAGGTTTGGAGCCCTCAGAGCTATTATCAGTGATGAGGGAAGCTATTATCAGTGATGAGGGAACACATTTTTACAATAGGCTTTTTGAAGGAGTTTTGTCCAAATATCAAGTGAAGCAAAAGATTGCTACAACATATCATCCCCAAACTAGTGGTCAAGTGGAGTTATCAACCAGAGAAGTTAAAAAAATACCGGAACATGTTGTCAACCTACACAGTAAAGATTGGTCTCTCAGACTTGATGCATTATAGGCCTATAGAACAGCATTCAAGACTCTTTTGGAAATGTCTCCATATAGGCTAGTCTTTGGCAAAGCTTGTCACTTGCCATTGGAGTTACAACACAAAGCATTTTGGGTTATTAAGAATTTGAATCTAGATTTGCAAGTCACTAAAGAAAATAGGCATTTGCAGTTGAATGAGTTGGATGAGTTCATGCTATTTTCATATGAGAATGCAAGACTTTATAAAGAGAAAACCAAAAGCTGGCATGAAAGAATTATGGTCCGAGAGCTAGAGCCAGGAGCCCAAGTCCTACTATTTAATTCCTTGCTCAAGCCATTTCCGAGAAAGTTAAAATCAAGGTGGTATGGCCCATTTAAATTGGTCAAAGTGTAAATATATGGAGCCGTTGACTTGTTTGATGAAAATACTGGAAAAGAGTTCAAGGTTAATGGGCAAAGGGTAAAATAATATATGCGCCAGTGAGGTTGATAGGATGAAGATCTCAACCCAACTCAAAGACCCGTGTAAAAGAAGCCCAAGTCAAGATAATGACTTTAAATTAAGTGCTGATTAATTTGTATCGATTCAGTCTTCTCCACAGCCCCACTCAGAACGTAGAAGGTGGCAGGCCCATGACAAGACTACTAGGTTAAGAAAAAATTGATCAGTTCATTCATATTTATGATGAAAGTAATATAAAGAACTAAAATTAATTAAGTAGAATGACTTGGATCAATCATTTAATTAAGCTAACAATTAACATTGCTAGCTATGAAAATGGAAACCAAGAATGATCAATATTGTCTCATGTGATAATCACATCAAATAAAATATTACACACTCAGTTTAACAATAATTGCAAAGTAGAGAGAGACACTTCCCACAGCTGAAATTCTAATTGCAAACAAATTCATTCCATATAGAGGTCGTAAACAGATAGTCTTCTGGTTGCTGCCTTACCTGGATACAGAAGGCAAGACCCAATATATTGTTAGCCAGCCAATGCTTCTTTGAGGCATACCATGCACAGAAAAAAGTTCCAGGAATTGCCGCTATGATTTGAGACCTTGTGAACTCAATCTCCAAAGCTGTTTAAGAAAGGTGCAAGGAAAAATATTATTCTGAATAAAACAAGCAAGATAATGTCAACTAGATCAGATAAAAAAAGAGGATCAAAGGACTAAACAAGATCATGTCAATTTATGCCATTACCTCCTTAAAAAAAGGAAAGAGAAAAAAAAGCACTGCAACAAGTTCCAGTTCATTAAACGTGAGTGTCCTAAAGTTCCAGGTGACCAGCGTAAAGTGTACATTCCTTGTAAAGTTTGACCACGTTAAACCAGAAAGACACCCATGATATATATATTCAGTCATCTTACATTAAGTTACTACTTCAGTTCTTCTATTTAATAATTTAGATCAATGCAGTATACTTCAAGGAAAAAGGAGGGAGAGTTCAAAATTCAACCCATTTAAAAAGGTAAAAATAACCAATTCAAAATCAACACAGAGTGAACTTTTATGGTGATTGTTAGAGACACTGAAAAGACAACTCTATAAATTAAGAAGTCTATATAATACGTTCTAAAAAGTGCTTATGCTTTTCGTTCTCAAATTGAAATTGAAAATCAATAAATGAAACATACAGCGGAAATATGGAAAATGCCAAGTGAAAACATCCTGATTCCAGTGCTCCGGCAAGAACCGTTTGATAGCAGGTAACAGTGTTGCCCTGAAACAACAATTGGTAACAGAAGGTCGGTGAAGAAAAGATATAAGAACATCTGAAATTAACAATGTGAGTAATAAATAATGAACACATTCATTAGACTTGGAACGTACGAAAAAGCAAGTATCCCAAGCACAAAGAAGTAGCATGTCAGCACAGCGTTAACCAAGTCCTTCGATAGAAACTTAAAGAGCAAGAACAGTGATAACAGCATTGCACTCCCAACAAAGGGGAAACGCATAGCATGTTCACTAGACATTGTCTCCTGCATGTTCAACAGTAACAAGTTAGAAGAAATTTTCTTTGGGATCATATGGATGATGGGGAAAGTGAAAGAAAACTAGAAGCAACTTCTTTTATTCTTACAGTAGGTGGAGTTGGCTTGACAGATCTATAGCAACCCACATAGACAGTGAGGCAGGCAGTCAAAATAACATTATAGTTTGGATCAATCTTCATAACAAGCGGTGCTAAAGATAACCCTGCAGCCAAGCATTTGCATATTACTAAAACTCCTAGTTCAATAATGAGGAGGAGATTAAAATTGTATCTTCTTGTAACTTCTTATAACATATGGAATTGGTGCTACAAGACAAGATATGTACTTCGTCATTCCTGAAGAACCATTACAAAGACCTTCATGTCAGGACTTTGACAAGCTTTAAAAAATTATTCCATCTATGTGCACTCTAAAGTTCACCTTTTCAGTGCTCAGTAATGCAATTCTGCCTGAGAACTTTAAAATTCAAAATCTCAAATTCATAGTGCAAAACATAATTACCAACCTCCCATAAGGCAAAAAAATCCAAGAGTATTATCTAATTATAAAAGTGTCAAGACATATATATATACCTAACCAGAAAATTTTAGGACTTCACTGAAGCACAAACCAGTGCAAGCAAAAGTTACCTGCTAAAGCAAAGTTAGCAATCCGCTCGCCGTTCTTCATCGTCGCGTTGTTCAAAATTAACAACTATGAACGGTAATGTGAATCAATCAACCTACAATAAAAATCTCCCCGCAATTGCTTCTCCCAATCGACCTTTCCGCTGGAATGAATCAAAACGAGAACCCTGAGATAAAACAAAACCAAAATTTAGCTGTATAATCAAAAAAGAAAAAACTGCCATTTGCAGTGGTTACTCTAATTGTGGAAATGGACAAGTAGCCTTACCAGCCAGCGGTGGCTCAGATGGCTAAAAGGTGATTGGATCCCTACCAGATCCGAGAGCTCGCCGGAAGCAAAGAAAAACTGAGACAGATAGGAGGATGTGGAATTTTTTATAATTTGCAGAGTAATGGGGGTCTTGTGTAGACTGCTAAAATTTTAGTGACACGATCATTGACTATTACTTGGAGTCTAGTCACAGCCAATGACTGATGGGAATGTTAAAGTTGTCCCCTTTCAATACTAGAATAGGTTTTCATCTCCTTCATCTCTCCACTTTTCTCTTCTTCAACGTAAAAAATAAGGCCAATATCAAACGATTTCTCGTCCACCTTCAACGCGAAGCATGATTTCTTCTTCTTCACCAAACTAAGGCTTTGTATCTTCGTCGTGGTGCTCTCTCTTTGTCATCTCGGGCACGCGATTTTCAACCCGAAAAGACATGTCACTTTCTCTGCTTTACACTTGAGGCGACCACTTTTCCCTTCCCCTTCGCATCAACCAACCTAAGGCCCGCAAAGATCAATCTATCTTCCAACGTGAATGACCAATTTCTTCTTCGTCTAGGAGAAATCTGAGAAGCTTCGTCATCAGTGCTCTCTCTCCCCCCTCTCACACTCTCTCTGCTATGATTGTTCGTCCTTTTTTTCCAACAGCGTTTCGCCCTTCTATTGTGCCTTCATCAGCTCCAGTATGCCTGGGTTTTGCCGTTAGGTGGTGGTGGTGGTCTAGGTGAAGCAATTTGTGGCTTAGTCTCAGATCTTGTCCTTACATAAGGTGTTGAGGTTATTGATTCCATGCTTGATGTAGTTCGAAAAGAGGCAAAATTTTGTGATTGCCTACAAGGTATTTTTTAAAATTCCGCTGTCAAAGTTTAGATTGCCTTATGTGATTGTGTAATCTTTATGATGTGGTTTTGATTTACAGGTTTTCAGGTTTGTCATTCTCTGAGGAGCATCCGGATCTAAGATGGGTACGCTTTTGATTTTTTGTTTTTTATGTTTTGCTTTGACTTTTGGACTTTGCTTTGTTTTTGTATGTTTTACTTTGATTTTTGTTTATTTAAATCTCTGTAAATCTATTTTTTAATTTTATATTACTAGGAAAATGAGGTTGGATGAGATATGCCTCGAAAGGTTCCAGCAACACAGTCAGACCTTTAT
Source organism: Datisca glomerata (assembly GCA_003255025.1). Taxonomy (NCBI): domain Eukaryota; kingdom Viridiplantae; phylum Streptophyta; class Magnoliopsida; order Cucurbitales; family Datiscaceae; genus Datisca; species Datisca glomerata. Next base: position 1,157,073 of record QANY01012059.1, on the reverse strand, counting down.
ACAGTCATGGTCATTACAAGGCAAAGCTGTGTAGAACTATAAACGAATGAGTGGTCTCATTTTTATGTAAATCTTTTTGTTTTTGGTCGTTGATGTTATTAGTGGTCTCATTTTTATGTGCTATGCATTACAATTTCTCAGGGACCGGCATTTACGAGAATTAAAAGTAACCAATATATGCACCGAAACCATAAAACTCAGACTGTTGATGAGGTACGTACTGCCTTATGTGATGTTATGTGTTTTTTTATGTTTGGTTTGCATGAATTTAGATTGATTGACCAAGTTTGATAATTTATATCCCTTAGAAAAGTAGTGGCTGCCTACCTTTTATTTCAAGTTGCATAGAATAAAAAAGTGAATGATTTAGCATGTTGAATGCATTTCAATTGGTTTACGCCCGGATGTCTGTGATGTTAGCTGCCTCCGTAAGTTGAAAGAAAGGATTTCGAGTCCATATACATTCTTAAAACAAAGATAATGAAGACTAGCTTATAGTGTTACTGGAAGATATAGTTTCCTACCTAATACTTGTGTTTCATATTATGTTTCCGTTGAGGCACTCATTACCGTTTAATTAATGAGGCCACCCTTATATGATTTCAAGCTTGGGAACCAACTTTCTACACATAATCTTGCCATTTAGTAATGTCCCATTTATTACAGTTCTTTTTTATGAACCTTGAATCTTGGATTTATCCTCCTTACAACTATATTTTTTCCCTCATGTAGTGTTTACTCTATACTGTGGGTGATTAAATGTGTTTGAGCTACCTACCCTTGTGGTGATATTTGTTCTAATCAACAGTAATTAGCTACCATCTGGAAGCTTAGATGCTTATAATATGACAGAGATGTTACCAACGTTGCAAAACAACCGAAGCTCATGAGTGCCTCTTTGGTAAAGCCTTGTAAAACTTGCTAAGTGTCTCTTTGTTCATTGCTTTACCTGTCAATTTTGATGTACCATATGTGTTTATGAAAATGAAAATTACTATCAAAGAACTTACTTGTTTTGAAACACTATAAATGCTTTTACCACTGTTGTGTTAAGTTGTTTGCTTGTGTAAGTATATATTTTAGGATATATCATTAACTTGATATACCTTTTAAGGTTACTTGATTAATTGGGGAAAGAAATCAAGAAACTAAAGAGAACTGGGATATTAATTAGTAGAGTCGGATGGTATTTTGCTTTGAATATGTTTGGAGAAATTTTGTAAAAATGATTAATTTTGGATAAAGTTCTCAGTGTTTGATTAGGTGAGGCATGAATATGTGCAGCTGGATGAAGGAGAAGTATGTAGTTTTTCTTTCTTATATGATATAATTTGTGCTAAATAGCCTGGACCCCTTAAGACTGGAAATAATACTTAATTATCCTCTTGATTGGGTCTTGGTTTAGAAATAGAAGGGTCTCTACGAAGAGTACATATCAAAGATGAGAAACCATTGAAACTTGATCTCGAGGGTAAAAATAATGCAGTTGAAGTAGTCATTTAAAAATTCTCTCCGTCATCATTTCTCAACAAAACAATCTATAAACATTGTGAAAGGAATTTCATGTATACATGAAGTGTGTTTTTAGAGTGTTTAGAAGGGTAACAACAAAAATATTTTTAATTTAATATATAGTGATACTAATGAATGAGATGTTTTTTCAAAGAAGAATTTCAATTACTTTTTCTTATATGCTACAAGTTTTTTATTTCATAAATATTTACATATGAGGTTTGTGTTAGAAATGACTAAGTACTTTAAGTTTGCTAAGTATATAAAAAATGTATATTGTGTAAAATGATTATTTTCATGAAAATGACTAAACGTATGAAAATGGATAAGCGTGTAAAAATGACTAAACATGAAAATGATTAAGCGTGTCAAAATAACTAACTGTATAAAAATGACTAAGTCTGTGAAATTAGCAAGCGTGTCTATGGAAATTGACAAGTGTGAGAAAGTGACTAAGTGTGTTAAATGACTAAGTGTATAAAAATCGTTAAGTGTATCAAAACACTTCTATGAAAAGGGCTACCTTGTGAAAATGATGAAGTAAATGAAAATAGTTGAGTTCCATCAAAACACGTACATGAAAATATGATTAAGTGACCAAACAAATACATAAAAATAACAAATGGTGAGAAAATTACTAAGTGAATGAAAATTGTGAAGTGTAGGTGAGAAATTGTAAAAATGGCTAAGTGCATGTGAAAAATGTCTTAGTGCATGAAAATATGGTTAAGCATGTAAAAATGATTTAGTGTGTAAAAATGTCCAAGTGTGTGAATATATAATTTATCAACTACATGAAAATGACAAGTATATGAAAATGTGTGAAAATGACCAAGTATGTGAATATATAATTTATCAACTATGATAAAGTGCGAGAATGTCTAAGTGTATGAAATGACCAAATGTGTGAAAACGATTAAGTGTATGAAAATATTTAAATGTGTGAAATTGACTAAGTTGTAAAAATTGCTAAGTGTATGAAAATGACGCTTAGTAATTTGAGCCATTAAACTACGTTTGGCAATAAAAAAAATGTCCAAGTGTGAATATATCAAAGTGTGTATGGAAATTGTTAAGATTCAAACGCCATAATAGGGACCTAAACGCCATCAGTACATGGCGATTCGCCTACCATGACTGGCGTTTAGGGCCTGCTGGACACGTTTGAGTCCCAAACGGCATGGTAACGGACGTTTGGCTCGTGTCCAAGTGACATGGGCCAAACGCCTGCATGTCTGGCGTTTGGGGCTTGTTGATACCGTTTGGGACCCAAACGCCAGACACACAGGTGTTTGGTCCCAATACTCCCTATTGGATCGTGACACGCGCAAGTCAACTTCTGGAAGGAATAACTTTTGACTCGGGTTCAACCATGTGGTCTGTAAGATATCAAATCAAAGCTTATTCAGAGATCTACACATTAAATGAGTTTTTGGGTCCAAAAAACACTGTTTTAAGTACTTTCGGTGGCACAGAAGATGTTTAGGTATTAATTTTGGGCTTTTTCCTAATTCTCATCTCTTTTAATTTGTAGGGTTTTTATATGCTTATAAATTAAAACGTAAATATGTTTTTTTTTCAAAATTTATGGGGTTACAATTTATAAAATTAAATATTAAAATTTCAAATTTTAATATTCAATTTCAAACTTTTAGCGGATACATTCGATTTATAGATAGAATCTGACCTTGGGGGTTATACATGTTCGTCAAACCGATAAATAGGATTTACCGACCATCATAACATCACAACCTATAATTATCTATGATTAAAATCTGTCTCGCTCGATACTTGTCACAAAAGCATAACAACATTAGGGTTATAAATATGTTGTTTTCCAAATGTAAATATGTTGTTTTCTAAATTTTATGGGGTTATAATTTATAAAATTAAAGGTTAAAACTTCAAAATTTTATATTCAATTTCAAACTTTTAGCGAATATATTCGGTTTATAGGTAGAATCTGATCTTGAGGGTTATACGTGTTTGTCAAACCAATAAATAGGATTTACCGACTATCATAACATCACAACATATAATTATATATGGTTAAAACCTGTCTCGCTCGATACATGTGTCAAAAGTACAACAACATTATCAATGACAACTTTTTAATGAGTTTATGAACGAGTGTTCAATTGTATCGGGAATCTTTAATTAATCCAATTTAATTTCACATAATAAGTGAGCATTATGAATGTTTGCATTGAAATAACGGGTTTTTTCTTTTTTTATCGATGATTTTTCCGGTGTACGGTAAATAATTATAAAAATATCAATTTTAAAGAAAATTGTGAAGAATGGCGATTTGAGTCATATAAATGGCGATTGGGAACAAAAAAGTGACGGTTGGGAGTGAGACTGGTGATCGCCTATTTCAACGTGGAGTTTGGAGACTGAAACAAGTGATTAGAGGCAATAAATTGGCGGTTCGCTTTGCCAATGGCGACTGGCACCTTTAGGATGACGTTTAAAGACTAAAAATAGGTGATTCGCCTATTAGGTAATCCTATTACGTATGGTAAATAGGTTTTATGATTTCACCAAATACGTACAAAATCAATAATTCTTCAACTAGTTCAGCAAAATTTCACGTACAAAATCAATAATTCTTCGAGGGGTTCACCAAAAACTTTCACGTACAAAATCAATCATTCTTCGAGGGTTCACTAAAATATTTCACGTACAAAATCATTCATTTTTTGAGGGATTCACCAAAATATTTCATGTACAAAATCAATTATTCTTCGAGGGATTCACCAAAATATTCCACGTACAAAATTAATTATTCGGGTGCAACCACGTGGGTTGTAAAATATCAAATCGAACATTATTCAGATATCTACATGCGCGACGGGTTTACCCATCACAGCTCAGTTTCGGGTCCAAAAAATACTGTTTTAAGTACTTTTGGAGGCCCGGAAGCTGTTTCGGTCTTAATTTTAGGCTTTTTCGTAATTCCTCTCTTAAAATATTTAGGGTTTTATATGCTAATAAATTAAAACGTAAATATGTTGTTTTCAAAATTTTATGGCATTATAATTTGTAAAATAAAAGGTTAAAATTTCAAATTTCAAATTTCAATTTCAAACTCTTAGCGGATATGTTCGATTTATAGATATAATCTAATTTCTGAGGGTTATACGTGTTCGTCAAACCAATAAATAGGATTTACTGACCATCATAACATCACAACCTATAATTATATATGGTGAAAACCTGTCTCGCTCGATATTTGTCACAAAAATACAACAACATTATCAATGACAACTTTTAACGAGTTTATGAATAAATGTTCAATTGTATCGAGAATCTTTAATTAATCTAATCTAATTTCATATAATAAGTGAGTATCATGAATGTTGCATTGAAATAACGAGTTTTTTTCTATTTTTATCGATGATTTTCCCGGTGTACGGTAAATAATTATAAAAGTATCAATTTTAAGGAAACTTATGAAGAATGTTAGAGCCATATAAATGGCGATTAAGAGCAAAAAAATGGCGATTGAGAGGGAGACTGACGATCGCCTATTTCAACATGGCGTTTGGAGACTGAAATAGGCGATTCACTTTGATAATGGCGATTGGCACATTTAGGATGGTGTTAGGGGCTAAAATAGGAATTTTGGAGGTAAAAATAGGCGATTAGGTTGTACGTATTTGGTGAACCCCTTCCAATAATTATTATTTTGTACGTAATTGGTGAACCCTTCTAAGAATTATTCTTTTGTACGTATTTGGTAAACTCCACTACATAATTGGTGAACCTCACTGCGTAATTAGTGAACCTCACTACGTAATTAGTGGATCCCTCCAAGAATTATTCTTTTGTACGTATTTGGGGAACCCCACTATGTAATTGGCGAACCTCACTACGTAATTGGTGAACTCCACTACGTAATTGGTGAACCCTTCAAGAATTATTCTTTTGTACGTATTTGGTGAACCCCACTACGTAATCGAAGAATTATTTTTTGTACGTATTGTACGTATTTGGTGAACCTCACTACGTAATTGGTGAACCCCACTATGTAATTGGTGAACCTCACTACGTATTTGGTGAACCCTTCTAAGAATTATTCTTTTGTACATAATTGGTGCCAAGAATTATTCTTTTGTGCGTATTTGTGAACTCCACTCGTAATTGGTGAGCCCCACTACGTATTTGGTGAACTCCAGTATGTAATTGGTGAACCCCTCTAAGAAGTATTCTTTTGAACGTAATTGATGAACTCCACTACGTAATTGGTGATCACCTCCAAGAATTATTTTTTTATACGTATTTGGTGAACCCCATTACGTAATTGGTGCACAAAAAAACAAAAAAATATGCTACCTGTTAAATTTTATGTGACCCAAATTATTCTAAATACAGTTTAAAAATCATAATAACCCAACATACATACGGCGCAAAAATTCACGGCATGATAAAATTTTCGGTTAAAGTGATGACAAGTCAGACTTTAGCACTTTCGCATGATATGGCATAAAATTAATGGAGGTCATGAAGATATAGTGAACAAGGTGTCACTGAAATTGTGAAGTAATAATAATAAAGAAGGCTACGTATTTTGAGGTCCTAGAGCTAATGATATTTATGCTCGAGTATTCAATTCTATTTCCATCGTGGTTTCAATTTTTTTTAAAAGTAGAATATTTCAAATATTTCAGTATTTTAATGTTTAAAGATTTCAGAAAACAAATTTAATCATATAAAATAATATTATAAATTTTTTCATATATAATATAGATAAAAAACTTAAAATAATGACTTATTAACATATCATAGACTAATTTTTAGTTAATATCAATGCATACTTCTCATTAAAATCATATAATTCATATTTAGTTATTAAATTTTGTTAAAATAATAATAATGTTAATATTAAAAATATAGAAAAAACACATTTGCACGACCCAGCACCATTGAGCCCATAGTCATTTTTTGAAAAATTTGATTTATAAATGTACATAACCGGTATTTCTTCAAAAAATGTGCACCCATATTCCGTTTCGTTCTCACGCCGGAACGGGAATATTCTGTCCGTTCTGACCCGAATAGAACAGAATTGACAATTATAATTTATACATGTCAGAAAATGAAAAATATCTTTTTTCCGTGTCATCTCAAAGCACGACGACCAGCTTTCTCCAGGGGTGTAAATCTTGTCTGTAACTGGAAAAGAGATATACATACGGAAGGATAATAAAATTAAATGAAATCTTATATATCTTATTTAAAGTTGGATATAATATCTTTTATTATGTCAGGTGTCTCTACTCACCTTATACCATGTGTCATGAAAAGAATTTTGTCATTAGTTATCAATTTAACATACTCTATTTCATATAACATTTATAAACGTTTATAAATAATGAATGTAATTGATAACAATTAAAGTTATTTGTTTGTGGATAAAAATATTATATATTCAATTTATTTGGCTGTGTTATTTTTACTTAGTAGGATAGTCTTTATAAGACAAAATCTTAATTTTAGATAAACTTTGCATTTCGTTTTTAAAACTTTCAAAAAATTAGACATAAAATTTGAGTGATATAATACAAGATTAATTAGTTAAATTACAAATGCATAACCAAAATAGAGACGACTTTATAAACATTCGTGTAGTTGGTACTACAAATTTACAAATTAAAAGACAATCATGTAGTTATAAATTCTCAATTTGCTTGGCTTATCATCTTACTTTGTCATTACCATGTTATAGTTTTTAGACTGATGATCTTTACTTTTTTTTAACCAGGCAAGTTAGATTTATACAGGGTTAATGAAGAATCAAACAAATTACACAGAATTATTGTACTATCTTCTTATTGTTGGTATTTTGTTGGTTGTATCTTTTTCTTTTTTTCTTTTTCAGTGGGTGCTAGAAAAGCGTAGGGATGAAATTGTAGATAGACAGATAATTTAGACTCTTAATTTCTCTATTGTTCATTATTTTAATATATTTTTATTTTTTTTAATTCTTTTAGTTGTTATTGATCTCAATCCTAACATAAAACACTTCCAATTTTTTTTAGTATTTTCCCCCTCTCAGATGCCTATTTCATTTTTGTTGTTGTATATCTTTCTCACTTTCTCTTTTTAGGAATCTTCCATTGTAGCATGCAATAAAGACTAATAAATGATGAATAACCTTTCGATTTATATTTTTTTGTGTGAATATTAATCAAAATAATCAATTATTTAATGTAAAAATTGTGGTCAAGAACTAGAAGCATTTCAATTTGGGAAATGTAGATGGTGAGGTTTAAAAAATAATTATGGAGATGGATCAATCAATTATATATTGGGATACGAAAATTAATCAACATGGAGTAGAGTAATTTCGGAGAGTATATTTGATGAAAAAATAGTTATTACTTCAGTTTATTGTAAGTTAGCGCGGAAGCTTTAAAGTGAACGAGATTCATACTTTTATTTTTTTTATTTTATGTTATTTTTCATCTTTTTCATAAGGAAATGAACTTTTGTTCTTCTCAATTTCAATGGTTTTTGAAATTTATTCATGCTTTAAATATTCTTTTGTAATAGAAGGAGTCACTTTAAATTAATTTTCAAATTTAAAGAGAAAAAATAACAGTAGAGTCCTGAACTAGTTTTCCTATATATTGACCATTACCACTCACTAAGTGCATGTCATAAAGTTTTGGTATTATAAATACTTTTCAATTCACTTTTTTCATGACATTGCTCTGATTCACATAAATCCTCTCTTATTTGTATGTAAGTTTGCAACAATGAGATGTTCATGTTTTCCCTCTTTACAATGTGTAACCTTCTTTACATATAATTTTTATGTAATATTCATCATATTCTTAAGAATTCTTTGACATTTTTTGTAAGATTTTCTTAAGCGGATTTCATCCGTAAACACTTTTTTCACACAGAGAATCTATGTTGAAAGTATTTGTTTGGGGTTACACTTTCATTTTTCTCTATTTATAAGTTGTTTGAAATTTAAGTTATTATATTTCATCTCTTTCATTTATATTTTGTTCTCATTTTGAGTAATTAGCTTGCTATTCAACCATGGAATTGTGTTATTCTAACATGATTTTGTTTTATCGTACGACCGTATCAATTATGTATTAAAAAATAGAGAAATATTTTTAAAAATTATTGAATTCCATTTATTTAATATTATTTATGTAGGAAAAATATACATGGATGAATGATCAATATATTTTCTTATGGCTTTTATAAAAGATTTTTAATCCAAATAAACTTTAAATTTTTATACATTTCAATGTTCACAATCCGTGCGTATATAACTAGTATGACAAATTATTTAGTACTTGTACATGTAGTTATTATATTAATAATTTTAATAATTCAAATCACTTCGCTGAGTTCACTCATATCCTTTTCTGGAAAAGAAAAAATTCACTCCAAATCGAAAACCATAATCGGGAAAAAAATTTCTAATATGGGATCATTTTCATGTAATATTCATCATATTCTTAAGAATTCTTTGACATATTTTGTAAGATTTTCTATAAAAGGTTATCATTTAAACTTAAACTATCACCAATAAACACTTTAAACCCTAAACTGTTAAATGTTATAATTTAAACTCTAAATTATCTGGAATTCACAATCAAAACAATGCCATCATTTTAATATTTTGTGATGGGCTATACTAACACCCAAACACTCCTTCTCCAAACACTCCCCAACACATGAAGAACTCCCGTTCTCCCTCTTCGAACAAACCTTCTTTTTCGATGCCCTTCTTGAGGTAAGTTTTTCTATGTGATTTCTTGAGGTAAGTTTCAATGTTTCAATGCTTTTTCTATGCGATCTCTGCCTGGTTTTCTCTGCCAAATTTCTATGCAAGTTTCAAAGGTTTTCTTATGCAATTTTCAAGGGTTTTCTTCTGCAATTTCTCTTTCTCGGCCAAATTTCTATGCAAGTTTCAAGGGTTTTCTTCTGCAATTTTCAAGGGGTTTTCTCTACGACTCTGTCTGGTTTTCTCTGCATTTGTTAGGGTTTTCTCTGTGATTCTTCTGGTTTTCTTTACACATTTGAATGTTCTTTGATTTGAATCAAACGAAATCTGATTCGATTCAAATTTTCTTCTCTGATTTATAATAGCCATTTGATTTATATAATCATTGTATTGATTCGAATGTTTTGTAATAGCTATTGCTTCCAATTGGTAATATCCCACTTTGTCCTCTATATAATCATCTTTTCATTATTTTATTGATCTCCACCATAGTTTATCCATATAGTGTCTCTTGCTTGTCTTTATAATATAGTCTGGCTTAAAATCATGATCCAATACTAGTTTGTTTATTTGATGTTTGTTGTTTGTCTTTGTAACAACATACTTGTCTCTTTAACTTTCATTATTAAGTCATTAAATAATAATTATATTTTTTACTTTTTCCAGAAATGAGTAATATAAAATTCTCATTGGCACTGCATCATGGATGTAAGTTCGTGTGCACTGATGGAACCACCATATATGAAGGAGGTGAAGTTAATTATGTCGATAATTGTGATAGAGATGAAATGTCAGTACATGAGATACACCAAGTTGGTCGCTAAAGCCCCAAAAAGTTGTCACGAAAGGCTTTCGGGACGAATTTTTAGATCTCGTGGCGTTAGCTTTTAGCGATAAAAAAAACTTGTCGCGAAAGGTTTTTGCAACGAAATAAATATTGGTCGCGAAAGGCATCAGCGATGAAAAAAATTTGGTCGCCAAAGGTTTTTCGCGACAAAAAAAAATTTCATCGCAAAAACCTATTTAGGACCAATTTTTATTTTCGTCACAAAAAGCTTTTGCGACCAAAAAAAAGTTTCACCGCAAAAACCTTTTGCGACCAAAAAAAAGTTTCGTCGCAAAAACCTTTTGCCACCAATTTTTTTTGTCGGAAAATGTTTTTTGTGACCAAATTTTACATTACAAAATACTGTAATAGTAATTAATATCACCTGTAATATCAATTAATATAATAGTTCATTAAAAAATCTCCGAATCATAATTCATTATAGGATTTGATTCACAAATGTATCATAAAAAAATAAAGAATAGAGTATTTAAAGTTTGATGTTACAACTACAAAGCTTAACAAATATTCTATAGCTCATGTTTCTGTTGTTAAGTCATCGTCAGGAGATGGAAAACCGTTTTGACGAGCCCAAGCAAGTAAGTTTGTAGTTGACTCTCCATCGACTTGATTTGTTTTTTTAGTTCTATATTTTCAACTCCAACTCGACTCTTTTTCTTGGAAGATGTCGGTGGGGCTCCATGTCCAAGACTTTTATTTCACCCGAGGACTTCTTCAACTATCTCCTTTTCAGAGCGAGGTGTGACATCCTCAGTGACAGAACAAGTTGCCTACCTATCATATTTGCTGCAAAACCCAACAAGTGGCCGAATTGACCCAACCTACAAATATAATTACTAAGTTTGAATCAAATAAGTACAAAGAAAGCTGATCATGTCCAGCCCGATCAAAACGAATAGAATAGTAAATCAATCTCCATGTTGTCCACGTTCTATTGCTAATGTATGCTATGAAATATTATATGTAATGTCTATGTTTCATATGATACTAAGCAAACAAAACTTTTAAGAGCATAATAAACACGAAAAACTAATTTTGTAACCAATAAATTTCATCAAAATTATAGTAACTAGTAAATTTCATCAAAATTACAGCAAAACAGAAAAAGGTCATGGTAGCTCTAACGATGATAGCCATCTAATACACTAAAAGGTCATGGTAGCTCTGACGATACTTGGTTAAAGGCTTTTTGCCTAATATCTTAGGAAGAGAAACTAAGAAAAGAGATGAATGTTTACCAGAGCTAAGGCATACTGAATGAGATAATTACTAAAAGCTACTCCTTCTTACTGCAAAATCAGAGAGATTGAAGAGCCCATCCTTAGGCCCAATTGGAAGAAAATCAAGAAAAGGAAAATAACTATTTTTCATTGAAGAGCAACACCGAGCTAGATATGGATCAAACCATTACCTAACAACCAATAAGCCAGTAAAGAAGCTCCTACAGTGCAGGTAGCTGCTCCTACAACTGAGCACAACTCAACATCCTTGTTCAACTATGCACCTGTTATCATAAGAAACATAATCACTTTTATAATCACAATTAAGCAATCTATTTTAGAATTGTAAATTAGTTAGGCATTTACCTTGACTGATCTTGGTGATGTTTTTGTCAAACATTCTGACTCAATGCCATACTTCAAAATTCTAAAACACTCTAGTCTCTCTTCTAGAAAGAGTGCGTATGTCCTAACCCATGCAGAACAATTCCAAACTGCATGAAGAAATATGGGATTAGAATAGTTAAGGCAATCTGTGTGAGTAGTTAAGAAGCTCCTCCCTGAAGGTAGGATCTCCCTCTCTCAGTGTCCAATGAACAACTATCAAAGTCTTCAAGGCAACCTGTTGGACATTATCAGCTAAGACTTAAGCGCCTAAATATGGAAATTTTGAACTCCTAATGTATCATTATAAGTTTCTATTCAGGGGGAGGGTGAAAGAGAGGACATATATATCTACTTTTTTTACAACCAGAAAGTATCATTGTATGTTTTTCTGAGCACATATTCTTTGTTAGACAGTTGAATGGATGTCAATACCAATGCATTGCATTCAACCACTAAACTTAAGTCAACTACATTTCTCTCATTAATAGTCCTTTTAAATTTTACTTGCTAATGATAAGATATCTTTATTATTCAGGAAACCTCTACTTGTTAAAAACCTCTAAAGCTTAAGCTTTTTATACTTGTGTGTTTCAAACATTATCAGTTAGAAGAGCTCCTACCATATTAATTTTTCCACTCCGCATGAATGCAATGGGAAGGAGACCAGATTAAACATTATCAATTAGAAGAGCTCCTGCCATAAGTATGTATGTATATGTATTTAAATTCAATCTCAATAGCAAAATGCAAACTTCTGATTGGAAGTAAAAGTATTCGAATAAATGTGGCATTACCAATACAAAATTCAAATCTAAATAAAGATGCATGAATGTGATTTAAAAACCAAAGGAAAAGAGAACATAGATTACATAGCTATGTTTTTCCTCCACAGATCAATGCCAAACTGACACAGAAAAATTCCCGGTTACTATAAAACAAATGTCATTAAAAAAACTCACTTCGAACATGTCGTTCTTTTGGTGGGCATTCGACGTGATTGGTGGCATTCACAATGGTAATATCCAAATCCTTTAACTAAAAAAGAAAAAATGAGGAGAAAACAGAGTTCGTTTACAATTTGTTAAAAAAAGAAAAGATACAGAAGCAAAGGGTTGTTCCCAATAAGATCATATGAGGAAGATGTAAGTATGAAGAAATTCCAAAAGGGGCATTGGAAATTTAATACCTGGGATTTGAGAGTCGAACGAAGAAGGTGATTGATGCCCATATTTTGTTTTATCTGCAACCTGAAAAAAACATGCAAGAAAAAAGATGAGGTCTAATGGTTGTTGAGAGAGAAACTCACAGAGAGAGAGTGAAGAGTGTACCTGAAGAAGATTCTGAAAAGGAGAAGTAAGAAGGGAAGAAGGAGAAAGAAGAACGAAGAAACCCTATTTCATGGCCACATCTTTTTCCGGCTAAGGAATGGGAAACATGTAGGTTGCCATAATCCACGTCATGCCCCACGTCCTTTGAGCTTGTGCAACCGGATCCTCATCATTCCCTCCCTCTTGAGAAAGATTTTCCCTCAAATCGTCACCTACATCAAAGGAAATAAGTTAGTTACATTAAATTTAGTACTTACATTGTACTCACCGGGAAGATCAAGCTTATAAGTATTGTCATTGATTTTTGCAAAGACATGGAATGACCCATCCCTTTTAGGTAGAAATTTTGATTTTCTTTTTGTTGGAAACGTTTCCTCACGCATGTGCTCGCAAACCCAAACTCCAGGTTGTAAAACAAACTTTAAACGCACCTTATTCGCTTGCTTAGCATATTTCACATTCTTACTTTCAATGTTAGCTCGGACCTTGGCATGTAAAACATTAACAAAATCTTGTTGTATCAAATGACATATGAAAATGTCTAAATGAACGCTACCCAACGAGTGTGTATTTTATTAAGCTTATGTTTCTCCTTGAAATGCTTCAAGGCTTCATAACCGGTGTGAATCACAAACACCTGCAAAAGTGAAACAATATTACACGGCAAAGAACTGGCGAGATCATTGGTACAACATAAAAGAGCCTCTTTGTACATAAGTACAATAAGAGGTTGATGTGAAAATAATGCTTTCTTGATCTCACTTTTATTTTCATTGTAATTGAATTTTCCCTCTCTTGCGCTCACTGCGGCTTTAATGCCCTCGTTTTCTTTTCTCTCAATTTCTTTCCCCTCTTTCTTTCCACTCTTTTTTTATTTTCACTAAAACACTTTTCTTACTCTATTTTTCTTTCTTTTCAGTCTCCACGATCATCCTTTCCATTTTACATTTCTCTTCATACATTTCTTTTGAGGAAAGTGGTGTAAGTATAGTCTTCTGCCCATCCTTGGTGAATGAATACCTATTGAGGTACCCATAATGCATAGCTCTCCTATCAAATTGACATGGTCTACCAAGCAAAATATCTCCAGCATGCATAGGAATTACATCACATAACAACTCATCATAATATTTACCAATTGAAAATAAGATAATATATTGCCTATTCACCTTGACCTCACCACAATCATTAAGCCACTTAAGCTTGTATGGTCGTGGATTAGTGTAGTAGACAAATCCAATCTATTAATTAAGAATATACTCACCACATTATTGCAACTCCCACTATCGATAATCACACTACATGCTTTGCCTTGAACATGACACCTTATATGGAACAGGCTGTCTCGTTGCTCCTCATGGCATTCCTCTTTCAATTGGGTGTTAAGAGCACGTCTTGTAACCAACACATCACCCCTAATCGGTTCCTCAATGCTTCTTTCACATCATGCTACATGTAAGATGTCATGTTGGACGCCACATCATGCTCCACGTAGGATGTCATGTTGGACGCCACATCATGTTCCATGTGGGCTGCCATATTGGACGCCACGATATGCCCCATGTCGGCTGCCATGTTGGGTGGCACACCTTGCTAATATGACCTACACCTTGACACTTCCAACACCTAAAGTCTCTATCTCTCCCTTTAGGCTCTTCGATTTTAGATTTTTCTTTAAAAATCGTATCTGCCTTTCCTTTTGCACCATCATAAGCAACCTTATTTCCACCCTTAAAATCACTCTTTCCGTCCATTTCCAAGTAAAATTAGAGTTGGAATAAGGTTTGGAAACATACCTTGTTGCCCTTCTTCCTTGGAATTGCTTTTCCACCTTGATGGCAATGTGCACCATCTCCTCTAACTCCACATAAGGTTGCAAATCCACTCGGTCAGCTATCTCCTTGTTCAAATCAGCCAAGAAACATTCCATAGTTGTCTCCATATCCTCATTTATATCAGCCCTAGTCATGATCATTTTCATCTCCTTGTAGTAATCATCCACACCCCTACTGCCTTGTCTAAGAACTTGAAGTTTCTGCACAAGTTCCCTATGAAAATGCCTAGGTACAAATCTCTTCCTCATTGTAGACTTGAGATCATGCCAAGTCTCAATTGAATTCTCCAAATTTCTTCTTCTACTAGTATCTAATTTATCCCACCAAACTATAGCATAATCTAAAAATTATGTAACCGCCAACTTGATCTTCTTCTGCTCATTAAAGTGATGACAATCAAATATGAGTTCCACATTCTTTTCCCATTCTAAATACGCATCCGGATATGATTTACCTTGAAAATAAGGTATCTTAAGTTTAATGCTTCCCAAATTTCTATCTACAAAGTCGTCATTGCCTCAGTTTCTACCATGAAATTGATTTTCTCACATTCTTCCTCTACCTCTACCAAAACCACGAGGTTCTCTTCCTCCTCCTCTAGGCACGACCCTTTCAACTATTATATCATCATCCTCCTCATTATAATCAAAATCTTCATCTTCCAAGTCATCAACTTGAGGCATTCTGTTTCTACCTCATTTTCGCCCTTCGTTCTGATTTGGGGTTGCTTTTTCAACTACTTACAACCTTGCATCCATATGCTCTAATTTGTCCCTCATGGTCTCCATATGTCAATTAAAACATGCAAACTATCCTCGTTGAGCCTCACGTAGCATAGCTTCAGGAACATGATCAACATCATGGTTCTCATCATAACCTAATTCAAAGATGGTTCAAGAAGAAGAGAACCAAAACTGGTCAAGTGGTTTATTTTGTAACTATCAATATAATTTCTTTTTTTTTCTCGATTGATAGTTACTTAACATCTCTATCACTAACAATGCTCTTAGGTATGCCATGTAATCGCACAACTTCTTTGAAAAACAAATCAACAATCAACTTAGCATCATCAGTTTTATGACATGGTATAAAATGAGCTATCTTACTAAATCTATCAACCATGACAAAGATACTATCACGACCTTTCCTAGTTCTAGGCAATCCAAGTACAAAATCCATGAACAAATCCGTCCAAGGTTCACTAGGAACAGTAGTGGCGTATACAACCCATGCGATTTCAACCTAGATCTCTACATGTAATGCAATACTCACAAACCTTATGCATGTCATGTTTCATACCAGGCAAAAAGAAATGTTCTAACAACATATCATAGGTCTTATTTACCCCAAAATGCCCCATTAAGCCTCCTCCATGTGCTTCCTTAATCAACAATTCCCTCGTCATCATGTTGACACAACTCCTTAATATGCTCAAAACCCAATACTGTAGCACTAAGAGAATTAAGTAGAGTGTACCTTCTAGATAATGCATCTGCAACTACATTCTCTTTACCTTGCTTATACTTAAACGCATATGGGAATGTTTCGATGAACTCCACCCATTTGGCATGCCTACAGTTTAGCTTATCTTGACTCTTCAAATGCTTTTGACATTCATGGTCAATGTGTATCACAAACTCCCTAGGCCACAAATAATGCCGCCATGTTTGCAAAGCTCAAACCAAAACATATAATTCCTTGACTTATGTTGGATACTTCAAGGCTGCCTCACTTAACTTCTGACTAAAGTACATTAGTGGCCTTTGATCCTGCATCAAAACAGCTCCAATTCCTATACCACTAGCATCACATTCAATCTCAAAAGTATTATCAAAGTTAGGTAAAGGAAGCAAATGTGCGGTACAGAATTCATCCTTAAGTTCAATAAAGGCATGTTCTTGTGCCTCACTCCTAACCAATCCAATTTTTTTTCTTAACTAACTCATTCAAATGTGCGGTTATAATGCTAAAATCTCTAACGAATCTCCTATAGAAACCAGCAAGACCATGAAAGCTCTTCACCTCACTAGAACTCTTAGGTCTCGGCCACTCCTTAATGGCTCTTAACTTGTCCTCGTCAACCTCAATACCTTGACTAGACACTACAAAACCAAGAAAATTAACCATTTTCATGCAAAAGTTACACTTCTTAAGGTAAACATACAACTTTTCTTGCCTAAGTATTTCTAGTACTTGACACACATGCATGATATGATCATCTAAGAACTTAGAGTAAATGAGAGTATCATCAAAGTAAATAACAACAAACTTTCCCAAGTACTCACACAACACATGGTTCATCAATCACATGAATGTGCTAGGTGTATTAGTGAGACTAAATGCCATAACAAGACACTTATACAACACATACTTTATCTTAAACGGTATTTTCCATTCATCACCAACATTCATTCAAATTTGATAATAACCAGATTTCAAGTCTATGTTAGTGAACAAACACGAACCATATAATTCATCAAGCATATAATCTAACCTAGAAATATGGTGACGATACTTTACAGTGATTTTATTGATGGCTCGATAGTCTACACACATCCTCGATGTCCTATCCTTCTTTGGCATAAGAATAACAGAAACTGAACAATGACTTAGACTCTCACATACCCCTTAGTAAACAACTCCTCCACTTATTTTTGGATCTTCTTTGTCTCACTTGAATTTGTTCTATATGCTTCCTTATTGGGTATGGTAGCTCCAGAATTGAAGTCAATTTGATTTTCTATGCCTCTAATTGGTGGTAAACCACTTGACATCTCCTCTGAAAACAAGTCTTCAAATTCCTACAAAAGATCAAAAAACATACTAGGCAAAGAGGGGTTAAGTTCATTAGTTTCAAAGATGGTTTAAAATGCCATGTCATGCTCCATGTGGACTACCATATTGAACGCCACATCATGCTCCATGTGGAATGCCATGTAGGATGCCACATCATCTCCATGTGGACTGCTATGTTGGACGCCACATCATGATTCACGTAGGATGTTATGTTGGACGCCACATTATGCTCCATGTTGGCTGCCATGTTGGACGTCACGACATGCCCCATGTCAGCTGCCATGTCGGATGGCACACCTTGCTCCATGTAGGCTGCCATAATCCACGTTATAATTCACGTCATGCTCCACGTCCTTTAAGCTTGTGCAACCAGATCCTCATCATTCCTTCCCTCTTGAGAAAGATTTACCATCAAACCATCACCAACATCAGACGGAAACAAAGTTACATTAAATTTAGCACTTACATTGTACTCACCGGGAAGATCAAGCTTGTAAGCATTGTCATTGATTTTTGCAAAGACATGGAATGATCCATCCCTTTTAGGTAGGAATTTTGATTTCCTTTATGTTGGAAATGTTTCCTCATACATGTGCTCGCAAACCCAAACTCCAGGTTGTAAAATAAACTTTAAACACACCTTATTCGCTTGCTTAGCATATTGCACATTCTTACTTTCAATGTTAGCTCGGACCTTGGCATGTAAAACATTAACAAAATCTTGTTTGTACTGAATGAAATATGAAAATGTCTCAATGAACTCTACCTATGAGCATGTATTTTTATCCTTGAAATGCTTCAAGGACTCATGATCGGTGTGAATCACAAACACCTGCAAAAGTGAAACAATATTGCTCGGCAACAAACCGGCAAGATCATTAGTACATAAAAGAGTCTCTTTGTACATAAGTACAATAAGAGGTTGATGTGAAAATAATGCTCTCTTGATATCACTTGTATTTGCATTGTAAATGAATTTTTCCTCTCTTGCTCTCACTATGGCATTAATGCCTTTTTTTTTCTTTTAATTTCTTTTCCCTCTTTCTTTTCATTCTTTTTATTTTCACTCTCTAAAACACTTTTCTTACTCTATTTTTCTTTCTTTTCAGCCTCCACTCTCAACCTTTCCATTTTACATTGGTCTTCATACACTTCTTTTGAGGAAAGTGGGGAAGTATATTCTTCCGCCCATCCTTGGTGAATGAATACCTATTGAGGTACCCATCATGCATAGCTCTCCTATCAAATTTCCATGGTCTACCAATAAAAATATCTCTAGCATGTATAGGAACCAGATCACATAACACCTCATCATGATATTTACCAATTGAAAATGAGATAATAGATTGCCTATTCACCTTGACCTCACCACAATCATCAAGACACTTAAGCTTTTATGGTCGTGGATGTAGTGTAGTAGACAACCCTAATCTATTAATTAATAATGTACTCATCACATTATTGCAACTCCCACCATCGATAATCACACTACATGCGTTGCCTTGAACATGACACCTTGTATGGAACAAGTTGTCTCGTTGCTCCTCATGACGTTCCTCTTTAATTGGGTGTTAAGAGAACGTCTTGTAACCAACACATCACCCCTAATCGGTTCCTCAATGCTTCCGTCACTACAACTCTCCAATTCGGGCATCTCCTCCTCATCATTATCTCCACTTTGGTTTGACATTGCTGCAATAGAGTGTTAGAAACAAAGAGAAAAAATATTTAAGAACCTCACTAGCACTCCCTCATGTGTTTGCACTAAAAGATTGAGGTTTACTCAATTTTCTTTCCACTCGTGTTTTCACTTTATATAATCAGCTTTTACCCGATGATTTTCTTACACACTTTTGCCTCTTATCACTCTTAGTTTTCTCTTTTAGTTGTTTATCAAACTAACAAACGAATATAGAATTTTCAAGCAACGACCAAAATACTTAAATAAATAAAACACTATGAGAAGATAATGAAATGAAACAACTAAGGGATAAATTTTGAGATAAGGTAACAAACAGAGATCGACTTATACTATCTTTTTTTTAACAGAAGATAAGATAAGATAGGATAAGGTAAAATGAGATGAGACGAGATAAGATGAGATAATATAAGATAATATACGATAAGATAAGATAAGATAATGATTAGATAAGATAAGATAAGATAAGATAAGTTATGACAAGATGAGATATGATATGATAAAATGAGATATGATATGATAAGACAAGATATGATGAGATAAGATAAGATAAGAAAAGATAAGATAGGCTATGTCAATATGAGATGTGATATGATAAAATGAGATATGATATGATATGACAAGATATGATGAGATAAGATAGGGTTATAAGATGAAAAGATGAGTGGAAAGAAACCTAAGATCAATTTCAAACCAAGAAGGATGAAAGCTTGACCTAATTCAAACTTGTTGAAGAGAACCAAAACTATTCGAAGACGCCACAATTTGGGATGGAAGAATGGATTGATAAGTCAGGGTATGACGAAGAACCCACAATCCGGGATGGAGGAACGGATTGGTAAGTCAAGGTGAATGCCACAAATAAAAATTTGATAAGTTCAAATAGTTCAAAATGAACTAGAGAGAAACAACTGTGGTTCTTAAAGATAATAAAATGATAAGGATAAATATAAAATCACTTTGCTTGAGGTTCACATCATTTGGTACCGGGTTGCTCTTTGATTTCTAGAAATTATGGTTCTTCAAACCATCATAACTTTTGCTCTAGGAGTCAAAACAATTATTATTGGATATAAAAAAGAACGGATTTTTGCGTCTTACAATCTGCGTAAAAACTTCAAAGCCAAATTCCATCGTTTTCATCTGTTTTTGAGGTCATTAAGTTTTCTGCATCATTCACCTAAAAATCCAAATTTCCATTGTTTTTCTTATCATATTATCATTATCATCTCAAATCTTCCCAATATCTTATCTCTATCTTTGAATTCTGTTTATATTTTTAGTATCTTCTTGATATCTTATCAGTTTCTTTTAGATATCTTATCTGTATCTTCTCGACATCTTATCTCTATCTTTTCAATTTCCATACTTATCCGTATCTTTAATTTGAATTTAAACTTGAATTCAATTTGAATTTAAATTTGAACTCTTATCCATCGTTATCCTTATCCTTATTCTCATATCTTATCTTATCATATCTTACCTTACCTTACCTTATCTTATCTTATCTTATCTTATCTTATCTTATCTTATCTTATCTTATCTTATCTTATCTTATCTTATCTTATCTTATCTTATCTTATCTTATCTTATCTTATCTTATCTTATCTTATAAAAACAAAAAAAAGATAAAAATAATTATGGAGTTGCAGCAAAGTTCTTTTGAGTGTAAAGACGTGATGATGAAAAAATTTCCAGCTAAGCTACATCCTAAAGAAGACGGTCCATTTCAAGTGAAGATTCGAGGACAAATCCTTTTGAGGAGTGGGGGAATGATGAGAACCATGAAGCAAACCCAAGGGAGCCAATTATGCATTCCAAATAGGGCAATTACAGGGGCAAGATCAAAGAGACTCAAAGAGAACCTTAATGGGCTAATGAAGGAGTTTGGGCTATTTCTAGAAAATTGAAAGCAAATATAAGTCCAAATGATAATCAAGGCTTTGTGCATGTCATCAAAGCAATTGTAAGGGTTAGTTAGCAATTAGATTAAAATTAGGTGGTTTTAATATTTCAAATGTAATTTTAGTTTTATTTTTAGAGCTTTTATAGGGTTTATCTTAATTAGCAATTAGACTAAATTTAGGTGTTTTTTTAATATTATGTGCTGGAACAAACCTCTATAGCATGCCTCAAGGACCAATAACAAGGTCGCAGTCTAAAAAGCTTTAACAAGCCTTAATCCATCATTTACAAGGCATAATTAATTTAGCTAGTGAATGTTTACAAGGACACCAAAGCTTTGGGACAAGTGCAGCTCGGGTTCAATACAACTTAATTCAAGTCCAAGTTACTATTGGATTTAATTAAGTATGTAATGGGCCACTTTTTATGTTTTCTATTGGGCTGGACGAAATTTTACTTTATTTAGAGTCCATTAGTTTTATTTAGCTTAATATAGTCTATTCTTAATTATTAAGTTTTCTATTTTTGTATTTAAAGGTTTTTAGGAAACCTTTGTAAATGCTATAAATATTCCTTGGTAGAATGT
The DNA here is from genome assembly GCA_003255025.1 of Datisca glomerata. Taxonomy (NCBI): domain Eukaryota; kingdom Viridiplantae; phylum Streptophyta; class Magnoliopsida; order Cucurbitales; family Datiscaceae; genus Datisca; species Datisca glomerata. The sequence continues at coordinate 1,135,202 of QANY01012059.1, read as the reverse complement.
TTTAGGAGCCATAATTTATTATTTAAAACCCAAAAGGTTATTTTTACTTTTATCTTTGTGTTCTTGAGTAGAATATATGCTTTAAGAAACATTCAAGTAGATTGATCACCTTTTTGTGGAGTGTTTCAAAATTGGAATTCAGAAACAAGTTTTCTTTATTCTAGTTCTTGATCATCTATCTAAGAAATATGTTTTTCTAGCCTTTCTTAGGGGTTGTTGCCGAATTGGTTTTAGGGGTTTTCATGTTAATGCTTTGAGGGTTCGTATACGCAAAGGGGTTCTCAAGCTTATTCCTAGAGGTTCCGTATCAGAATCTTTTATCAATACTACTAAAGATGTGAATTTCAATGAGAGTGGCATTGAATTTCACTCTGATTACGCATCTGATGAATAGTTAAACTCAATATATGGGTATGATGAGAAGAAAGGACCAAAATGGCTTGAATATAGGATTGACTTAGATGATTCTCCATTTTCCCTAGGATGGTGTATAGTTCTCATTTACAATTAAAAAGGGTGCTTGATGATTATGCGGTGAAAAATGGTTTTGACCTGAAATTCAAGAAGTGTGAAGTAAAAAGACTAATAGCTGTTTGTTGACCAGGTTGTGAATGGAGATTGCATGCTTCGCTAATGCAAGATGAACTTTTATTCCAAATTAAAACCTTGAAGAATTTGCACACATGCTATCGAAAGAATGAAAATAGGCATGCTAAGCTGCGTTCGTTAGCCAAACACTATTTTGAGAGTTTCAAAGGTCAACAAAAAAGGGCATTGACATGTAACATTGATGAGGCAAGGAAGGATTTTAATATCAACATTACCAAGAGTCAAGCCTATAGAGCACGAAAGATGGAATTACAAAAGATTGAGGGCAAGTATGTCGAGCAATACTATAGGTTATGAGATTATGATGAGGAGATCTTGGGGCCTAATCCTGGTAGTAGCTTTTGCATAGGTGTTAATATGAGTGCACCATAATTAAGCCAATATTTAAAAGATTGTACATGTGTCTAGATGCATGCAAACATGCACATTTAAGTGGATGCAGACCTATTATTAGCCTTGATGGTTGCCATCTGAAAGGCATTTGGCAAGGTCACTTACTTTCTGCCATCAGAATTGATGGTAAGGATAGCATCTTGCCTATTGCATTATTGTAGTTTAAGGAGAGTCCAAGGACTCATGGACTTAGTTTTTAGAATTGTTGTTGGCAGACATTGGTCCTATTCAGTCACATGGTTGGACTTCTATATCTGACCAACAAAAGGTTAGTTCATATAGTCAAACTTTTGCATTACATTACGTTTACAAAGTTTTATATCTTACGTTTTATATTATTTTACAGCGTTTGGAGGTTGCACTCAAAATTACTGTGTGTAATGCTAATCGTAGGTTCTGTGTACGACACATGTTAACCAATTTTCAAAGAACATACAAAGGTAATGTGTATAAAGATGTATTTTAGGCAGTAGATGGAGATACCTTGACAGATAATGATCATGATGAGCCTGTTACCTACTCGCAAGCAATGGGTGGTCCTGAAGCAAACCTATAGGAAGACACCATGAACTTCAAGATACAATCGATATACTCAAACAGAGTCTGGAATCTTGTAGATCCTCCTGGAGGAGTAAAACTCGTAAGGTGTAAATGGATTTATAAGAAGAAGAAAGGTCCGGATGGGAATGTAGATACATTCAAAGCTAGGCTTTTAGCAAAGTGCTACACCAAAAAAGAAGGTATTGACTATGAGGATACCTTCTCACCGGTGGTCATGCTTAAATCCATCTGAACCCTCATGTCCATTGATGTTGCCCTCGATTATAAAATCTGGCAGATAGACGTCAAGACTGCTTTTTGAATGGAAATCTTGAAGAGCATATTTACATGGATCAACCAGATGGGCACTATCTCAAACATCTTATATTGATAAGGTGATGGATCACTTCAGTATGCAAGACTCCAAGAAATGATATTTCCTTTTAGGCATGGAGTCAGCCTCTCTAAGGAGTAGTCTCCCATGACTCCTCAAAAAGAGCAAGACATGAGAAATATTCTCTATACCTCAACCATAGGAAGTATCATGTATGCTATGTTTTGCACTAAGGCCAGATATTTTCTATGACGTAGGCGTGGTGAGTCATTTTCAATCTAATCTTGGACTCGAGCATTGGAATGCTATCAAGCATATCCTCAAGTATCTTAAGAGAACGAGGAATTACATATTTTTGTATTCAAGTAATGACCTGAATATGATGGGTTATATGACTCTGATTTCCAAGCGGACAAGGATTCTAGGAGGTCCACTTCATGATCGGTGTTCATCCTGAATGGTGGATAAGTATGAAGCAATCTTACATTGTCGATTCTACCATGGAAGCTGAATATGTGACGGCTTGTGAAGCTATAAAGGTGGTTGTCTTGCTTAGAAAGTTCCTAAAGACTCTGGAAGTAGTTCCAGATATTGATAAACCCATGACACTTTATTGTGACAATAATGGGGCTGTAACAAACTCGAAGAAACCGAGAAGCCATAAAAGATCCAAATATATAGGGCGAAGTACCACCTCATCAGAGAGATAGTTCGTCGAGGAGATGTTGAGGTAACACACATATCGACGGTCAACAACCTGACAGATCCATTCAAAAAGACTTTAAGTAGTAAAATCTTTTATGGTCATCTGGAGGGCATGGGGATACGAGATTGTACATGCCTACTAGAGTCCAAGTGGAAGATTGTTAAAGTTATGTCCATAAAGTAAGGTGTAATAACTTTTTATGAGTAAAGAGTTATTTATTGACATTTAAGTATTACTGAATTATATGAATTAATGAATGTTTCCTTTAGTTAAAGTGTGTTTGTAATTTACTTAAGTCTTGGAACTATTGTCAATGTAAGAAGAGTAGAGACTAAGCGTTCTTCCAAACAAATTCTTCTGAGATAATTCAAAATGTTATTCACAGTCTGAGGATCGACTGGGCAATTGAATTCAATTATGATTGTTAGGTTGAACCAAAGGATTCTGGCCTCGAGGCATAGGAGTCGAGAATCTAGTGGTTGACCTAGACATGTTATGAAACATGTTGAATATACTAGTAACTAATGGAGCAAAGTCGTTTATCTAGCTCTAAATCTAATTGTTACACCTTAAGGGTATTTTCATAATTACCTTATTCCTGAGGTGAATACAAAACTTAACTTAGATATTTGTGATCTTTGATATGTCGAAGGAATGAGTTCGAATTGCCAACAATATCTTGCCAAAGGAATGAGTTCGAATGAAGTTGTGTGATTCATGGATATGGAATTCATGACAAGATTGCAAAAGCAGCAATATCACCTGATGTTTTATTGATGGGTGTGTGAAAAAATAAACCGGGTCTGGTACTCGATGACATGAGTCATTGGTTAAGACATGGTGGTGATCTGTATGAGACACTTCACTGATATGTCTTTCTTATTCATAGCCAATAAAGAAGTTAAGGAAATAATAACTAAAGGGGTAAAATGGTAATTTTACATACCACACTTATTATGGATATTCATGAAGGGTAATAACGTAAAATATTCTATGGACCTTTAAATGAAAATGTTTATTTACGTCAACAGAAAATGTAGCGCGCATGAATTGAGAGTTCTATCGGCATCAGACCTATAATGTGGAGTTGTACGATGTCAGGATTAAATAAGTCAAAAATTTATGGAGATTAATTAGCCAGATATTTGAATCTCATAAATTTATTCATGTAGGTCCATTCAGTCTCAGGAGTATCTAATAAGGACGGGAATGAGAAACAACGTCAGTTGGACCAAAAACGCGTTTTGGACCAGGTACACTTCTCGAACCCATATGAGATAGATGTCATCACTAAATTAGTGAAGAGTAAAATTAATGTTCAAATTAATTATTTTGTTATTTTTAATTATTAGATAATTAGTAAATAAAAGTAATTAATTAATCAATTAATAGAGATCAATTTAATTTATCAATTTGAATTGATGAATCTAGACAAAATTTTAGCTCTAAGGAGATGTAAAAATCACAAATAGCAGTGCACATGGAGAAAATTTTCAGAAATTTAACATATAGAGATATATGTGAAAATTTTGTAATTATCAAATAAGGGATTGCATCATTATCTCTATCGCTAACCCTATTTCTAAGTATGTTAATCAGAGAAGAAAAAGTTTATCTCTCCTAATATACACAGTTGCCGCCGATTTTGACAGTGGGCAAAGACAAAAATTTTGTTTTTCTCTTTCAATTATTGTTTTGAGAGCCCACACTTAATTTCTATGAAAATCCTTGAGAGATTTACTTCTGACTCTAACGAGTGGTTGTTGTGTGAAGATCAATTGATAACTCTACGAATATGAAGAACGAAGAACATGAGATAGAAATTAGATCCCATCAAATCAGAAATTCTCCATTAATTGAAAATGTATAAATTGTTTCAATCTTTTCTCGATACGTTTATACGATTATACATGTTCATTGATTGATTTTGTGTTTAATTTGACTAAAACGTTTGTATGAAAAAAAAAGGTTATATTCCACCCATGAACTAGTCATGGGTTCATTAATTTTTCATTAAAATCTAAAACTTGATCCTACAATATCAACATGCTTATTGATCCTTTTTCTCCTGGTGAGGTAAGGAAAACTATTTTTGTTTTTAGTGGTGATAAAGGTCATGGCCAGATGATTTCTCTACTAATTTTTAAAAAAGTCATGGAACACAGTTGGTCCTGATGTAGTCAGATGTTGTCATAGAATTCTTTAACTCGGGTAGGCTGTTAAAATAGACTAATGCAACTACGGTTACTTTGATTCCTGAAATTCGCAATCCTTCAAGAGTGACAGACTATAGACCCATCTCATGTTGAAATATAATTTATAAATGTATTACTAAGCTGTTAGCTGATAGAATGAGATGTGTTCTGCCATACTTAGTTGATATCAATCAAACTGCTTTTATTCTTAGAAGAAGGATTTCTGAGAATATTATGTTAACTCAAAAACTTGCTAGGACCTATCATAGGTCTATGTTTTCTCCTAGATATGCTATGACGGTTGATTATTGAAGGCCTGTGATAGTGTGAATTGGATGATTGAGAAAGCATTCAGGGGCTCCTTTGCCGAATGTGTGGTGGACAAATTTAATTCGGTACTCTGGTTGTATCCCTAAATGTACCATTATTTTTTCGCTAACTTGCAAAAACCGTTTAGCTACTGAAGATAGAATTGAAGAATAGAATTTAATAGCAGATAATGCCTGCTGTTTTTGTGTTCACGGTCTAGAGAGTGTAGATCATTTTTTTGTGCTTGCCCCTCTGTGCAGCGTGTATAGACTGAAATTCTAGAGCTTTGTGAGTTAAGTTATGTGGCTTTGGATAGGAAGAATTGGTTGTGTTGGCTTTGTGGTTAGACCAAAGGACAAAGTTTTAGAGCTTTTATTCTCAGACTTGTGTATTATGTTTATGCATATATTTTTTGGTTGGAAAGAAATGCTAGATGTTTTGAAGGTAATATTAGAGATATATGATATTGGCACGCACAAAGGAATACCAACTTAAATCCTTGCAATAAATATGATCGTTATTGAATATGGTAGCAAGCAAGGGTCATTCCCGTTGGAGATTGTTTCTAATTAAGTGTTATTGACACAAGATAAATACTAGACGCTATACTGACCAGAAATTAAAATAAGAGTAGAAATCTTACTTAGACTCAACAAAATTGATTGAAAACTTGTAGACTTACTAATGACACTCTAAAAAGATATGAAAATAAAATATTGGGGGGGGGGGGGTTGAAGATTGTTTGATATGTAAACAAAGATAAAAAAATAAAATTGGAAACTGGAATTAAGAAAATACAGATTTAAAGAGTTAAGAATGTCATAAGAAATATGGTTAAGGATTCATTATCTACCTCTAGTAATATACCAATAGTCAATAATCAGAAATAACTTTCTCAATCTTTCAAAAATAACAACCTTAAAACAATCACAAGTTCGATTATCTTGATCTTTCCTTACCTTGTCGTGAAGTAAAACAAGTTCTTTATTTAACTCTTTCCATTAAACAATCTAGAACAAGTTCTCTAAATTCAGTTTAATGAAAGCAATTAATCAAGAAAGATATGGGTTGAATCAAACAACAAACACACAAGTTCGGTTTATAAAACTTGAATTATATTCCTTATGTAATCAAATGAAAATATCCCATAATCTTTGAAAATAATTTGCTACTTTTGTTTAGAAAGCCTTGACAATTACAGATCAAAATTCTAAACTAGCATTAAAATTACTAACATGCTCACCTAGTTGCGCACCCAAGAAAATAAGAAAGAATTTATAGATAATGAAATCAAAGGAATATAAACATAATTGAAAGAGAGATGAAAGAAAATTTCTGAAATTTATTAACTAATAACCATGTCTAGGGCTTTGAAATTACCCTTAACCAAAGAAAGAAATTAGCTACACATGGAGATACTAAAGATCATACTTCTAAACTAGAAAATAGCTCAAAATCCTCCTCCTTTTGGTTGGGATGTGCCTCCCTTTTTATAGAGGTTGTGTGCTCTTCAATCTTCACAAAAATCAGCAACTCCTCCCTAGAATCTCTCTTTTCCAAAGTTAGCAAAATTATCCTTTTAAGACCTCTAGCACAAGTAGGACTCTTTGCCATTTATCATGAGAAGAATTTAAAATTCAAACTTTAAGATAAAATATGGTAGATTCTAGCTCAAGAGATAAGCTAAGGTCTTGATCTTTACCTTTATCCTTCACTGATTTAAAATTGTAATAAGATTTATCCGGCGTTTTGACCATGTTCGAACAATCCAAAAAATACGAAAAATATTCAAATTAAATATTAATCTCTTATCTTTCCAACCATATAATATTTGCATTGTAAAATCGGGATCATCATGTAACGTTTGTTTATCTTGGACTGTGCAAATCTGCCGAATTGATGCTTAATTTGAAATTCAAATTTCGAGTTGATCTTTATATTTCAAATTTCAAAATTCATATGTTCGTACATGGAGAATTGGAAGCATCTGGAGATAGAGTTTTAGACCATTTTGAACATCTTTTCCAGTTGCTTATTTTTGTAACCTGAAAACACATTAAAAACAAAATAAATATCCGAATGTAACATTTGTGAAATAATTACATAAAACATAATATTTAATCTCTTCTTTTTATAAATTTTATTGTTTAAAAATTGAATAAATTTTGTTTTTACGCACTTATCACGACCCCCAACCAGCTTATTACTAGTCCCTTAGCAATCTAAGCGTAGACAAAAAGAACTAACCTTCTAACAATTTGTCTCAGAGAACTATAAGGGAATATATAGCCTTGAAATTATAAAAACATTTACTCAAATCCATAATCATTCGAAAGCTAATATATCTCTATAGCAATCATACTTAAGTGTTTGTGTGTCATAGCCAATGTTAACGATAATTTATGCTATGCATGCTTCGAATAAGTAAAAGCTCCATAAGCCTCACAAAGAAGATCAATCAACTTTTTATTCTCTCAATGCATTTTCAAAGGATACCATTACTTGAGTGAAAGCATCAATGATACTATATGCTTTCCCTTGGGCACAATTCTCCACTTAGTTGTCGGCACCACCCAAAATCAAAAGGTCTTCAATTAAGGTTGTAATGGGGCTAGGGATAGTGGGTAAAAGAAATGATGAAAAGGATGCAACAAAGGTTCTAAAGACTCATGGAGGGAGAGACATCATCAAAATATTCAAGGAACACTTCTCAGAGCTCGAGGCAATTAGCTAAGAACATAAGCCAAGAATCATTGCATTGAGCCTTTGCTTCATCTCAACCAACCTTATAACATCCAAGAACATGTTCGAACAATCCAAAAAATATGAAAAGATATTCAAATGAAATATTAATCTCTTATCTTTCCAACCATATAATATTTGCATTGTAGAAAAATCGGGATCATCATGTAACGTTTGTTTATCTTGGACTGTGCAAATCTGCCGAATTGATGCTTAATTTGAAATTCAAATTTCGAGTTGATCTTTATATTTCAAATTTCAAAATTCATATGTTCGTACATGGAGAATTGGAAGCATCTGGAGATAGAGTTTTAGACCATTTTGAACATCTTTTCCAGTTGCTTATTTTTGTAACCTGAAAACACATTAAAAACAAAATAAATATCCGAATGTAACATTTGTGAAATAATTACATAAAACATAATATTTAATCTCTTCTTTTTATAAATTTTATTGTTTAAAAATTGAATAAATTTTGTTTTTACGCACTTATCACGACCCCCAACCAGCTTATTACTAGTCCCTTAGCAATCTAAGCGTAGACAAAAAGAACTAACCTTCTAACAATTTGTCTCAGAGAACTATAAGAGAATATATAGCCTTGAAATTATAAAAACATTTACTCAAATCCATAATCATTCGAAAGCTAATATATCTCTATAGCAATCATACTTAAGTGTTTGTGTGTCATAGCCAATGTTAACGATAATTTATGCTATGCATGCTTCGGATAAGTAAAAGCTCCATAAGCCTCACAAAGAAGATCAATCAACTATTTATTCTCTCAATGTATTTTCAAAGGATACCATTACTTGAGTGAAAGCATCAATGATACTATATGCTTTCCCTTGGGCACAATTCTCCACTTAGTTGTCGGCACCACCCAAAATCAAAAGGTCTTCAAATTAAGGTTGTAATGGGGCTAGGGATAGTGGGTAAAAGAAATGATGAAAAGGATGCAAAAAAGGTTCTAAAGACTCATGGAGGGAGAGACATCATCAAAATATTCAAGGAACACTTCTCAGAACTCGAGGCAATTAGCTAAGAACATAAGCCAAGAATCATTGCATTGAGCCTTTGCTTCATCTCAACCAACCTTATAACATCCAAGAACATGTTTTTAATCAATAGAATTTTTCTTTGCACTTTTTTTTTTGAATATTTCCATTTTATCAAAGAAAGTTTACAAGAATAACTTTCCATCCCATGCTTTTTTTCTTTTTCTTTTTTTTTTCAATTCCTTTTTCTTTCTCTTCCTCTTCGCTTTTTTTTTGACAATCCCAAGTGTTTGTTGAATGCATCATGTATATAAAATAAGTCTCTTCAATGTTATCTCTACCTCATATTTAGATTATGGGTGGGGATCTACACTATGGGTAAGAGGTAAAGAGATAGGATTAACAAAGAAAAGGCTTAATAAAAGCTCAAAGTGGCTCACTAAGGGGATGTTCTCGTGAGAACATCAATGGGGCACTGGCTGATTTGGCTATGATGGTAAATCTTAATGCCTTTATCAGTTTTTTGAAGAGGTATTCGATCAACCAATCATTTCGAAAAGAGCTTTGGAAAAGTTCTTAGCATTTAATTCTCATGTTGCATGTCAACTCAAGTAATAGTCAAAGTAAGAACAAGAAAGAATAGGATCATAATATTACACCTCTAAAAAGAAATTCAGTGGCTCAAATATGTCTCACAAGGGTAATAAAAATGATATAAGAATTTTACTCATCCTAACATGCGTGCTTTTATACCGAAAAACATGGCTATTGTGCATAATGATGATTTGAGCATAATTATCATAAAAACATATTAACCAAGGAATAATATCAAGATCTAAATCCATGTTCATCATCAATTAAATCCATAACATTAAAGACCAGTTCTCATCATGGTTGTTATAAAGTATCCTAAGACTCATAAAAATAAAACTTAACTCAAACTAAACAAAATAAAGCAACTAATGATATTTTGTTGTTGTTTTTTTGTAAAGAAATAAAAGAAACAAATGTACAGAAGTCTAAAATCCTGCCCCCCAAGTTAATTCTTACATTGTTCCCCAATGTAACATTAATTCATCCCATGAGAAGAATAAATGAAGCAAAGAATTAGAAAGAGAAGAAAAGGAAAGGGAAGAGCAAATCTGAGTACGGCGTTCCCTCCATCCTTTGGGTTGCCTCCCAATTAGCGCTTGGTTTAGTGTCCTCAGCATAATTTGTAACTGCATTTATCTGCCAAGAGACTCGGCTTCATAGAGAGGTATATTCTCCACATCTTGCGTTACGAAGGACTCATAGTAAGGCTTGAGTCAATTCCCATTCACTTCAAACTCCTTGTTCATTTTCAAGCTCCTAATTTCCACTGCACCATGAGAAAAAACATTAGAAACAAGAAAAGGACCAACCCATCGAGAACGTAACTTACGAGAAAATAAATTAAGGCGTGAATGAAATAGAAGAACTTTTTGTCCAATAACAAAACTCTTTCTTGAAATCATTTTGTCATGGAAAGCCTTAGTTTTCTCCTTGTAGATTCGTGAGTTCTCATAAGTGTCGTTTCTGATTTCCTCAAGATCATTTAGTTGGAGCTTCCTTTGTTCACTCGCAGCTTCCATTTTCATGTTACATTGCTTCACCGCCCAAAATGCTTTGTGCTCCAATTCAACTGGAAGGTAACATAGCTTACCATACACAAGGCGAAAGGGTGACATCCCAATTGGTGTTTTGAATGCTGTTCTATATGGCCAAAGTGCATCATCAAGGTGCAAGCTCTAATCTTTCCTATTGGGATTCACCGTTTTCTCTAAAATGGACTTGACCTCTCCGTTTGATACTTCCGCTTGCCCACTAATTTGTGGATGGTATGGTGTAGAGACCTTATGTCTAATATTATATTTTCTTAGCAAAGTTTTGAATGAACGATTACAAAAATGGCTACCTCCATCGTTGATTATTGCTCTTGGGGTTCCAACCTTGCAAAAATGTTAGTCTTCACAAAATCTACAACCACTTTAGAATCATTAGTACGAGTGGCTTTTGCTTCCACCCATTTTGACACATAATCAATAGCAAGAAGTATGTAAAGATTACCATATGAAGGAGGAAAAGGTCCCATGAAACCAATGCCCCAAACATCAAAGATTTCAATAATGAATATAGGTGTTTGTGGCATTTGATTTCGTGTACCTAGGTTACCTATTCTTTGACAACGATTGCACGACTTACAAAAAATGTAAGCATCCTTGAACAATGTAGGCCAATAAAATCCACATTTAAGTACCTTCAAAGCGGTCTTTTTTGCTCCAAAGTTCCCACCACATGCATAAGAATGACAAAAAGTTAATATAGATGAGAATTCAGAATTAGATACACATCTTCTTATCATTTGATCGGTACAATACTTCCACAAATATGGATCATCCCACACATATTGGTTTGCTGACTTCTTTAGTTTATCCTTTTCAACAAGAGTCGAGTCATCGGGCATCTTCTTGGTGACCAAGTAGTTCACAATGTCAGCATACCAAAGGGTCAAAAATTCCAAAGAGAATAGTTGCTCGTCAGGAAAATTTTCACGTAAAGGAATAGCTTCCTCATTATGAATGAGGTGACTAAGATGGTCAGCAACTACGTTATCACTTCCCTTCTTATCCTTGATGTCCAAATCAAATTCTTGCAAGAGAAGTATCCACCTTATAAGTCTCGGTTTATCATCCTTCTTAGTGTGCAAGTACCTAAGAGCAGGAGCATTGCAAAGTCCGAATGGCATGCATCGATAGGCAAACATTCTAAAGGGGAATGTGAATGTTGTATTCTCTTGATCCTCCGGTGCAATTACGATCTGATTGTAACCTGAATAGCCATAAAAAAACAATAATGAGTATGACCAGCCAATCTTTCTAACATTTGATCAATGAAAGGTAAAGGAAAATGATCTTTGCGTGTAGTAGAGTTAAGTTTTCAATAGCCAATGCAAACTCTCCACCCGATTTTGACACAAGTTGGTACTAGCTTACTCTCTTCATTCTTAACCACGGTGATACCATATCTTTTTGGAACTACTTGGACCAGGCTCACCCATTTGCTGTCTGAAATTGGGTAGATCACGCCAACATCTAACAACTTCAAGATCTCTTTCTTTACAACCTCCATCATAGGAGGCTTCAGTCGGCGTTGAACTTCCCTTGTTGGCTTTGCTCCATCCTTAAGTAGAATTCGGTGCATGCATATGGATGGACTAATCCCTTTTATGTTGGCTATTGTCCAACCAATTGCTATTTTGTGATCCATTAAAACACGAACTAACTTCTCCTCTTGTAATGTCGTAAGGTTCCTTGCAATTGTTACCGACAGCGTGTCTTTCTCTCCTAAGTAAATATATTTCAGATGCTCAGGAAGAGGTTTAATCTCCAAAGTAGGGGCCTGCACAATAGAAGGTAGAATTTTCTCGTTAGATAAAGGAAATGAAATAAAAGAAGCATTGTACCTATTTGGAGATTTGGGCAATGATTCTAGATATACGACGGTATCCTCAATGTCATCATAAATTTGCGCGTCCCTTCTTGGCTTTCTTGGATCTTCTAACTCAAGGCTTTTTCCAATAGCAATTTCCAGTGCATCCTCACTTGTTAACTTAAAAAGTTGTTGTGCTAAAGAGTCAAGTATATCAACTGAAAAACGTGAATGTAAATCATTTGGGTACCTCATTGCTTTAAAGATATTGAAGCATATAACCTCGCCATTGAACTCCATGGTTAGAGTTCCATCATAGACATCTATCTTGGTTCGGGCTGTTTTCATGAATGGCCTCCCTAAGAGTAATGGTGTTGACATAGGTGAAAAGTCTTCTTCCATTTCAAGAACATAGAAATCAGCGGGAAAAATTAACTCATCAACCTGCACTAAAACATCCTCTAAAACACCTTTTGGATAGACATAAGAACGATCGACGAGTTAAATAACTACACTGGTTTCCTTAAGTGAACCAAGATTCAAAGAAGCATAAATAGAGTAAGGCATGGCATTGATTGATGCTCCTAAATCCAACATAACTTTATCAAACTTCGTATTACCGATTGGGCATGGTATGGTGAACCTTCCTGGATCTTTACATTTTGGGGGAAGTTTCTTTGCAAAACAGCGGATATATTCTCCCCTACACTTATCATTTCATCACCCTTTAACTTGCACTTGGTGGTACATAACTCTTTGAGGAACTTTGAATAACGTGGTACTTGCTTAATTGCATCCAAAAGAGGTATATTCACTTGTACTTTGCGAAAGGTTTCTAAAATCTCTTTTTCATGTTCCTCCTTTTTAGACTTTGTAAATCTTGTAGGAAAAGGTGAAGAAGAAACATTAGTAGAAATCAGAACTTTAGAAGTTACCTTAGGTTTCGAAGTACTCTCTATGGGAGGCGTAGCTTCATCTTTATCAAGGGTCAAATCCATTTTCTTTGCTCATCTACGAACGCTCCTTCTATTTTTGGTGTTTTTTATACTTCATCTAGTTGTTTCTCACATCTCAAAGTCATAAAACTAGCATTTTCCATTGAATTGATCACGGTTTGGGATGAAAGTTTTCCCGATCCTTGTGCTTCCAATCTACCCACGGTAGTAGCTAATTGGCCCATTTGTGTCCCTAAGTTCTTGATAGTGGTCTTTGTCACCTGTTGAATTTGCAAAGAGTTAGAAGCCAAAGACTTAACTATTTCCTCAAGAGACATACCTTGGTCTTAAAGCATGGCTTGTGGTCGTGGTTGATATGGTTGTTGAAGCCTTGATTGGTTGAAAATAGGTGGATAATTGAAGTTAGCATTTGGGGCAACTTGTCCAATTTTCTGAGTAGCTGAAGTTAGGATGGTCCCTCCATCCAACATTGTAAGTCTTGGAGAAAGGATCATACTTTGTCTTTGTGACACATGCTGCCCTTGAAATCCTCCTATAGCATTGGCTTGCTCCCAATTATCCTCTTGCAAATATGGACACATATCAGTTGGATGACCAACCACAGAGCACACTCCACATACCTTTGCTTGCTAAGTTGCACCCATGACCATTTGTTGAACTAGGGTGGTAAGATTAGCTAGTTGTCGCTCAATGTTGGTTGTAATACCAACCTCATTCACCTTACTTGGTGGCAATTCTAATCGAGTGCTAAATTGTTTTGAATTAGCCGCCATGTTAGCTATCAAAATCCTTGCTTCTATAAGTGTCTTATCCACTAAAGCCCCTCCACTTGCTGTATCTATCATGCTCCTTTCCATCAACATGAGCCCTTCATAGAAATATTGAATCAGAAGTTGCTCGCTGATTTGGTGATGGGGGCATGATGCACAAAGCTTCTTGAACCACTCTCAATACTCATACACTACGTGAAACTCCTAGCTTCTTTGTGATATCCGCTAAGGAAAATGGAATGGCTCTCAACTTAACTTTCTCTTTAGAGATACCGGTTGGTTTCATGCTTGAACACATTACGTGAAACTCCTTTAAGTGCTTGTTTGGATCTTCTCTAGCAAAACCATGGAAAGTTGGAAGAAGATGGATCATTCCTGATTTGAGTTCAAACGCAACTTGAAGTTGGGGATATTCAATACAAAGGGGTTGTTGATCTAGAGTTAGTGCTACCAACTCCTTGAGTGTTCGGTTGTTCATTTCCATATCTTCTTCTCATTGCTCTTCTTCTATTTCTTTCTCAGTTTGAATGGGATGGTTTGAAGACCCACTTGGTGATGAACTATATGAATGGGAAGTATGTAATGCTTGATTGAATTTAATAGGTGGAATGTAAATTGGATTTGAATATGGTGGTGAAGGTGGAACAAGCGTGGACTCCTTGTTGGGTCTAAGGATAGATGATGTGTATTCCAAAATATTTTTGAGTCGCTGATCTTCTTCTTCTTCACTATACTTGGACATTCATGCAAAAATATTATAAAAAAATTAAAAATTAAAATTAATCAGCATGAATAAAAAAATAAAACAAAAGAAAATAACACGTTAATAATTAGGTAAAACAATCCCCGCGACACGATGCCAAAATTTGGCACGCACAAAAGCGTACCAACTTAAATCCTTGCAATGAATATGATCGATATTGAGTATGGTAGCAAGCAAGGGTCATTCCCACAGGAGATTGTTTCTAATTAACTATTATAGACATAAGATAAACGCTAGACTCTATACTGACCAGAAATTAAAATGTGATTAGAAATCTTACTTAGACTCAACAAAATTGAACGAAAACTTGTAGACACACTAATGACATTCTAAGAAAATATGAAAATAAAATATGGGGGGATTTGAAGATTGTTGGATATGTAAACAAAGATAAAGAAAACAAAATTGGAAACTAGAATTAAGAAAATACAGATTTAAAGAATTAAGAATATGATAAGATATATGGTTAAGGATTCATTCTCTACCTCTAGAAGTATGTCAATAGTTAATAATCAGAAATAACTTTCTCAATCTTTCAAAAATAACAACCTTAAAACAATCACAAGTTTGATTATCTTGATCTTTCAGTTTAATGAAAGCAATTAATCAAGAAAGATATGGGTTGATTCAAGAAACAAACACATAAGTTCGGTTTATAAAACTTGAGTTATATTCCTTATGTAATTGAACGAAAATGTCCCATAATCATTGAAAATAATTTGCTACTTTTGTTTAGAAAGCCTTGACAATTACGGATCAAAATTCTAAACTAGCAATAATATTACTAACATGCTCACCTAGTTGCGCACCCAAGAAAACAAGAAAGAATTTATAGATAATGAAATCAAAGGAATATAAACATAATTGAAAGAGAGATGAAAGAAAATTTCTGAAATTTATTAACTAATAACCATGTCTAGGGCTTTGAAATTACCCTTAACTAAATAAAGAAATTAGCTACACATTGAGATACTAAAGATCATACTTCTAAACTAGAAAATAACTCAAAATACTCCCCCTTTTGGTTGGGACGTGCCCCCCCTTTTTATAGAGGTTGTGTGCTCTTCAATCTTCATAAAAATCAGCAACTCCTCCCTAGAACCTCTCTTTTTCAAAGTTAGCAAAATTATCCTTTTAAGAACTCTAGCACAAGTAGGACTCTTTGCCATTTATCATGAGAAGAATTTAAAATTCAAACTTCAAGATAAAATATGGTAGATTCTAGCTCAAGAGATAAGCTAAGGTCCTGATCTTTATCTTTATCCTTCATTGATTTAAAATCATAATCAGATTTGATCCCGCGTTTTGACCATGTTCGAATGATCCAAAAAATATGGAAAAAATATTCAAATGAAATATTAATCTCTTATCTTTCCAACCATATAATATTTTCATTGTAGAAAAATCAGGATCATAATGTAACGTTTGTTTATCTTCGACTGTGCAAATCTGACGAATTTGATGCTTAATTTGAAATTCAAATTTCGAGTTGATCTTTAAATTTCAGATTTCAAAATTCATATGATGTCACATGGAGAATTGGAAGCAACTGGAGATAGAGTTTTAGACCATTTTGAACACCTTTTCCAGTTGCTTATTTTTGTAACCTGAAAACACATTAAAAACAAAATAAATATCCGAATGTAACATTTGTGAAATAATTATATAAAACATCATATTTAATCTCTTCTTTTCACAAATGTTATTGTTTAAACATTGAATAAAATTTTTTTTACGCACTTATCCGATATTATCTTTCATGATATAGTTAGAATAGTTCGGGAGAAGTGTTGGTATACAAGAAAAAATATTAAAGTCAGATGTGAATATTAGGATTTAAACCAGTTGGGGATACCCCTTGATAGTATTTTTGGTTGAATTTTAAGGTTGTTGGTGGTTTATCTTGTTAATACATAAGGTATGCCACTTTTATTTTGTACATTTTTTGTTGAAAGATATTTACCTTTTTAACCAAAGAAATATCTCTTTTTATGTTAAAAAAACTATATGTTAAACAAAATAATATTTAAAATAATGATTATAACTCCATATTAGTATTAACTGATTTTTTCATCTTAAAATACAAAATTTGTTCCTTCTTTCTATATGAAAGATACAGATTGTGTTCCCTCTTTCCATCTTAAAATTTCAAATTTGATAGGTCATTGGCGTATGACTAATACTTATTAAAAAAATGATAAAAATAATAATATAATATTAAAGAGAAATTTTACTAGAGCTTAATCAATTAATAGATACTATCGGAATATAATTATAATAAGTATTTTACACTTAAATGAGTAAATATATCGGTTAATAGTTTTGTAATAACACTACAACAAATATGTCCTTTGATAGCACACGAAGAGCGTGTTTTATCTCAAAATGCTAAGAGAAGTCTGAATTTTGCAATGATAAGGCACGAGAACAAAAGAAACCTCCCCGCCTAAAATTAGACCTAATCCCTCTCTCTTCACATTCACATCCCTCTCTCTTCATCCTCTCAACTAGCTCTCTCCACTTCAACCTCTATGTACGATTGTCGAAGCCCAGGGATGTAGCTCGCGAGTCCCATTCTTTTGATTCTCTCTCTCGAAGCTCTCTTTCACGAACCTCTCTCTGGTAGCTTCTTGTATCTCTCTCATCAGCTATATCGTCAAGTAGCAGTTCTATCTCAGATTTTATCTCGCATTTCTTTCTCTTGGATCGCGTAGCTCTCCCTCTCACAGCTCTCTATCTCTCAGCTCTGTATGGCATCTCAATTTTCTAGACCTTTTCCAATTTCGATTTTGCATCTCAGAACAAGAGGAAGGTTTTTTTTTTCTTTCGAGGTATGTTTTAATCTCTAATTCAGGTTTGATTGTGTGTGATTTTTGTGTTTTTTCTGTGAAATTTTGTCTGATTTTAGGGTTTCCCAAATTTTGTTTACTTCTCTTTCTTCAATGTGCCAAATTTTAACTTATCTTAATTGGGGTTTCCTGAGTTAGAGATGGATGCTGCGTTAGGCGGTCAGTTAGGAGTATTTCTTTACAGAGATTAGTTATTTTCTTTTTCTTCTTGTGTAGGGCTTGAAGCATTGTTTAATTCAGGGAGGTGGTTTTTTTGGGTACGTCTGATACGTTTGGAGGAGTCGGTGCTTTGGAGCTTTTGAATCAAACTTAGATAGTAAAGAAGCTTAAGAGCAATGGCGAGCTCGAGGTAGTTTGTAAATAGGGAGTTAATGTAAGAAAAAAGAATATTTTTTGTATGCTCTTTGGACTTATCTATTTTTTCACTAGAGATGATCGTACATCCCTAAGTCTTACTAGATATGAGAGTTTGGGGCCTTTGGATTACTTGGTATAACTTATGTCTTGGCTCATTTGCACGCCGAACACATGTGTTTGGCTTGCACTTCACTAATATAAATATAAGTTGTGTATTCAATACACATAGGGGAAATGAATTTAATCGAGTTCTTCACAAAATTCTGACTCAAAAGAAAGGTCTGGTATCAATCATTTTGTTTTCATTCAAGCTTTCTATTTTTATAGGTTCCTAAAGATAATATGGTAGTTTGAAATCCTTTTTGTAGTCCTTGAGAGAAATTTGTGCTCAATTCGTGTGAAGATAATGGGTGAGCTTGATGACATAAAGCAAATGAAGAGGAAAAGTTATAATGACAAAGTAGCAGAATATAGGGGTTCAGAGCTGTGCTCTTTGTGGTTGGAATGTCTCAAGGACCCAGAGTGGCATACTTTTATAATTACTACAATTGAAGGAAAGCAACAGGTACATACTATATGTTTGAGTAAAACAATGTGTATTTCTTGAAAGATTAGGCTGGGTCTAATATAATGTGCTTACTAAAATGTTTGATTGACTGAGATTACTATTTAACGAGTAGGACATGCATGAGGGATATATTATGAAATGATATTTTGATAAGGCGTTAACTTAGCCTTGAGTTATGACGTTTAATCATCTACTTTACAGAAAAAACAAAACAGAGAATGTCCACTAAGACAATATATAATTAAAACAATTTTTATAAGCATATAGAGAACTATACATAGAACCTCTCCTCTGATTAGAAAGACTTTCACAACATAATGATGTGGCATAATAACTAATCAATGAATGACTTCTATTAGTTAAAAAAAGGAGGCAAACATTATATATTATAATATGTTTGTTTCTTATTATGCTACCTACAACTAGATTGAGAACAAAGACTGTGTTTTAGTTTCTAATGATTATTGCCATAGGTTAATGTGGACCTGAACATTGCGTAGAGTAGGAAAATCCTATTTTTTTCATGCAACAATGCTTTGATTTAGCTTTCAGGTGGGGTGACCAAAATGATTAGTCATAAAAAAGAGGTTTTTTTGTATATTAGTTGGTAATATGGTATGTTGATTGTCATTCCTTGAATGCTCAAAAGGTATATAAGTAGGTTACTACCTTTCATACTATTGTTAAAAGAAACTAATTATTTTGTGAGCAATACTATTATCTAATAGGTTGTGTGACTAAAGTTCTGAACATGGCTATGACAGTGGTGATCACCATGAGGTTGGAAGTTATGTGGAATTTCAGCTAATTGATTGTAGCATTGTGGAAGTAAAACAAGAAATGGGACAGATAATATGTACTCAATTTTCTTTTAAAACAATCTGAGTTGAATTGATTGTAGCATTGTGGTTGAGATTCTTTCTAGTTTAATTTACATTTAGACATTATAACTTGGAAAATAATTTGAATAGTCCACATGTTGGTTAAACATCTTCGTAGGTGAATGCTTTTCATAAGGATGAGGTGCCTTCAGTAAGGGCAGCTGTGTATCAAGCAATTGGTGTCATATCTTGTTTCCCTGTATAGTTTGTCTTTTTGTCCCCTTGACTTTGGGTGACCTATGTTCCCCATGCATGTCCTTGTTTCTTTCTTCTTTTTGTATATATTTCAATGTTTCCAAAATGTAAATCATGTATGTGGTTTTCATTGATATAAGTTGCTCTTGCAACTATGCCATTCTAGGCTCGTTTACTTGTAAGTAATGACTTCTAAGAAGATAGCCAGGAATTGCACAAAATTCTTGATCTAAATTGTCATACTTTCTGTTGTAATACCTAATTGTAGGTGAAGTTTGCATTGACAAGATTTTTTATACCATATGAAATAGATATTACTAAATGATGAGTAATTTTAGGTGGACTTTACATAGCAGGTATAGTTTTCTGTCCATTGGTTTAGAAAATAGTAGCTCTCTTGTTGTTTGTGTTCGTGCTTTTTAACTATAATAGTTCTCATATTTATCATTTTCCTAGCATGTTTTAGTTCATTTTTCTGGCATGTTTTAGTACATAAGGATGAGCGTTGAAAGTGGGCAGGATTGACGTGGAATCCATCTCTCCTGTTATTTAGATTCATTCATGCTGACAGTTAGAGCGTTTTATATAGTTTTTAGAGCTTACTATAATATTTAACATTGTTTCTAGAGATTATTAAATGACATGTTTCCATCTCTCCCATTGATGCAATTTTGCATATGCTAAGTTAAGTGTTTAGTGTAGTTCTTATATGCTTGTGCGAAACACATTTAACTGCATGTTATTGTGATGCTAATTCTGTAAATATTTCCTGCTTATTTAATCTTATTTTCTTATTTGACCATCATTTTTCCATCAACTAATGCACAAGGAGTGAACTACATGTTGAACTCCAAACTTTGATAGTAGATTTAGTATCAAATATCTTAACGGTTCTGAGTATCATATTACATGGTATGTATTTTTCAATGCAATCCTTATACTTCTATCCAATTCATATTTAATCTATTTTCTTTTTCTTCTTTTTGATGGTGAGGGAATGGATAGATTTGAAAGGCTTAATGTTGCTATGAACCTTCTCTAGCACTTAAGCTTTATTATGGTCTTATTATAAGACATTGTTTAGATAAACTTGGCTGCTTGTTAAATGTTGCATTTTGAGATAGAAGATAATAAACTTGGTTTTCAGTTAAATGTAAGAATTTGGTTGCTCTCCACCAACGACTATACTATATCATAGAATGTTGTAAGTATGCCACTAATTCTTAACTTCCTTATCTAATAAGTCATTTCTTAGCCGTTGATCATTTAGATTGTATTATTTGGAATAGGAGTTTTGCTCCTTCATCTGAATGGATCATCCATGCTTTGGTATAACACTTTGATCTTATCTTGAAGTATCACCAAGCCAGTTACCTACGCCGCCACCTCCTCACCAAGGAAAACCTCCAAGTGGACCTCCTAGGGTACCTCCACCTTTAGTACCTAAATGTGAATTTATACTAAATTTTAGTTTTTTTATAAACTATTTTTGTTTGCTCTATGTAGAAATCAATATGTAATTATCATTTTAAGATGTGATTTCTAGTTGACAATTAGTATGAAATAATTTTGACTAATTAAATAAAATGATATGTGATTTTGTTATTTTGAGATATTTTCTGAAACGTTATTTATTTTTTATATTTGTACAATTGTAAGTATAAGTAATAAAAAAAATTATAAAAAGTATTTAATAACATTAACAAAACAATAAGTAATGAAAAATGCTATGAAAGACCTACGATAGCATTTATAAAAAATTATGAAAGACCTACGATAGTATTTGTAAAATGCTATAAAAGACCTACCACAACATTTATATAATGCTATGCAAGGCTTTTTATATCGTTTTAAAATGCTATGAAAGGATTTTTATGGAGTTTTTTAAACACTGTGAAAATTATAGGATAGCGTTTAAAAATGTTATAAAAAGCTTTTGATAGCGTTTAAAAACGTTATCGTAGGTTTTTTTTATAGCGTTTGAAAAACGCTATCATAGGTAGCAGACTTTTAATAACTTCGGTATACATCGCGTTTTCAGAAACGTTATCGAAACCTTATGATAGCGTTTTGTGGCCGCTATCCATAGCATTTTTTTGTCACAAGTAAATATGTGATAATAGTAATTAAACAGTCATTTATATTAACATATGTAAATTTTTGGCTTAGAATGAAATATTTACCCATAATTTATTGTTTCTAATAACCATTTTGTCTTCTTAGTTTAATTATTAACTATATTTTGCATGTCGTTTAAAAATACTTAATTATGAAAAGTTACATTAAAAGATGTGTTATAAGAAAATATAAGTTGTCGTTAAAAATATTTAATTATGAAAAGTTGCATTAAAAAGATGTGTTATAATAATTCATCAATGTAGTTAAATTTTTATTATAACAATAAAGAATTATTTTCATTATTTTAATATAATAGGTTTGAATTTGAACTATGGTAAAATAGATATTTTGGTTACTAAATCCCAACTTTTGAAACTTCTACATATTCCTTTTAAATGAATTTAAAATTTGTGAACATGTGTTAATCATGGAACTATTTAGGGGTTTTCTAATATTTTGGATTGTTTGTTTTTCATATCAATTTAATGAACAATACTTCCATTACAAATAATTTCTTATCCATATTATATTTTTTGTCATATATAAAAACTTGCATATATTTTACAAGCTTTTTTGTTAATTTGATTTTCTCTATTTTTTATTTATTATAACAATTTAAAGAAAAAAAACTTATTCGTGGGATATTATGATAAGTTGAGTTGAATTTTGGTTGACTATTATAAATGTCGGTTAATTTACTTATAATAATTATTTTGGACTTTTACATGGGTAGCTCTATTATATAAATAATTAGTAAGGACTATTAGCTCATAGTAGTTGCTAGAATGGTCCACCAACTAATATAACCCGTTAACTAAAATAGAAAATACTGAAACTAGCATCAAGCAATTGTCTCTCCCATCTCCCTCTCTCTCAATGATTTCCACGAAGAAACTCACCAACATTTATATCTGGAAACCACCGCGTCACATAACCACCGAGACATTGATCCACCGAGAACGGTCACCATTAGCCATCGTCATCGGGCTTCCCTCACGCCTTTGCATTGCCGCCTCACTCCCCACTGTTAGACACCATCACCGGTTTACTCAAGGGGTAAAAAACTAATTGATTGATTTTTGGTTCTTGGCTCTGTTTTTAGGCCCTCCTTTACTATTAGTTCTTGGCTCTAATTGATTGATTTTTGGTTCTTAGTTTCTAGACTTTATTTTTGTTGTTTAGATTCCTTTGATGCTTAAGCTTGTTTTCGTAGTGAATTTTTACGTTATTAATGCCTTTATTGTCCAGTTTCTAGACATGGAATTGACTTGCTTTATATATAGTATTCCTATTGGCCATTGAAAAACAACCCAACTACATGAAATGCGTCTCTACTTTTTTAATCTAAAAATAGTATTAGCCATTGAAAAATAACATATGGGTATCTAGCAAACAAGAAAATTTATTATCTGAATTATTTTTGTATTTCCTCAGGCTTTCAATGGGACAAAAGGGGTGAGAAATGGGAGAAACGGAAGGGTATTTATAGGCAAACTTAATTGCAGTGACTTTATAACATTTTTCCCTTTTGGATTTCTAAAACTCCAGTGTAAAGCATATATGCTAG
Source organism: Datisca glomerata (assembly GCA_003255025.1). Lineage (NCBI taxonomy): Eukaryota > Viridiplantae > Streptophyta > Magnoliopsida > Cucurbitales > Datiscaceae > Datisca > Datisca glomerata. The sequence goes on along the minus strand of QANY01012059.1, from coordinate 1,111,902 downwards.
TGCAACTTTCTTGTAATAACAGTTAACTGAAAGCCTTTTGGTCTAATGTAACTTTTTTTGTTGGATTATACTTTGCTTTTGAGGTTGATCAAGAATATTCATGACTTATTCTTTTGGAGAAGCAGTTATTTGCAGCATGTACTATAATTAGTTTAATCAAGTCATGTGATTGTGTGATAAGTCTCTTTCCATCGGTAAATGATCTTTCTTTGTTGTTTGCTAATGAACCCATATACTCAATTTTTGCATCAAAACCCAGTATATCTAAAGGATATCTATCAGTAAAGAACTAAGGATATTATATAGCTAGTAAACATATAGTTAGCATGATGTCAACAATATGTTTACACTGTTCAATCATTTTAAAAATTAATAATTGTTATTTGCAACATTGTAGGTATGGGCACTGTTGATCCACTTTAAAACTTATGAGTGCAGGTTAACTTGCTGGAAATTTAGACAGAGGGAAAGTAATTCTGACTGAGTCTGTAACAAATGACGTAAGTCTGTAAATAGTTTTCACATCATGTAAATTGCTCCTTTACATAAAATAAAATATGTTTTCTTACTATTTTTCATATGCTCGTATTTGAGCCATCATCATTCGGTATTATTTCACAAGAGACGATGTAATACCTAGACCATAGTTTGAAAGATGTTTGATATATATGAAAAGTTTAAAAAACTAGCATAACTTTTTGGATATTTGGATGTATGAATGTTTGAATGTTTAGAACGATATTTGAATACTAGATATAAATTAGTTGAGATAGATGACTAGTACTTCACTGATGTTTTGTTGAAGCTTTCATTTTGAGATGCTCATATTTGAACGTCTTTAACTTTATTTTCTCCTAGTTTTAATATGTTTTATAGGTATCTTTAATGTTACATCTCCATAATCTATTTGTCAAACAACATATTTTCAATTTTTTGACATATAATTAACCAAATATTAATTGTTGAAATAACACGAAGAAAATATCAACATTAATTACAATTTAGTAAAATATGTATGTATTTCAAGGAAAAAACATCGAAGGCAGTAACAAATATGAAACAAAGTACACTGCATCTCCAGACTGAATATGTTAAAAAATATATTTTTACAATCCGTAAACATATATTTAACTAGACACATTTTTTATTCAAAATAAAAGAGACAGCAAGAATATGTTGCAGATAGTTCTCCTATTTTCAGAACAAGACAGAAGTTGTCAAAACAAACATTTTCAATGATAAGAACTAGCAGCTAAATTTTAAACATGTTTTGAAATTTTCTGACATATAATTAATGAAATGTTGTTACTTTTGAAATATCACGAAGGCAATATCAAAATCAATTACAACCTTGTAAAATCTATATGTATTTCAAGGAAAAAAATATAAAATGCCGTCACAAATATGCAGCAAAGTACATTGTATCTCCAGACTCACACGGTTAAAAATTATTTACAACTCGTAAAACATATATTTAACCATACGCATTTTTATTAAAAATAAAAGAGAGTAAGAGTATGTTGCAGATATGACACGTGATATCATGTGCACAGTGGTTGCTCACACTTCCAATAAAAGCCTGGCAATATTCATATTTACCATTGCCACTCTTTAATTACACCATTATTACTCATAATGTCCATTGACATTGTTATACTTTTATTATGACGCTCAAGACAATAGGTGGACTGTATTAGGACCTACCTTTTGATGGACCGTAACCATGGAAAAGCTAATAAATGAATAATCTAATACAAGTGTAGTCCATTAAAATAGGGGAAAAGTTAATGTATGTTCTACATACCATACGGAAAGAAAAACACACTTTTAGATCATATCTTGTGGAACCTACCAACATAAAATCTAATGGTTATTTTACATTCTATTTGGTACAAGAATGTACCGTAACCAACCCCTTTATATGCTAGACTCCACTCAATTAACACCCAATTATATCATGATACTTGTGATTAATTTTACCAACTCCTTCACCTTCTTCCTCGAAAATTTATCTGCAACAAATATTTACTTTCTTCACAATTTCCTTTTCTTTTAATTTCAATAGACTCCCAACCACCTCGTGGTTCATCACCACGCGTCGTGACCTGTTGTGGTTGTAGCGACCATTACATCGTGATAAAGGGCATAACGATAGTGGATTTGATATCGTTGTGAAAAATGAAGCTAATTGTTTAGAATTTCCAGCCACTGCAACCAACTTTCCCATGGACGAATAGAAAAATATTATTCAAATTGTTGAGATTTGGTTGAGGAAGAACACATTTTCAATTAGTTAATGCAATTTTAAATCTATTTTTGAAGGAAGTAAACGGCAAAATAGTAACTATGCTATTAACTCAAACATTTCTAGATTAAACATGGCGATTTTTACATGCAATAGATTTGAGGGCTATTGTTGTATATTATTTAGTAAAGAGTAACATATACTACAAATTTTGTTTTTACTAAACTATAAGCAAAATTAGGCTTGCTGGCCAAACTTGAGGCCTTCATCGTGATATCGTTTCTATCACGGGCTGGAGTGGTATCTAGATTGGGTCAACATTTAAGAATTATATACATATTTGTTGCCGAGGCTTAATTATAGGTAAAATTACACTTTTGTATCTCAACTCTCATCAATAAACTCTTTAAAACCCTAAACTATAACATGTTACAATTTAAACCATAAACTATTTGAAACTCACAGTAAAAACCTTAACCCTAACTTTATTAAATGAGTGTTAAAATTAATCAAAATGACGTCCTTCATCCTACTTAAAACGATGTTGTTTGTTTTAATGGGGATAGGTTATACAAATGGGTGTTCAAAACTAAACCAAACCGAACCAAAAATGTATGGCTGGCCTCCACTCAATTAACACCCAATTATATCATGACACTTGTGATTAATTTTACCAACTCCTTCACCTTTTTCCTCAAAAATTTATCTGCAACAAATATTTACTTTCTTCACAATTTCCTTTTCTTTCAATTTCTACAGACTCCCGACCACCTCGTGGTTCATCACCACGTGTCGTGGCCTGTTACGGTTGTAGCGACCCTTACGTCATGATAAAGGGCGTAACGATAGTGGATCCGATATCGTTGTGAAAAATGAAGCTAATTGTTTAGAATTTCCAGCCGCTGCAACCAATTTTCCCATGGACGAATAGAAGAATATTATGCAAATTGTTGAGATTTGGTTGAGGAAGAACACATTTTCAATTAGTTAATGCAATTTTAAATCTAATTTGAAGGAAATAAATGGAAAAATAGTAACTATGCTATTAACTTAAACATTTCTAGATTATACAGGGCTATTTTGCATGCAATATATTTGAGGGCTATTGTGGCATTTTATTTAATAAAGAGTAACATCTACTATAATTTTTGTTTTTACTAAACTATAAGCAAAATCAAGCTTGCTGGCCCAACTTGAGGCCCTCACCGGGATAGCATTTCTATCACGGGCTGGAGTGGTATCTAGATTGGGCCAACATTTAAGAATTATATACATATTCGTTGCCGAGGCTTAATAGTTATAGGTAAAATTACACTTTTGTACCTCAAACTCTCATCAATAAACACTTTAAAACCCTAAACTATAATATGTTACAATTTAAACCTTAAACTATCTGAAACTCACAATATAAACATTAACCATAACTCTGTTAAACGGGTGTGTTAAAATTAATCAAAACGATGTCGTTTCATTCTACTTAAAATGACGTCATTTGTTTTAATATTTTGGGGATACGTTATACTAATACCCAAACTAGGGGTGTTCAAAACTAAACCAAACTGAACCGAACTAAACCAAAAATGATTGGTTCGGTAAGTTCTTTAGCCCCCTATGGTTCGGTTAAATTTAGAAAATGTTTAGTTTTTAAACCGAACCGAACCGAAACCTTAAATTCATATTATTTTTTTATTTTTTATATATAATTTCATATCAAATTAAACTTAACAAATATAGAACTTTGATTTTTTATTATTTTTTCAATAGTATAATTTAAAAAATATTTAAAAAATATTTTTTATTTAATAATACCGAATGGAAGAACCGAACCGAACCGAACCAAAACTCACGATTCGGTTTGGTTTGATTCCTTTAATCTTTACCGTTCGGTCGGCATATAACCGAACCAAATATTTCGATTTTAATCCACTAACCAAACCGAACTGCGTTCACCCTTAACCTAAAACAGTCCCACCCATCGAAAACCCCTTCTCCAAACACCCCCAACATACGAACACTCCCTCTTCGATATCTTCTTTCTTCTTCGAGAGCCTAATGTCTATACGAAAGAAACTCCCATTTCCCATCCCTCGTCGATTTTCAATTTTTAGATGATCAAGAACCAGAATAAAGATGAGGGGCAATGACCTCTAAATTGGATGAAGGTCACATATCTATTCCACTTATAGGCTGAATGAAATGAGAGTTTGTTTGCAAGAATGTTTCCCTCTTATAATAAAAATGCACATAATCTTCTAGTTCTCTCGTTGCAAACCATATACATTGGATGGTTTGTGAGCATGGAATGCCAGTCAACTCCCACTTGTAGCAACTACAATAATGATTCTCCAAATTACCATATATTGATCACTCTCATCGTCTACCTCAAACTTCTCATTACTAGATAACCTGGCGGCCAATTTCTTGCATCCATCTTTGCCTTCTCCAATTTCTTTTGAATCTATGGACATATTGACCCATTGTACTTCATAACTATTTCTCCTTTTCTATGCACTCTTGACATCAAATTCTTCCTTATCATTTTGAACATCAAACGAATGGGCTTCTCCATTGCTTGCCTGATATATGCATTGAAAGTTTCACTCAAATAATTTAATAACATATGACAATTTGGCCACATCTTGAAAGTATGCCTAGCTTAATATTGTGATTTTATCATTCTTCAAATAATCAGTACCGGTTAGGGTGTCTCAAAACCCTCCCACTTCGGCTCCGCTGTGGTTCTTCCATAATTAAATTGGGAACAAGTCTTGATTAGGGAGTCGGTGTCATTCCACTCAATAATTCTTCTAGCACAAGTGTGCTTCTCGGCTTCACATTTCTTATGTAGTCCTCTTCAAGAAAACGCGCATTCATGCTCATGAATATTTTCTTGTCGGTTGGACTATAAAAGATGTATCCCTTCATTCCCTTAGGATATCCTACAAACATGCATAATTTTGATCGAATGACCAACTTGCCTGTCTTAGGTCTCAACACGTGTGCCGGGCATCCGCATATACTAAGGTGGCTTACGGATGACTTTCGTCTACTCCATCTTTCATATAGTGTTCTAGGCAATATCTTTGACAGACTTTGATTTAGAATATATGCCACTATTTTTAAGGCATATCCCCATAATGAATCTGGGATGGATGAGTAACTCATCATGGATTTAACCATATCCAATAAAGCCCTTGTCCAATAACTCTTGCAGTTGTTCCTTCCACATGTTTCATACAATATAAGGCCTTAGATATAGGGGTTGTCCTAGGAATTAACTCGATGTTGAAATCCATTTCTCTAACGGGCGGCAATACGCCTGGAAACGTATTAGGAAAAACTTTTAGGAAATCTTAAACCACCTTTATCTCGCTAGTACTAACTCCAACATCTGTGTCCAACACGCTAGCCAAATAGCCCCAACAACCATTGTTAATCAATATTTGGCTCACAGGGATGAGATGATCCGAGGTAGCGCGTGCAAACATGATCCTTTAAATTTGAAGTTGACTTACCTAGAGGGTTAAACATTACCTCCCGTTCATGACAAAGGACATTGGCGTAGTTAGAAGCTAGCCAATCCAAACCAAAAATAACATCAAAGTCACGCATACTCAACAAGGTAAGAGTATCCTCCAATATTTTATCAACAATCACTACAGAACAAGACTTGATGGCCTGTATCCAGAATACCACCCGAAAGGGTGGGCACACAAAGCTCAACCTCAAGAGGTATTATCTTCACATTCAATTTCCTAGAGAACTTAGTAGAAATAAAAGAATACGTAGAGCCAAAATAAAAAAACACAAATGCAACAACTCCATGGATGAGAAATGTACATGACACTATATTCAAAGCATCTGTTGGAATTGACGGCGTCGCACGGCGGAGGCGTGGTGGTTTTAAAAATTAAATTAAAACTTTATCGATCGAAAACAAAAATAATTGCAATGCCACGGTTTCTAAAAAACCTTTTAACGAAAAACACATTTTTTTCATCGGATCCATATATATCTATACATTTAATTAAAGACATACAAAGATAAGAGTTGTACCCTTATAGTCTTATCAAGCGTCCTTGCAAACAACAAACTTGTACTCCCACGAACAATAGAGAGCGAGATCCACACCAGGTCCTCCAAACCATTCCTCAAACACACTAGGGCGTGTGTGAGCAGGATGATTAAATCAAAGATACTTTTCTATCTCTAGATGTACTTAACACATGAATTTTGAAGAAGGACTATTATGAGACAAAACTCTAAGAGAGAATTAGGAAACTCATAGTGTTTTTTGATTAACCTTTTATCACACAGTTGGACACACTCAGGCCAAAAGAATAATATATATCTATATCTTCTAGGTCAAGGCTCATTAGATTTTTAGGATTTACAAAATAATAAATTAATTATAAATGTGCCATTGTAGTGGGATCCACTGCAATTGAGCCAACACTGCAGTGCCACAGGGCATTGTAGTGTGTTGTGTGGATTAGTAGTACCTCACGACACTGTTGATTCACTGCACAACCATAATGCCGTGTGGCACTACAGTGTGTCACGTGTTACTCTAGTGTCACGTGACACTACAGTAACTCCTGTCAATCTCTAACTTAAAAATCAGAGACTGACATGTCCCAGTCTAATACGCCATGTGGTAGTTATCCTATAATTTATTATTTATATTAGTTAATTCAAGATTAACTTATCTGATCTCCCTATCAATTATCTTATCTGTTAATTAACATATTAGATAAACTAAATCGAATCATTATTGATGCTCTTTTTAAATATATCCTACGCAAGTGCACGTGTTTCAATCAAGTAATAAAGTGGTAAGAAGAGTGTCGAACCCACACAGAATAGTGAACATATAATGCCAAATGCTAAATATAAATAAATTACAAGACGATGCTATAATCGTTTATAAAATTAAGTAAACTAAAAACTAAATGTATTTAAGAATTACTAATAACTAATTTAACTAAAACTACTAGCAACAAAGTAACAAAAGTGGATTATGTAATTAATATGAAATTAGGTTAGTATGGCTAGTTTCACTTTTCAACTATTGCACCTACTTTAATTCAACCCCCATGCTAACATTTCTAGAAAAGTACCATGACTCTTTTACAATTAAATTTTCATTTAAGAGATTACCTATTTAGCCTATTCTCCTTCGTATCGAAGCAAGATTAGGTTATAATAGATTCATTTAGTTCCAGCCAATAGAATGCAAGGTAATTTCATATTCCTATGCAACTCACAAAACACCGAAATCTATATGAATCAATGCTCACATATGTTTGATGTAGGTAGTAATGCATTGGGAGAGCTTTTTCCATTAAAATAAGCTCTTTCGAATCTTAATCTAACTTGCATTCTAAATGTAACGGCCAGTTACAATCATACAACACACTCAACCCAAACTATTCAAGGAATGATCAAAGGAAACTTCATTAAAGAGGTAAAGTAAAATCCAAGCTAAGTTACCATACTAGCCTTAAACTAGTTTAGCTCATAATGATCTCAAATGATAATATATAAAATCCAGAATCCATTGAATCTTGCATCAGAAAGGTTTAGTAAATAATGCAGAATAAAGAGTAAGGAAGGAAAGAAAAAGGAAGAATAAACAAAATGCTCAAACTCCTTATCGTCTTCTTCTTTCTCTCTTCCTCTCTCTGTACTGATTCTCCTTTGTTGCTTCTTGTAGAACTTGTCGGATCACTCCGACTTCTCAAATTAGAATGCTTTCTTTTTTATACCTTGCTAGAATTTAGGGCAACTTCTTAGCACAAATGGCACATGGCATGCTCTTCAAAAATCTTGGGGACCACAAGATAGGGAATATGCGCCCCCTGGAGCAACGGACTCTGATACACGGACATCCTTTATGATTTCAGCGCCAGCTTGCTCACATGCCAGACAACTGACTTTCTTACGATGAATGCGGACAACTATGAAATGCTATAGCTCTTAATGATCAGGAAAGCTTGCAGCCCTGCACCGAAGAGACCCTAAAGTGCATAAAACTATATAGCACCCAAAACCAGACTAGTGTTCAAGATTTAAGCTATAAAACTATCCTAACTTCATTCTACCAAAATATAGCCCTAATTATGCTTAACATTTCTAAAACAGTCAAAGATTTAGGCTGATAATAGATGTCATAACTCTACTTTCGTAGAGTTATCACACCTCTAAACTTTGGTCATTGCTCGTCCTCGAGGAATGCAATCACAACACTCTAAAAAGAAAATTTATTGTGCAACTACTGAGCAATGCTGACTTATGCCACCACCAATCACTTCCCCAATAACAAGATGCAAAGCAAAATAAAGGACTAAACACAATAGCATGCTGAACTCAGATTTAGGTTAACTCCCTCCCAAGTGTGTGTGTGCATAGGACCAGAGCTAACTACTTCAAAAAGAAAAGGTTATCATAAGTCAAAAGTATTGGCTGAAAACTTTTAACCAGGCTTTACTAAGCTACCAAGCTCAATATTCATTTTCAATCAGTTCTAAGCCGGGGAACAATGAACTTAAAAGGGAAAGTGCATACTCGAACGAATCCTTTTTTATGGCTAACTTCTATTCTTCTTATTTAATTTTTTTCCAGGTAGATATCCCATTATGTTGTGCTATGTTTTTACATGAATGACGACATTGGTGATGAAGCCACCCGGTTACTCAACAACAAAACACCAAGGTTGCTACTTAAATGTTACGCATTGAAATGCTATAGCAAGCTCATATCTCTGGCTGCCATTTTACGCGAATGACGGCATTGGTAATGAAGCCACCCAATTACTCAGCAGCCTAAAATAGTGTAGCTCTCTACCTTATTTGCACATATTTTTCTAAGCCAAAGGATTATTTCTTTTGAGGAGCTATCACGAAAATGATTTTCAATCAGCAATTGATTTCCCTCCCCCAAACTTATCTTTTCCTATAGCATGCAGATTCTAGCCATAAAGCAGGTCTAGCTCAAAGCTTAAAGCCTCATTTGAACTTAAAACATCCAAGAATCCCTAAAGCAGCTTACTAAGCTCCTAAGTGCAAAATATTGAGGGAATTTGCTTAAGAGTATAGATTCAGCATACTAAAGTGTATTTATTTGTTGCACTTTTTTTTAAACACATATTTATTATGCATATACTTTGCAAAGGGGAATGCAAATTAGCACTAGCCTATACATCAAGCATGCTCACACAAAATTATCTAGGACCAACCAAAAGATAAACAAAAACTACTAATAAAAAGGAAGAGAGCTAATCCATCCCCCCAAACTTAAAACACGCAATGCATTCACTGCCAATCTAAAAATAATATATTGTTCACCAGATTACAAAAAAGAAAGAAAGGAGAGAAATATTACTCCCCTTGCTACTATAGAAAGTTACTGTAGTAAACCCAAGCTTCTCAACACTTTGAAGAGCTCCTCAGGCCACCTCTTTTTTTGGAAGCCTCTTTAAGCTTAAATAATGGCTTTTCCACAGATTTGATCTTCTCTGCAAGATCATATGCTTCTCAAGGTTTGTCAATTACTTTTCTACTTCTTCTTGGTGCTTTTGACATTAGCTGGGATTACTACTTCAGCGTTTTCTGCTACTTCCTTCCTTTAGCCTTTTTTTAGGCTCTGCTTCTTCTTTGCTCTAGTTTCAGGGCTGAGGGTGAGTAGTTTTCTTTTACCCTTATCTTGGGTCTTCTTGAGTGCTTTTGATTTCCTGGTAGGGGGAGTTTTAATCTCCTCTTCACTCTCCTCTACCTCTTGTAACTCTTCTTCTTTTTCACTGTCTTCTACCCCTGCCTCCTTTTACGAATTCTTCTTTACTTCATCGATCACCCTGTCTAAAAATGCTTCCGATTTCTTTACTCTCTCAGCTTCTTCTAGCTTTTCTACTGTATCCTTTACTTCTCTCTCTTCTCCACTTTCAACCAAATCTTTTTCTCCACCAAAAATAGCTTCATCCTCTAACTGTACTACTCTTTCTGCATCATGAGTTTGTTCTTGCAGTTCTTTCTCTAGGGGTTTCCTAATTCTAGCTTCTAGGTCTTATTTTCTTGCATCATGATGCTACTGATTGTTTTCCTCTTCCTTATCTTGCCTATCCTTCCAGTGCTAAAAAAGTGACTTAGGGAATGTAAGGAAAGGCCTCGAAGGCTTTGAAAAGTTTTTTTGGCAAGAAGACTTTAGATTCCTTAGCTTTTTAGAATAAGGGGCAAGACATCATTTGGCTCCAAATTACAGAAGTGTTCTTCCGCTAGCAAGATAGATGTATATCCCACCAGTTGCTCCACTGAGCTTTTTACCTTTTGCTCCATTAGCCTTTGGATACATAGATCATTAATTGGGCTCCTGTTCACTAATCTATCTTCATTTTCCAAATAGGGAAGATTGTAAACACAAAGCAGTTATAAGACATGGGAAAAACAGTGAACCAACCTTCTTTGCTATAGTAGCTTGAATTCCATACGACAGAATTCTACCAACATTTACTGACTTCTCAAACATTATGCTATGCAACAAAATAAGCCTATCATGTGTAACAATGAGATTGTGAGTTTTGGGCGTTAATGAATGTCTAATAAAAGTGGTACCAGATTCTCGCAACAAGAATTAAAGATGTACGTAGAAAAGTATTTGCATTTTTGGTTAAGGTACTGTGCCATTTAGTGCTTGGCATGGTTAAATCCTTAAGCATGCTCTCTAACATGGGGTCAGTGATGTTAGGGGCTATAAAAGAGTAATCATCCTCAAAATCTCCTAACCCTAAAAGTCTATTAATATGCAAGGGGGTAATAGAGAACTCCCTACCTCGCATGCGCACCTTAGTCGACTCAGGATTATAGTTGGCATAAAATTCTCTTACCAGAGGGATGCAGATAAACTCGGTGTGCCTGCACAACTTTTCCCACTTACGCTGCTTTACTATCTCGCCCACACCTTTAGGAAGGCCCAAGTTTGGCATAGGATTGATGAGAAAGCCCTTTTCTTCGTGAAATTTCTTGTTGCGAATCTCCCGCTCATACCTTTGCTCTACCTCTACACTCACGAATCTTTCGACTTTAGGGAAAGTTTTAATAGGAGGCTTTCTTTTAGATCAGGATGCTTTTGAGGAAGACATCTTTTCTTTTGAAGGTGCTAAATCTTTTTATGCTATTGGATGCAAAGCAGAGTAATGTGGGCTTTTGAAAAGTTTTTGAATGGGTAGGGGTTCTCTTCAGAGAAGACAAAAAAATGGGTGCAGTGTTACACGAAACAGCTTCCTCTCTCCTTATAAAGCACTACTTTACTTTTCACGTGCTCGTGAGATGCAATCCCTATCGTAGATATGTAATTAATACAAGACCGTTCAGATTCTTTAGGGATTTTGAAAACCCCCCTTTACCCATCTTTAGGGATATTCCAAAACTCTCCCAACGATTGCTTCCCTTTTACACGCTGGAGCAGGCTGATTCAAACCCATGGGCGCTCTTCTTCTTGTTCGAGTGGGATTAGATGGTCCCTGTTTTCTCACTCCTATCCTGAAACAAACCAAAACTTACCATTTAAACAAAGTAATTTAAATATCTCAAGATACCTAGAAATTCTAGTACTAAACAAAAGCATGCAAGTTTTAAAATAAGTTTAACACTAAAATAAATTGCAATTCTAATTTCAAATAAAACAACTCAACTATTTACAAAATAACAATACTGAAAGACAGCAGCTAAAACTAACTTAGCTAGACTAATATTACTAAGTAAAAATTGTAATTCACTCTTGGGGTGCCTCCCAAAAGCGCTTGAGTTATAATCATAAGCTTGACTTAAGTCCTAGTTTCAAGGCTCTCTCAGGTTGATAGAGACTTTGCATGCCTCCATCATTGTCCCAATACAATTTCACTCTCTGGTCGTTATTCCTTGCCTGATTTGTCTTCTTGCAAGTCTACTGCACCATAGGGATAGATCTTGAGTAACTTAAATGGTCATGATCACCTAGATTTCAACTTTCCAAGAAAAAAGCTTCAATATAGAATTAAACAATAATACTCTATCTCCAGGCTGTAATTCTCTAAGGATTTTTCTTTTGTCATGCCATTTTATTGTTTTTTCTTTGTACAATTTAGTATTTTCATATGAAAATAGTCTCAATTCTCCCAATTCATTTAGTTGCTGAGCTCTTTTCTTTCTAACAACAGTTGACTCCAAATTTAAATTCTTCACTACCCAAAATGCTTTATATTCCAACTCTATGGGAAGTTGATAAGATTTTCGTAAACCCAGCCTATAGGGAGACATCCCTAAAGGTGTTTTGTAGGCAGCTCAGTAGGCTCCCAAGGCATCATCAAGCTTAAGGGATTGGTCCTTTCTAGAGGGATTTACCACTTCTCTAAAATCCTCTTGATTTCCCTTTTTGACACCTCCACTTGACCACTTGTTTGGGGGTGGTATGGTGTATTAATTATATGCTTAACTCCATACTTGGCCAGTAATCCATCAAATATTTTGTTGTAAAAATGTGTTCCCTCATCACTGATTATAGCTCTGAGGGTCCTAAATCTTTTAAAGATGTTCTTCTAGAGGAACTTCACCACTAAATTAACATCGTTGGTCATTAATGCTATAGCTTCCACCCATTTGAAAACATAATCCACTACCACCAAGATGTAAAGGTTCTCAAATGAAGGGGGAAAAGGTCCCATGAAATCTATCCGTCATACATAAAAAGCTCAACTCCCAAGATGTTGGTTAAGGGCATTTCATTACTTTTTTAAATGTTTCTAGCTCTTTGACACTCATCACATGATTTTACAACCTCATGGGCATCTCTAAACAAGGTAGGCCAGTAGTATCCATACTGTAACACTTTGGCAGTAGTTCTGAACCCTCTAAAATGTCCACCATAAGGAGAAGAATGACATTGATTTAGAATTCCCTATACTTCTTCTTCTGGTATACACCTCCTAAACTGATCTGGTCCTTGTTTATATAGGAACGGTTTATCCCAAAAGTAAGTTTTAACCTATTAAAGAAACCTATTTTTCTCCTGGGCATTGAAATTTGGGGGCACCATACCAGTAGCTGAGAAATTTGCTATGTCAGATCCTTTATCACTAGATCAAATTCTTGAAAGAGTAGGATCCATCTGATCAATAGTGGCTTGGCATTCTTTTTTGCAATAAAGTATTTGATTGGTGTGTGATAAGTGAATATTATGACCTTGGTATCGATGAGGTGATACCTGAATTCATCAAAGGTAAAAGCTACAACAAGCAACTCTTTTTTAGTAGTAGTATAATTTAATTGTGCATCAGTAAGAGTTCTGCTAGCATAGTAAATTGAATGAAAATTTTTACCTCTTCTCTGTCCTAGCATTGCTCCCACTGTAAAATCACTTGCATCACATATTAGCTTAACTGGTAGCTCCCAATTAGGAAATACAATCACAATTGTAAAGATTAAAGCCATTTTCAGTGTCAAGAATGCATTCATACAATCATAATTGAACTCAAAAGAACTATTATGCTCTAACAATATGCAAAGAGGTTTAGAAAATTTTTAAAAATCTTTTATGAATCTTCTATAAAATCGAGCATGACCTAAAAAACTTCTAATGACTTTGACTGATGATGGAGGGGGTAATTTTTCTATTACTTCAATTTTTGCTTTGTCAACCTCTATCCCCTTAAAAGAGACCCTATATCCTAACATTATCCCTTCCTGAACCATAAAGTGACATTTTCCCAATTCAGGACAAGGTTAGTTTCTTGACATCTTTCCAAGAAATTTTCTAAGTTGGATAGGCATGCAACATATGACTCACCAAACACAGAAAAATTGTTCATAAATACATCTAATGTGTTTTTCACCATGTCTGTGAAAATGGCTATCATGCATCTTTGAAATGTGGCTGGGGCATTGCATAGACCAAAATGTATCCTTCTAAAAGCAAATGTGCCATAAGGAAAGGTTAATGTAGTCTTCTCTTGATCTTTAGGAGCTATGGAAATCTGGTTGTAACCTGAGTAACCATCCAGAAAGCAATAAAATTCTTATCCTGCCAATCTATCTAGCATCTAATCTATAAAGGGCAGAGGAGAATGATCCTTCATAGTTTCTTTTTTTAGCATAATGTAGTCCGTATATACCCTCTAGCCTGTGATAGTTCAAGTGGCTATTGATTCATTCTGTTCATTGGCAACTACTGTCACTCCTCCTTTCTTAGGTGCACACTGCACTGGACTGACCCAACAAGTATCTGAGATTGGATACATGATTTCAGCATCAAGCCATTTTTTTACTACCTCTTTCATGATGGGGTTCAATCTTCTCTGTTGCTCAATGGAGGTCTAGCATCCTTCTTCCAGTAGTATTTTATGCATGCATAAAGATGGACTGATTCCTTTAAAATCTGCCATTTGCCACCCTATTGCATTCTTATATTTGTCTAACACTTCTAGAAATTACTCTTCATGCTCATTGCTCAATGAGGCTGAAATGATGATTTGTAGTGTGGTTTTTTCTCCTAAGTAGGCATATTTCAAATGAGCAGGTAGAGGTTTTAGCTCTAGCAATGGTGTTCTTCTACTAAAGGCAGAGATGGTTGAATGATCTTTTTGAAAGCTCCAAAGACTGAATCTACCTTCCACATCTTAAATTATTTTACTTCTTACTTAGCCAAGTTATCTACTTCCTCATCATTGTTGTTCTTTGTGCTGAACTGTTGTTCCCAGTTCTTCATATGGGTATTTCATTGCATTGAACACATTATATGCTATTTCCTGGTCATTAACTCTCATTGTTAACTCCCCTTTTTGCACATCAATAATGGTTATTCCTATTGCCAAGAAATGTCTTCCCAATATAATGGAATCTTCTTTATCTGCCCATAATCCAAAGTGATGAAATATGCAGGAAAGATGAACTTGTCTCTCTCGGCCAACACATATTCGTTCTTTCCTTCAGGATATACATAGGACCTGTTAACCAACTACAGCGTAATGGTGGCAGGTCTAGCCTCTCCTATTCCCAACTTCTTAAACATAGGTAAGGGCATAAGGTTAATTCCTGCTCCCAAATCACACAGTGCTCTCCCACATTGAATGTTACCAATAGTACATGGTATTGTGAAACTCCCTGGATCTTTCAACTTTGGAGGAATCTTGTTTTGCAAAATCATGCTACACTCTTGAGTTAATGCTATTATCTCAAATTCTCACAATCTTCTCCTCTTAGTGATTATATCCTTCATAAACTTCACATAGTTGGGCATCTGCTGCAGAGATTCTACTAGAGGTATGTTGATATGAAACTATTTTAACATGTCCAAGGATCTGTTAAACTGCCCATCCATCTTTTTCTTTTACAGTCTCTAAGCGGAATGGTGGTGCCTGCCTTTAAATTTCAACCACTAGTTCTTTTCGAGCTTCTGGCATTGAATCTTGGGGTGCTTTATCTACTGGCTTAGTTGTGTTTTTACTTGAGCTAGATTTTCAATTTTCTATGTTTTCAGGCTTATCAGGCTGGGATGTAACTCTTCCACTCCTCAATTGAATGGCTTTGTAGTGTTCCTTACCTTCCCTTCTTGGAATTTTAGTATTGCTTGGCAAAGATCCTTGGGGTCTTCAGTTAAGGCACTAGCTAGCTGTCCCATTTGGTTTTCCAAATTTCTCAATGTACTGCTTGGTTCTGAATTAGTGTTGATTGATTTTGTATCACAGAATCATTTTCACCATATATTCCTTCAGAAGGCTTTCCAAATTGTTGGGTTGCTCAGAAATAGGTTTCTTAAAATGAGCTTGTTGAGGCATAAATCCAAGAGGATAATTCTGCTTTTGTTGTGATGTTCCTGCATTTTGATGGTGGTTGGTCCATGAAAAGTTTGGATGATGCCTCCACCTTGGATTATAGGTGTTAAAGTAGGGGATGGAATTCTGATCACTTTGGCTATTTCTATAAAAAAATTTCCACATAATTTACAGAAGCTGGATTTCTAGGGCACTGATCAAACAGGTGCTTCTCCTTCACAAAAGATACATCATGCTGTCATTACTTGATTTACTTCTTAAAGAAATGGTGGTGTTTGCTATCCTTGAGTTGGGTTATTGGAATTCTCATGTTTATGCTTTTGATCATAGTTTCCATTGATGACATCTGAGTTGTTAGAGCATTTATAGGATTCAACTCATGAATTCATGCTCCCTTCTAGATGGTTGTAGCTAAAACTACTCTAGTTGTAGGCCATTGATAGTTGTTGCTAGCAATCGTTTCAAGAATCTCATCTGCTTCATTATATGACTTAGACATAATAACTCCATTTGCTGAAGCATCAACCATCAATCTTGTAGCTAAATTCAGTCCATTGTAGAATGTCTCCAATTGAATACAATGTGGTATACCATGATGAGGACGTCTTCTCAATAGATCCTTAAATCTATCCAATGCTTCTTATAATGATTCATCCCCAAGTTGATGAAATGAAGTGATTTCATTCCTGAGCTTGGCAATTTTTGTAGGTGGGAAGTATTTCAACAAAAACAAATTCAACCAAATCATTCCAACTCCTTAATGAGTTAGGTGGTAAGGAATTCAACAAACTCTTGCTCTATCTCTTAATGAGTAAGGGAATAATCTCATCCTTAAAGCATCTTCTATAGCTCCTGGGATTTTAAAGTCATCACTAACTTTTATGAAAACTCTCTAAGTGAAGATGATGGTCTTCTGAAGGTAAGCCATTAAAATGCGCAACTGTTTGAAGCATTTGGAACATAACAAGTTCAAGCTCAAATTGTGGACCATGTATTTCAGGCCTTACTATGCCTGGATCTTTGCTTGTGGATGAAGCACAACATAGTCCCGTATTGCTCTCTCCTTATCATCTTCCATGACAACAACATTATTGTTATCATTATTTTATGTAGCTTCATTCCTCTCCTCAGCTAGCTCATTCACCAAATTTTCATCAATTGGTGTAGCCATATCTGCTCTAGCAACAACTCTGATTTCTCTTTGCTCCCTTCTGGTTTGCCTTAATGTCTTGTCAATCTCTGGATCAAACAGTATGTCTCAAACTTATTGTTAGCGCATATAAAAGATCTCACTCTCCTACAATAAACAGAACAATAACTGATTAACTTCTTCTTACAATTAAATTCTATCTAATTTCAGCGAAGATATTTTAAACTAGTCCTCGGCAATGGCACCAAAAACTTGATGCTCTTTTTAAAGATATCCTACGCAAGTGCACGTGTCACAATCACGTAGTAAAGGGTTAAGAAGAGTGTGGAACCCATAGGGAATAATGAACATATAACGCCAAATGCTAAATAGAAATAAATTGTAAGACGATGTTATAATCATTTGTAAAATTAAGTAAACTAAAAACTAAATGTATTTAAGAATTACTAATTACTAATTTAACTAAAACCACTAACAAGAAAGTAACAAAAGTGGATTATGTAATTAATAACAAAAGTGGATTATGTAATTAATAACAAAAGTGGATTATGTAATTAATATGAAATTAGGCTAGTATGGTTAGTTTCACTTTTCAATTACTGCACCTACTTTAATTCAATCCCCATGCTAACATTTCCAGAATAGTACCCTGGCACTTTTGCAATTAAACTCCCATTTAAGGGGTTACCTATTTGGCGTATTCTCCTTTGTATCAAAGCAAGATTAGGTTATAATAGATTCATTTAGTTCCAGCCAATAGATTGCAAGGTAAGTTCATATTCCTATGGAACTCATAAAACACCTAAATCTATATGAATCAATGCTCACATATGTTTGATGTAGGTATTCATGCATTGGGAAAGTTTTTTCCATTAAACTAAGCTCTTCCTACTACAAGAAAAATGACATTCTACAAGAGGAGGTTATCCCCATGAAATGTAATCCACAAAGATCATACGACGCCTGTGACAGCCCCTCATATTAAAAGTCCACATTTTTCACGACGCGCAGCACCTCCTGTGAAGACCCCTGTGGTATATTGCTTTTTATAGGGTTTTTCAACTCCTATAGAACGTTAATAACAGGATTTTCAGACCCCTATTGAATGTATTCAACATGTGTTTTTAATACTTGTGAATTAACATTCACATGTATTATATATCCTATAAAGTGAGATACCATAAGATTCATTGTTATAGTCAAGTATTCATATTAAACACTTTCAAAAGATAATTTTAAATAACATAAAGAACATCAATATAATAATTGACAACATTAACATTTAATCATTTCAACAAAGTTTTACATTATTTATTTGATCAACTTATAAATAAATCTAACTTGAAAACTAACTTATCCTCGAAATATACAAGTAAACTCATTCCAATAAATGAAAAATATAAAAAAAATGAAATTTGGAGTCTAGAAAATGAAAAATAAAGAACCTAAGTTGAATGGTAGTGTTTCAAAACAGGGTATGCAGTGCCTTCAGACCTTCCCAAAGCCGAAGGAAAACACCATGAGCAGGTACTAGTTAGTAAGTATAAGAAACAAACAGAAGGAAAACACCATGAGCAGTTGTTAGTTAGTGAGTATAGTGAGTACAAAAAATAAACAGATCTGCACCATCAAAAATTACATAGGTGAGGCGAACTGAGGAATGAATAGAGCAGTGTTAATGAATAAGAATGAGCATAATCATTGCATTTTAGACCATAATAAACAAGAAAGGATGAAATGTAGAATTGCATAATAAGGATAGCGCAATTTGTAGCTGATATGAGTTTCCCTGCAAACAAAAACTATTCTAACAACACAACCCAAATAGTGAAAACAAAGAAGCTACAGCCAGAAATAATGAAGAAAAACAACCTTGATTACTCAAAAATGGTGAACTTCACCAAGAATAGTGAAATTACACCCCTATACTAAGATGTTCGAGAGCTTGGCATCTCCCAAAATAGCCACTACCCAACTAACTCCCTCCCCCCTTTTATTCAGTCCTCATGGTTACAAAATTGCATCTATTATGGTGTTTGCCATCTTGACAGTAAGATAATTTAGAGTTCAGTAATTGTGCACACATCCTCCATAAGAAAGTAAAGCATCAACCAAATTAAGGAGAAACTATATGGAGCAATACATTATACAATGAAACAAGGCAAGAAATAAGTCACAATTACTAGGCCAGTCAAGGTATCAACAACACTTATACATCTCATTAAGTTTATCAAAATGCTGGAGTTTAATTATGACTTGGAACTCATTTTTCCAACCTGCCAATGACATTGCCTCAAAATTACTCTCTCATCACAGTACTAAGATCTATATCATAATGGCTAAGTAATGTTATAATAGCTGATATAATTTTTTTATTGGTAATAGCTGATACAATCTGAAAATAATATTGGAATAAAATTTGAGTACATGTGCTAACCACCTCTTATAGAACCCTTTGGCTTTAGAAAATAAGAAGATATGAGTGAATAGGAAAACGACATAAGGTCAAGGCTTAACCTCATAAAATTCCATGAAGTTGAGAATGACAGTGAAATCAACATCGTCAATCAACACTTATTACATTGAATGAGGTGTCAACCATGTGATCTTCTGACCCTCAACTTCAGCCTGCATAAATAAGAAAACATGTAAAATTAAACCAACTATCCAACCTTACGTAATTTGTGAGTTTTATTTTAAAATTAATACCAAAAATTATGAAGAGAACATATAGTCCAGGAGGATAGTTAAACTAACAATTACCTTAAGTCATATGCCTGCGAGTCTGCAAGAACACATGAAGTATCATGGTAATGTATACTAATAACGAAAGTGCCAACGATTCAAAAATATCACCTAGCAAAATATCTATCTGAAAAATAAGAAATGAAGTATGGCATTCATAAAACCAGTCTTCCTCTCAAAAGAGACTTAAATGAAAATTCGTTTCTGCACTTCAAAACAATATATTATCCATACAATCACCAATTAGACTTTTTATTCATATAGGAATAAAGTCCTGCTCAGAGGATCAACAATTTTAACAAATAAAAGATGGTTATTATCTAAGCAAATAGTTAGTGGTACTATATTATTCATAATTCCTCACAAGTACCATTTGAAGTTCAATAGATTCAGAAACTACCATTTGATAATTGAAATGCTTTCAAGTAACACAAAGAAAGTTGTTTATGGCTCGTAATATCCGTTTTACGATATACCAAATTAGAATATTCACAGTTACCAATCAAACCAATTTCAACAAAGCTAAAAAAAGGTTACATGCCATTTCATTTCTTCTCCAGTAACTCAACAAAAGTAGGTAATAAACATATCACTTACAAATGCAGAGAATTCATGGTCTTTGCTCCCCTTTTGAGAGATGCCTCGTATGTCCTGTAATATAGATCTTGAAGAAATAGTTCCAAAGCTTTAGCTGCATGCATTTAAACAACACAATAAGAACCAGGACCAATAAGAAGAACTGACTTTGAGTAAATGCACTATAAAGTGGAAAAAGTGAGAAAACACAATGAGGACACCTATGAAGGCGGAATCCTCTAAGCATGCACCAGTAGAGAATGTGATATGAGATAATAATATACCACTCATGCACATTAAATAAAAACATAGACTAGAAAAATAAAAACTATTATAGAAACATATAGCAAAGATTTCACTGAAACAAGAAAACACAACTAAGTTATGCATTGAATTAGTCACCTCTATTAATTTAGAGATAAGAGAGAACAAGTGAAAACCCTAAATTCCCATGTTGCACTTTGAAGCACTTTTGGAGGACTCTGATACTGAAACTGGTCTTGATAACCTAAACTTAAGGATATGAAAGCTTATAAGCATGTAAGAAATTAATAAGTTGAAATATTAAAGCACAAGAAATATACTGGAAGATAAAACGTTCCACTACCATGTCCTCAAGTCTTTTGTCTTGAAGGCACCAACGCCAACTTCTTTTGCCACACTCAACAGGAGATCTTTCATCTGAAACTGACTCCATATTCAATAAAATCATTTCATATATATTGTGTTAACCACAAAGTAGAATCATTTCATATATATTGTGTTAACCACAAAGTAGAATCATTTCATTCCATACAGAGATTCTCATATGTATGAGTACCATATTTGATAGAAATCATTGAAGAATCAGAGACCTTACACTTGTCAATTGAAGTTCTACTATAGGTGAATCCTCGTTCTCCTGACATACATACATGAAATTTCAAGTACCTCAAACATCAATATGTTTAAATTGTACATATGGATAACAGATAATGAAGTTGTAATACCTCAATCAACAAATCCTTTTGTGTCTTCACTGCTTGTAATGCATTAAATCACCTCACAGCTTGTTGTCTTCACTAAGTACTAGTTGTGAGCTCTCTCCAACTTGTACTTCTGCAGTAGCAAAGAGACACAAAAGAAATAATTTTTCATTTTACTACGAATTAAATGAATACTTAAATTATTATATAACATACTCCTAAACTAAAGCTCTCACCTCACATGAAACAACAAAAATATGAAAACAAATGCATAGTGACCAGTGATCGAAGACAGAAGTCCATGAATTGAAATCTCATAGACCTCATCTCATCCAAATAATGAGAAGTAACTGAGCCCCACCAGACACCGACAATGAAACCATACATTTATGGTGATTCATGCATCTACGTGGAAGAAAATTATGAAAATTTGAGAAAAAAAATCTATAGAAAGGACTTGAACTTACCCTAATCTTAGACAAAAATAAATAAAATCTTATAGGCAGATCTGAGACGAGAGAGGCGAGGGAGACGAAGAGAGGCAGATCAGAGATGAAGAGAGGCATATCTGAGATGAATAGAGGCGGAACTGAGACGAGAGATGAGAGAGATGAAGAGAGGCATATTTGAGATGAGAGAGGGGAGGGAGAAGAAGAATGGTAGATTTAAGATGAGAAAGGTGAGGGAGGTGAAGGAGAGGCAGAATTGAGATGAGAAAGGCATGGGATGATGGCACTGACTTGCTACGAGAGAGAGGATCTGGAGAAGAATCGAGAGAGAGAAGGACCAGAGCTTCTAAAAATCTGAGAGGAATCGAGAGACAGAAACATCGATTTGATCTTCTCTCTAAAAATCAATTATTTGAGTTAAGAGAGCTCAAGAAGGAAACAGCGCTTAAGTCCCAAATTACCTAGTCTCCAATATTTCTTTAAGTCCCACTTTTGCTTAATTTGGCTCTCACATTTTTTTTTACTTTTAACTTGAATTATTTTTACTTGATTCTTAATAAATCTTGCTGTTTTGAGTTTTTAACAAGAGGAGACTGTAAATCGTGTATTTAAATTTTGTAGAATATCATATTTCTTTTAGTGTCTGAAACTTAATCTAACTTGCATTCTAAATGTAACGGCTAGGTACAATCATATAACACACCTAACCCAAACGATTCAAGGAATGCGCAAAGGAAACTTCATTAAATATGTAAAGTAAAATCCAAGCTAAGTTAGCATACTAGCCTTAAAGTAGTTTAGCTCGTAATGATCTCAAATGATAATACATAAAATTCAGAATCCATTGAATCTTGCATCAGAAAGTTTTAGTAAATAATTCAGAATAAGGATTAAGGAAGGAAAGAAAAAGGAAGAATAAAAAAAATCTCCAACTCCTTGTCATCTTGTTTTTTCTCTCTTCCTCTCTCTGTACTGATTCCCCTTCATTGCTTCTTGCAGAACTTGTTGGCTCACTCTAGCTCTCTTCTCAGAATAGAATGCTTTTCTTTTTATACCATGCTAGAATTTAGGGAAACTTCTTAGTACAAAGGGCATGCGGCATGCTCTCCAAAAAGCTTGGGGACCACATGATCGAGAATATGCGCCATCTAGAGCAACTGACTCTGCTGCACGGAGATCCTTTATGATTTCAGCGCCAACTTGTTCACGCACCAGACAACTCACTTTCTTGCGATAAATGCGCACAACTATGAAATTCTATAGCTCTTAATGATCAAGCAAGCTTGCAGTCCTACACCAAAGAGACCTTAAATGCATAAAATTGCATAGCACCGAAAACCAGACTAGCGTTCAAGATTTAAGCTATAAAACCATCATAACTTCATTCTACCAAAATATTGCCCTAATTATGCTTAACATTCCTAAAACAGACAAATATTCAGGCTAAGAATAGATGTAATAACTTTAATTTTGTAGAGTTATCAATTGATAATGACTGACAATTCTTATTGCATAACAGATGTCTGGTCTCATACATAACATTGCATACATGAGACTACCAATAGCTGAAGCATAAGGAACTTTTCTCATATCCTCTTCCTCCTGAGGTGTCTTAGGACACTACTCCCTGGAATGGACAATTCCATGTCTGATCGATAATTGACCTTTCTTTGAATTTTTCATAGAGAATCTCTCCAGCACCTTATCAATATAAGATGCTCGAGAAAGTGCTAAGAGCTTGTTCTTTATATCCCTTATGATTTGGATGCCTAGAACATAGCTCATCTCTTCCTAATATTTTATTTGCAATTGCTCAGCTAACCACTTCTTTACTTTCAGCAAAGTTTCTACATCATTCCTAATGAGCAGAATATCATCTACATAAAGAACTAATAAAATCACTATCTTATATTTGATGTATTTATAAACACAAGCTTCATCGACATTTTGCTCGAAGCCATACGATTTAATAATTTCATCAAAGGTAAGCTGATCTTACCTCTTTTTACTAACTCATCTGGTTGCATCATCTAGATTCTTTCTATAAGAGAGCCATTCAGAAAAGTTGTATTGACATCCATTTGTCATATTTCATAGTTTAAACTAGAGGCTATGGATAAAAGGACAAAATTAATTTTAGCATGGCAACGGGAAAGAATGTCTCACCATAATCGACTCATTCCCTTCGTGTATAGCCTTAGGCTACTAGTCGTTCCTTGAAAGTCTCTACTTTCCCATCTGTACCTTTTTTCTTCTTGAAAATCCACTTACATCCAATGGGCCTGACATCTTTAGGTGGATCTACAAGTTTCCATAAAGAATTAAAATTCACCAATTCCATTTCTGGGTTGTCATTTCTCCTTTTCAGGACTTCCATCGCCTCTTTAAAGGTTAATGGATCATCCTTATCAGTTTCAAGCACTACGTCATGTGCCTCTAGTTCATAACGAATATGTTGTCTTACAACTTTCCCACTACGACGTTGCACCACGGTTTTCGGAACAGGAACAATGGTTTCTATGATTTGTCGTTTATCAGTTAATGATGAAGGTGGTCTGATCTCATCAGATGCTAATTCTTCGAGAACTACTTTGGTCCGAAGTTTGTAGTTTTCCAGATAGCCGTGTTCAAGGAAAGTGGCATTTATGGATACAAACACCTTTCGATCCTTCTGACTATAAAAGTCCCACCTCTTGTTTCTGGAACATAGCCAACAAATATACACACTTCTGACCTTGAGTTTAACTTTCTAGTTTTGGGTCTTAGAACGTGAGCTGGACATACCCATATACAAAAATGACGCAAATTATGTTTGGAGCGATTCCATAACTCTAAAAGTGTCTTGCTTACAAACTTAGAAGGCACTGCATTCAAAAGGTATGTTGCCGTTTGAAGTGCGTATCCTCAGAATGAGAGTGGTAACGATGAGTAGCTTAACATCGACCTAACCATATCAAACAGAGTACGGTTTCTCCTTTGTGAAACACCATTTTACTGTGGCGTTCCAGGTATTGTAAGTTAGGATAGAATGCCATACTCGAGTAGGTAATCCTTGAATTCTAAATCCAAGTATTCACCAACTCGATCTAATCGAAATATTTTCAAAGATTTACCTAATCGCTTTTCAGCTTCAGCTTTGAAGTCTTTAAACTTTCCAAAAGTTTCAGACTTTCTATGCATTAGGTAAGTATAACCATATCTAGAGTAATCGTCAATAATGTGACAAAGTACTTATACCCACCCTAGCTTGTACATTGATCAGTCCACATACATCACTATGTACTAGCTCAAGTAGTTTTTTGGGTCTTTGGGCATTTCCAATGAAAGGTTTTTTTGGTTATTTTACCCTCTAGACAAGATTCACAAACAGGAAGTCTCAACTTTTAGTTCTCTCAAAGCAGCATACTTTGAGAGAACTAAAATGACCCAACCTAAAAGGTCATAGATACATGTCATCATCATAAGAAACTCTTTGTCGTTTGTTACTTTTAGGATTTGCTACTTTAAATAATTATGAATTATTTAATGCACGTTCAGTCGATTTAAGCATATACAGTCCGTTCAAAACTTTTGCCAGACAAATATCAAATATATTCTTAGAAATAATTAAACTAATTATTACTAAAAGAAA
This sequence comes from Datisca glomerata, assembly GCA_003255025.1. Taxonomy (NCBI): domain Eukaryota; kingdom Viridiplantae; phylum Streptophyta; class Magnoliopsida; order Cucurbitales; family Datiscaceae; genus Datisca; species Datisca glomerata. The sequence goes on along the minus strand of QANY01012059.1, from coordinate 1,086,343 downwards.
TATAAAAAAATTGTTCATGCAACAATGATAAAGAAATCAAATTTCTCGGAAATTCAGGAATAAAATACACATTGTTCAAAATAAGAAAATTATTTCCAAAACTCAAACGGACTATCCCCTCATTATCACCTCACCATTGGCCAGCTCCCTTGATGAATTAAGCATATGTAAATAAGAACATACATGGTTAGTGGCTTCTAAATCTAATATCCAGGATTACAAATCATATTCTACTAAAGTAGCTTCAAGTTCAAGTAAATCATATTTACCTTTCTTTTTCAGCTCGGAGTGTTACAGTTTCTCATCCAGTGACCTTCAACCCCACAATGGAAACATTTTCCCGAAGACTTGCTGTCATTCTTATTCTTCTTAGCTTTGGTTGATGTCTTGGCTTTCTTTCTTTTCTTGTTCTTGCTCATTCCCTTACCATTGTTCTTCTTCCTTTTGTTACCATTAAAAACAATGGAAGAAGGCTTTTGCTCAGCAAATTTTGCCTCGCCCTCTTTGATCATACTCTTGTTGAGTGACTAAAAAGTCTGAAGTTCATTCAACAACTAGGTCATGTTGAATTGTAACTTGTTCATAACATAGTTGGTAGTGAATGCAAAAAAATAGGTGTGAGAGATTCAAGTATAATGTTAAGTTGAGTTTGCTCATCAATGGTAACCCCATGTACTTCTGTCTCATGCATTATGTTGATCATGTTCAAAACATCTTAACATAGAAGTACATTTCTTCATCTTACTAGTCATGTAGCTCCTAGTAGCCTCATGACACCTCTGATCAAATTGCTGCCCAAACATCGCCTGTACAGATTCCAGAATCTCATAGGCAGTTTTCACGCTTTCTTGCTTTGTTCTCATAACATCATTAATGCTCACAAGCATGTAGCATTTAGCTTTGTTATTGGAATGAATCCAAGAATCAAACTTGTCCTTAGCATTATTAAGGGCATTGGTAGCGGGCTCCTCAGAACATTCCTTAGTAAAAATAAATTTGTAGTTCTCACAAATAAGTATCAAATTTAAATTCGACTTTCATCTTATGAAATTATCACCATTAATTTTTCCAAGTGCAAGAAAAGCAAGAATGGGATAGCGCATGGTAGATATAATAATAACTGAAAAATATACATCATTCAATATAATTGAAATAAATATAAAAATTTTGGAAAGTAAAGGTCATACATGATGCAACATATCAAACACATAAACTTAATAATTACTAATCCAGGATAAGACAACCTAACAATTAATGTGCCGCTTTAGAGTCAGTCAGATTAATTTTAAACTGTCTATGAGACATTCTCATCCTTATTTATTAAAACTTAAAATATCTCATATGTTTTCCTTTAATAAAAATGTATCACTTATTTGGTCAAGTCACAATTATCCACTCAAAACTTAATTGCGATTTTGTGAGTTTAACCCATTATTTTAGATTCCATAACTTGATTTAGTACATAGTGATTTAGAATATGCTGCCTTAGGGTCGGTCACTTAGTCCTATCTTCTTAAGAAGTTTAACGTTGATATTGATACAATTCGAAACCTTTCCCAGGGGATGAAAACAAAGCCATCTCGAGGCCCTCTTTGTATCTCATGGTGTCGTACTAATAATGGAGACCATATGTTACATTGATATGTCAACCTTCTCCCACTCACTATTTTATAATTTATGTATTTCTATTTTAACTGATCAACTAATTTCAAATTAATTACTAGTTAAAATAACCCTATGGATGTAAAATCAATTATTAATCCAATCTAATTGGTCTAAGTTAATTTAAGCTTCTAAAGAGCCTAAGTCAAAATTAGATGAACTTAAAATAACTAATTAATAACATTCATCAAACTTTAATAAAACACTTTTAATAAAGTTGTTATCCTAAAGGTTACTAAGATATTTAGTTTGGTGTGACTACCAAGTTTAACAAATTAAGACTTAGCAGTTTACATGCAATTCATTTCTCAAAATAATTCATATAAACAAAGGAAGTCCTAATTAATCATGTTTCTACTGATGAGATGCATGATTAAATAAAACTGTGTGGGGTTTCATGTATGGCATGTGATCGACTAATACATGGTTATGTTATCATCAAATTAATAATAATTTATTTAAACAAATAAATAAATGATTAACCGAGTGACTATTAGATATTTCTAAATTATAACTTTGAAATATAGAAACAATTATAAAATGGACTTCAAGAATACATATTTCCAAAATAGCTCCTTCTCTACCTAAGATCCATCTCCATAATCTTAAAGTTTTGATCAAAACCCTTTTAATTAGGTGAACTATTTTTTCTAATTAAATAATCTCACTAATTAATTTTTTTAAATTAATTAAATTTGATTAGTCAAAAAATCATTTTATAACTTATCAAACTTAGGTCAAACCGAATCAATTAATTTTAATTAAAAATAAATAAAATGGATAACTAGCCTCAAATTATTCAAAATTCAAAATTCAAAAGTCAAAATTTAAAAGATAAAGGATAGGATTAGGATTTTTGTGAAGCATCGCAGGGATAGGACAACACGAAATCAGGGTTTTTGCGAAACATACCCTGACAATCACAACGATTGTTGCCGATGGTGGTAGTGGGACACTCCCACCACGACCGCTGGCTGCCCATCTACCACCGACTGTGCAACCGTCGCCGTACCTCACGGCGGCGTTGCCGCCATTTTGTACGGCGGTAATTTTGCAGTTGGAAAGTCGACGACGCTAGTGCTGACAATCATATTGCCGGTGCCAGCACCGGAATTCCTATTTCTCTTTTCTTCTCCTTGTTCGTCTCATACATTCTTCGTATTCTTGCGTACGAAATTTGTACAACATAATATTCAAAAAAAAAATCAAAAATTCCTATGCCCCTAAAAGGAAAATAAAGAACAAAGTCTAAACCCAAAAGTCACCATATTATTAATGATTTATCATCATGCATGTATTCAAAAAATATAACCATCCATTGATTCATACATATTGTTATATATAATGAATAATGAAAGAAACCCACACAACATTTAATGTATACATATGTAAAGACCGCGCTGATACTCATTGTTAGAATCGGTGGCATTGCACGATGGAGGCGTGGTGGTTTTAAAAATAAATTAAAAATTGATCAATTGAAAATAAAAACAATTGCGACGCCATGGTTTCTGAAAAAACCTTTTAAATGAAAACCACATTTTTTTCATCGGATCCATTAAATAAGAAACATACAAATATAAGACATATACCTCTTGTATTCTTATCAAGCGTCCTTGCAAATAATGAACTTATAATCCCACAAACAACAGACTACGAGATCCAAACCAAGATTTTTCAAGCCAATCTTCAAACACACTAGGACGTGTGTGGGCACGTAGAATAGATCAAAGACACTTTTCTATCTTTAGATGTCTTCCAATAATTGGTTAGTAAATTAGAGCTTGTTAAAATTACTATTTTACTCTTCCAGTTACCTCTTGATTCTTAAGTACTTGTAATTCACTAGTGAACAACCAATTTATAATCGTATTATAAATTTGACCTCAATAACCATTCAGTTCCAAAATTAGCACTCAAGGAAACTAATATACGATCTATTAGGAAAGCTCGGATTTTAAATCTTGTAAGATCATGTTCCTAGACATCTATATCCCTAAATCTCCAAAACATTAAATTAATCGATATTATCATTTATTTGTAATTTCTAAAATTTACAATAATAAAATTATTAATTAATTAATATCACATAATTATCTCATAATTATATATTTGTCCCAGAAATTTAATTCCTTATGCAAGCTAGTCCTTTTCTCATATCCTGAAATATTCACACTATAGACTGTGTAGTACAGAGGTGACTTGGGGATCATGGACTCATAATTCTAACCTCTAATAAACCAGATTATTAATTAAACTATTTAATTAAATAACCTTATTTATCAATTCCATTATTACTCCACTATATATTTGAAATTACACTTTTAGTAACTACAGAATATATTTGTAGACTATTCTCGTGTAGTCCATCGATATAATCACTTCATGTAGGTTTGTCTTTCAATAATTGGTTAGTAAATTAGAGCTTGTTAAAATTATTGTTTTACCCTTCCAGTTACCTTTCGATTCTTAAGTACTTGTAATTCACTAGTGAACAACCAATTTATAATCATTATAAATTTGACCCCAATAACCATTCAGTTCCAAAATTAGCACTTAAGGGAATTAAGATACGATCTATTAGGAAAGCTTGGATTCTTAATATTGTAAGATCATGTTCCCAGACATCCATATCCCTAAATCTCCAAAACATTAAATTAATCGATATTATTATTCATTTGTAATTTCTAAATTTTAAAATAATAAAATTATTAATTAATTCTCAATTAATTAATATCACATAATTATCTCATAATTATATATTTGTCCCAGAAATTTAATTCCTTATGCAAGCTAGTCCTTTTCTTATATCCTGAAATATTCACACTATAGACTGTGTAGTACAGATGTGACTTAGAGATCTTGGACTCATAATTCTAATCTCTAATAAATCAGATTATTAATTAAATTATTTAATTAAATAACCTTATTTATCAATTCCATTATTACTCCACTATAGATTTGAAATTGCACTTTTAGTAACTACAAAATATATTTGTAGACTATTCTCGTGTAGTCCATCGATATAATCACTTCATGTAGGTTTGTCTTCCAATAATTGGTTAGTAAATTAGAGCTTGTTAAAATTACTGTTTTACCCTTCCAGTTACCTCTCGATTCTTAAGTACTTGTAATTCACTAGTGAACAACCAATTTATAATCGTATTATAAATTTGACCTCAATAACCATTCAGTTCCAATACTAGCACTTAAGGGAACTAATATACGATCTATTAGGAAAGCTTGAATTCTAAATATTTTAAGATCATGTTCCCAGACATCTATATCCCTAAATCTCCAAAACAAAAATCACTTGTATGTTTTGTAAACAAACCTTAACGACTGAATCAAAAGATTCAGTAGACATGCATATGAGTTCATGACTACTCAAGATTTAGATGATATATATATATATATATATAATCATCATTTTTTATGTGTATTAAATGTTTATGATAAACAGTAAGTTAATAAAGATATTAATCCACATAAATCATGTCCTATATAATCTAATTATATAAAGTACATTCACTAAGATATCTATCTACATCGGTGATCCAAATCTAGATCATATGCATCCATAATGCTTAGTGAACCATACTAGCAACTATTCATTAAAGATTCCATACTTTTATATGCTGCGGATTATTTTATTCATTATCTATGATCTTAATCCTCTCGTACTTATATAAGATCATAGTCTCATTAATGAATATGAAATTTTCAAATATTTATATATATAAATTATTTAACAATAATTTAAAAGAACAATTATAAGAAAAAATTAATTTCATATTAAAATTGTCTAAACAAATGCTTTGAGGGTACTATGCCCAACAACATCTTCCAAATCAGCCTTAGTCTTGGTGTAGACCTTCCTTTGAGCTTTGGGTTCATTCCCGATTCCTTGACCGTTAGGTTTGTTTCTCACATCAGGGCAGTCCTTCAGAAAATGGCCGGTCTTTCCACAACGAAAACAAGCGTCAGTCGCTTTGAAACATTGCCCCACATGATTACTTTCGCATCTAACCTCCATCTTGGTCTGGACTTGTTGGACTGATCCTTCTTCTAACTAGAACTCCCTTGAAATTTCCTCTTATGGGGGTTTGAGTTATGGTGATCCGTAGGGTATGAAGCTCCACTATACTCATTTAGGATTTGTGAAGCTTGTAGAACTTTTGCATAATTCCTAACCTTAAGTAGCCTAAGACGCTTATGCACATCTGGACTAAGACCACTCTCAAATTGTTAGGCCTTACGTTCGTTAGTATCAATGAGATGTGGTGCGAAACGTGATAAGTCTTCAAATTGCCTCCCATACTACATGAGAATCATAGTATTCTACGTCAGCTGTATGAATTCTTCCTCCTTCGGTTGCCTCACTATGGTAGGAAAATACTTCTCACAAAAAAATTCCTTGAAACGAGGTTAAGCCATCTGGTTCCCATTCACATCCAACGTCCATTGAGTCATCACTCACCATCGATGAGCACTCTTTTTCAGCATGAAAGTGGCAGAATAGATCTTTTATTGGTCAGTGCACTCCAATGGGCCGCGTTCCTAGCACAACGCTCTTGATTGGGAGTTCCTTCCCTATTGCCAATAACCTCTTGAAGCAGACTATGAATAGTCTTAGTGGCCTTTTGTTCCCCATCGACACGTCGTTCCTTCCTAGTGGTGCAATACTAAATAAATGCTGATTGAGGGTGAGAAAAGACAAACACATGTATTTTCACAATGCCCCAAAAATACTTAGCTAAATAAATGTAGTTATTATTATTAATAACATAGATTCATTTTATTCTTCTTTTTAAAAAAAAATTCAAAGTCGCTACTAGAGTGTTTAAACACTTGATAGTAAAATATACATACTAATCCAAATTAATAGTATCACTCATGCAAAGGCACACGATAAAAAAAATCCTAAGTGCATACTATTTGTAGAAATCGTAAAACTCAGTGGGAATCTTCGTCTGGATCTAATTCTGGATCCTCTTCTAGATCTTCCTCTAGTTCAGGGACTCTAGTGATAATGTGTGCATTGGGACCACAACTAGGTGGAAAGTCCCTAACGACAAAAACCCATGCTTCAGGTCGTCTAGGAGCCACACATAAAGGTTAGGTAACCTCCTCATCATTAGACCTAACTGACTTGTCCAGATCACCAACATGTCTTACTAAAAACGTCGAATCCCTACCTCTCAGGGAAAAACTCTAGCTACAAGAGGATACTGTCCCTTATGGTCAATGTTGAAGAATGATTATGTACTCCCCTCCTGACGATCGGTGGATTCCATACTCTAGTCGGACGTCTATGATTTTGGTCTAGTAACATCTTTATTGTCAATCTCATATGGAATGGGGAGAAATTAGACTTCGCGTCAAAATTTTCTCCGTCACTAACAATCGATCTAGAGTCATTCGAAAGGTTCTTAGCTAAGACAATCACACAATTTATTCAGTACTACATAGAAAAAGTTCATTAGCGATTCCTAAACACAAATATATCATTTGACTCAATATTCAGAAAACTTTTTAGTAACATTTGTCTATAGAACCATATTTCCGTTGATACCAACTGTAACAACCCAAAAAATTTATCCAAATTTTTTTTTAATAATTTGTGTAGTAAAGCTAGCGGAAGCTCGGTCAATTATTTTTAAAAACTATTCACGTTGGAAATTAAAACTTAAACAAAGTTAGATTTATTATGAAAAATTCAAAACGTCATATAACTGTAGATTACTACGTCATAATTGTCTAGCGAAAGAAAATAAATAAAGTAGTTAAACTTTAACGAAACAAAATATAACTTCTAGTGTTTCCAAAATGACTTTGACTTAGTCCCGTACCAGAGACGCTATACTTGATCCGAAACGAATGCATCTTCCTCATTTAAGATTTTTTAAAATAAAAATCACACTAAACGACCACATATACATACAAACATCAGTAAAAATATACTCAGTATGTAAAACTATACATACAAACATCACACTAAACGACCACATATATTGCATAACAAATCTTACAGAGATTTACGTACATAACTTATCATTCATTTAGATCGTTCATAACTTTCCTTATAGAGTACTGACCAACTTCCGTTAGAGCTCACCACGACACCAAGATCAGAATAGAATTACCCATCAATACGTTTTCTTAGTTTGTAAGGTACTTACATGTGACATTTCTCATGAGTACCACTCTGCACCTTTAAAAAGATGGAACCAGTTGCAATAATTTTCTTCCCACAAAACTAACCCAAACATATTTAGACACTCTCTCCCGAAGGACGAGATAATACATAGACCTTTTCCGAAGGACAAGGCAACCAATAATAGAGTTGGTGGGGATGTCACTCTAACGACACACAGTATTTTACATTACGTGGTCATACGATAGTCTCATATCTTATACTTATTCCTTTACCAAGTTTTAGAATCATACATTACATTATCATTCGGAATAAAGTATAACAGAAACAACAAATACATCACAAAATAATAGCCAAACAAGGAAATTAAATTAGAATTTTATTCTACGATATTCAGACACAACAAAGTGAGCACGCAGTTACATTTATAGGATTTCACTTACATGGTCTCCTGGTAAAGAAATTATGAAAATGAAACTCCTGAAACAGATAACACTATACTACTCAGTACGATATTGTATGCAAAAATGAAAATTAACTCAAAGCATTGACTCGGTAAAAACCAATACAACATAAACTAGGGTTTTGTAAAAATTCAAAATTTCTTATTGGATGACCTCTCATACACCAAGGCATCACATAATTAATTTCATAATACTCTGAGATGGTTTGTGTTGTCAAAACGTGAAAACTATTTCATCACAGAAAACTGTTTTTTTTTCAAGTGCAACAATATCGTTCAAAAATATGTTTCAGTAAGAAAACCTTGTCAAAAAGTTCTGAAAATTTTCAGAGTTACTAAAGATACTCCTAAAACATTACTATAAAGGTTTTAGGTGGAACTGAGTTGACCTCAATACAGAAACAATCCTAAGTTTTGGTATCCAAAAACTATTTTCCTCTGTACGAAACAGAAATTAACAAAAATAATATAAAATCGTAGAATTAAAATTTTAATGTAATGTTTCTACAATACATATTTCAATATGTTAAGAATCTACCCTAAATATTTCAGATTCAAACTATTTCACTTAGATTCAAAACATTAAGTCGTTTTTACTGTGTACAGAAATTCTGAAAATTCCAGTTTTTGTGAAAAAGTCAGAATTTTGTCGTAAACGTTTCTTCTTATTCGAAAATGATACATGAAACATAAATAATCATAATGTGGGTTTTAAATTTAAGTATTATTCAGAACTATACATAAAATCGTTTCAAAGAAAACCATATAATTTATGCTGAAATAGAGAATAACGTGGGTTTACCAAAAGCGCGATCTGAATAAACACGTCTACGACTTTTTCTCCAAATATGGTCGATCAAAGCTTCTCCCTCCTTAGTAACTAGGGTTCTGTAGAGATGAGGGAGGGAAATTTCGTACTAGGGAGAAAGAGAAGAATAATTATGCCGCCTCAAGGGAGAGAGATCAAACTAGAGCAAAGAAAAACACAATAACCTTATATATATCATGCATCAAACTAGGTTTAGAAAAGATAAGATGTATCCCAAACTATCTTTTAAAATCAAATTGAAATTTTGAAAATCAAATTGAAATTTGGAAAATCAAATTGAAATTTTGAAAATCAAAGATGAAGAAGATAAAGCTAGCACAACTCTTCACCATGACTAATGAAGATTTCGGCCTTCGGCCAACTGATTCAAAATATCAAATTGAATTTATGAAAAATCAAATTGAAATTCGAAAATCAAAGATGAAGAAGATAAAACTATCACAACTCTTCTTCTTGACTAGATGGAGATTTTCGGCCAACAAGGAAGTTTAAAAAAAGAGCCCAATCAAAAGAGGATTCTTAGCTAGGGCAAAATACACCTAATGCAAACATAAAGGAATATAAGATGAAATCATGTTCTCCTACAAGGGAAGATGGCCGGCCAATAGAGATAAAAGGGGAAAATCCTAAAATTGTTACTCCTTTTAATAGTAGCAAAATCCGTTACATTCTGGTAAGAATGGATGGAACATTCATATTCCTGCACGAGGACGGAACAGAATGGGGGTAATTAATTTTTCGGCTAAAAATCCGATCAATTCCGATCAAAATATATCCATTTTTTCTCGGAATAGATGAAATGACAGCTAGGCCGGAACAGGCTCATGAGTTTGACCATGAATAATTAGGGCCTGAAGCACTAAAAATTAAATTCAATGGTGTTAGCTTAGTGGTCATGGACTTGGTTGGAGATTCAAAGCTCACTAAGAGCACACTTTTTAATTTTTGCTAAATTTTGTTCTATAACGATTTTTTAATTACTACAGTTAAATGTTTTCCTATAATGAGTAAGTTTTTTCTATAATCATTTTCAGGATTGGGTATTTTACTTAGATTAAATTAATGATCTGTTTAGATTATAATTTTAAATAATTGAATGATTTGTCTAGAGACTATGAGTTACTTTGATTAATTAGGTGATTTACTTATCGACATGTTATTTTTTTACGTGTATAATTATTTTCATGCTTCTAGATTAATTAAAAATTTTAGAATATAATAGGACGCTTGAAATAAAGAAGTATTATATCAAATGTGTAAGAGTGACGTTTGGGGATTTAACTGTTAAAAAAATTGGTTAGAATTTTATTTCTTGTCAACATAATGATAATGTTTTTCAATATTATATTAAAGACTTATTTTTCATTGTATAATAAAGAAAGTTATCTATTGGATGCAAGTTATAAGTCATGATTCAATTTTTCTTACCTATATAATCAATATTATTCTGAACGGAATATCAGAATAGTGAAATATTTGAAATGTTCTGTTTTCTCAAAAAATCGAAATGACCATTGAAACTGACAATACCTAACAAAATTGCTATATACTATACTTAAATTTCAAAACAAATAATATATGAAAAAATATGTCTCACGTGCTACAATAATTTAATTAACTACAATATCACACACACAACTATATATGTGTGAGCGCTCGCGTGAACTTGACAAAAATACTCACCATATCCTTAAAGTAGGCTGAAGATTAGGGGTGTTATGCTATATATATATAATCTACTATCAAAGGTGTGCCAAACATTGTTTGGTGATTCGTCTTCTAAGAATGTGTTAACTCGATACCGGTATGATTCACAGCTTAGTATGCGATTAAGTTTGTAAGTATTTTGAGAGAGTAACTCTATGCTAGTAAGGATTGATTCCTGTCTGTGAGAGAGTAAAGCTTGGTCCAAGTTTGATGTATCTCTTCTTCTTATACCAATAAGGAATATACATATATTCATGGAAAATATCTTTTTTGTGCTATTGTCTTCTTTATAGAGTTCTTCTTTCTCCCCATAAGGCAGGTAAGACTGCCTTTTTTGGGAATTTCTTGAGCTAGTATTTTCATTTGGCGAGGTTGTTTCCACGAATGGCATAACTCAACAGTTGTGGATGAACTTCGGCCATCAGTTCGGCTTCAGACTCAGTCAAGATCGGGGATTGTGAGCCCATAAGCATCGGATCATTCTTCTCTAAAATGAAGCCTTTTATATGTGGTGATGCCAGAAGAGATGTGGGACTTGGCCTCAATTTAGTGAGGCCTCGTCGATTTTGGATCTCATCTTTCACGATGCAGTCTGAGATATGATCTAGCTCCTCCACGGTGGTGAACCTTGGGACCCTATCTTCAAAAGGGAGACTTAAACGAGTTCTTCATTCCGGGCCCATCAAGTGAGTCTTTCAGTGGGTCGTTCATCCATAGTTTTGGGCCCTGTGGATGGCTTGGTTGTGGAACTTGGACTTCGGTCCAAGTAGATTTTTCCCTCTACAGTTTACCCTACGTTTTTCAGTCCAAAGCACATAGGGTAAGGCTGAGAAGGATTTTTTCTTGACTTTTTCAGAAAAATAGGCCATTTAAGAAAATAAGGAAAAAATGTCCCAAAAAATATTGTTTTACACAAATGATCAAGTTTTATAATGGCCACTTAAAAAATATTATAAATAGACGAGATTGCCCTCACTAAATAGTCTTATTAGCGTTATTTGCGTAATAATCTCAGTCAAAAATATTATTCGCGTAACAATCTCGTGCTAAATGTTACGTAGTATATAGATATATATTCTATGTTATATAATAATATACTATGTTATGCATATTTACCCTAGTATACTATAGATATACTAGTTTATATTAAAATATACTATCGGTATATTATAGTATGTATGTAGTATATTTTTATATACCATCAATATAAACTAGTATATCTATAGTATATTTTTATATACTATTAATATATTTTTAAATACCATCCGGGACCATACCCCTTCTCACACCCAAGTCATGCCCCTCCTTCTTCATCCCTCTCGCTCGAAAACCAGAAATAGAAGGAGGAAGAGAATTGTTACATAAAAATCAGATGTGGTCTTGGCGAAAGGTAGAAGAGCGGTTGACGACCACGACAATGGGAGATTGGCGGCCATGGCCGCCAATCACTCTGCGTTGAAGATGAAATCTTAGTGTATTGTCGTGAAGAATAACAAAAAACCCGAGGCACGACTGAAGAAAAAGGAACAAATGTGAAGAATGAAAGATGTAAAATATTAGAGAATGTAAGAATAAAGAAGAGGAAGAAGGAAGATGAAGGAGGAGGGTGAGAGAGAGAAAACAAATGAAGAAGAAGGATGTGCAGAGAAATATTAAAAAAGATACAGTTAATTATACAAAGAGTAAAAATAAAAATGACCAAATAATTTCATAATTAAATAAAAAACTAAATGAAGAATCTGATCATTTATACAAAATATAAAATTAAAAGAGACAATATAAAATTAAAACTTAAAGTGACTTAATTTCCTAATTTTTCTTATTTTCTTTGAATGTCGTCTGCGCATCCTCTTGTTGAATCTCCACAGTTCTGGTGGCCGGGACTAACACCTAATATGTGATCGAAAAACTATGTCATTTTTGTCCATGCCCATCTCGTTGAGTTTCTATGGCTCGAGATGTGGTAGGGGGTTGTGCTAATGATACCCCATAGAATTTATGATCCCGTTCGAGGCCGTTGGATTTGGTTACTACCTAGAAGAGTTTTGAACATTCATTCCCACGGCTTGATGATGGTGCATGTAGGTAGGGGTCAAATGTCGTCCTGACATGTGACTACTTCCGTGGACCATTAGGAATTCGTAATCATTTGGGGTGGGGGGGTGGGGGAGAAACAAAGTATCCTTACTTTTGGTACAATCGAAAGGGGCCCGTTGATCGAGATAAGATCTCGACTGTTGATATTGAAAGTGGCATTTTAACCCCTAAATACCCTTGTCCGATGGGTGGGTCTGCTTTTATGATTACCCATTAAGGTTCAGACTCAGATTTCCCCTGCCTAAGTTCATTAGGATGGCCCTTAAGTTCTATAACATAGCCCTAATCAATTGCTTCCAAACTTTTGGAGAGTACTGATTGAACCCCTTATCCTCGATCATAAGACTAGAGCCGCTATAAACATAGACTCGCTTTAGAGTTTCTATTTCTTTGTTGAGAATACGAACTCACCTAGCCCATATTACTTCAACAGTAGAGGAAAGATGAGAATCCTGCTTCGTAAGCCCTCTAGCAACAAGTACTTTTTCATCCGTGGGGATAGGGAGTATGCCATGGCGACTTCCCTTTGACGGCTAGATTCATATTGGCCTCTAGGGTCCAAACAAGAACATTAATTTGAACTCTTCATTGGGACTACTTTTCTTGTCATTCATTTGTGTGCTAAACTGGCTGTTAATTTGAACTCCTCATTTGTCCTGCAAATGCGGACTCCAAGTAAATGTACAAATGATTTCCATCTTTGCAGCTTTAATCTTAATAAGACCCAACTTACTCCAAAGCCAGAGTGAAACTAAGATTTTCTGGTTATGCCTCAAGTTGTTAGGTTTACAAGGTGAGTGATATATGCCTATCCTACCCCTAATTACTTTAATTATTGAAGAGTCAAGTAAACGTGCATTATCTAAGTTCGATCTATTGATTTGAACCTTTCCAGAATCTAAAACAATGGGTTTGTCACGAAGTAAGGGCCAATCAATTAATGAGATTAAACAATAAAAACACTTGAATAAAATGCCATTAGCTAGCTTGCAATTCAAACTTCAATAATCAAGATTAATAACTCCAAGGTTTATTAACCATCCTAGCTTAAAAGGTTTAGCTCATCTTGAGCTTAAGTACAGATTCTAACAGTATTACAGCCATTGAAATACAAGGATACTAAGTTTAAAAGACAAGACAATGCTATATTAAAGAAGGATAAAGGAGGAAGATAATAGAGAACAAAAGAATATCCTCTTTCTAGTCTTCATCGTTAGCATCCTCCCTTTCCTTTTTCTTTTTGTCTTATTGTTCTTCCTTCTCTAAAACTTTTTTCCCTTTCTCTAAGCAAAGTGTGGGCTCTCCTCCAAAAAGAGTGTCTTTTCTATGCATGGAGCCTCAAAGCTAGGGCACCACCATAAAAAGAAACACTTTTCACACGGGAGCGAGGGTTGGAGACCACCTGATGGAATACTGCCAGCTGGCGAACAATTTCTTGAGCGACGAGCTTCTTTGCTCACTTTTAGGCTTCAACTGGACTAAATGATAAAAGTTCTCTTTCATGCATGCACGTCCACTTTTGTAGCGATGTTATATTCTTATGCTACCTAGTTGGTTGCCAGCTTTAGAGCCCTACATCAAAAGTTGCAAAGTAAGTGCAAAAAGTGTTCATTTCATACCAGCTAAGCTAGATAGACAGTCTCACCCTAAAAAAGGAAATAAAGCAGTAAAGTTATTAAAATAAAGCAAAAAACCAACACAACACCCTCAAATTCCTAATGAATTAAGCTTGAAAACTAGTAAATAACTTTAATGTATTAGAGTTATCACACCCCCAAACTTAAAACATTACTCGTTCTCAAGTGATGGCAAACGAGATTAGCAAATTACAAGCAAGGTCTTAGATAGACCCCTACACCACCAACTAGATCCTGACTTTTAGGGCAAACTATGATTTTTAGCCTTAAGATAAAACTAAATCAATAGGCTCAAAATAAAATTTTATGCTCATTATAAATCTTCAAGTTTTACCCTAAAACCATGTTGTTCCCAAATGTAAGCCAATCCACCACATGTTTGTGTGTGCTAGAGACTAGAGTTAGCACTCTCAAAATGCTTAAGACACTTTAAACCAAGATCCCAGACTTAGCTTAGCATTCATACTTGTCCTCTGAACTCTTCTAATTCATCTTTAAGTAAACTCCAATTAATAAGTTGGAGGGAATCCATCACATCGATAAACATATCAAGCAATGAGATATTGCGCTGCAATTTATTGATCCATTGACTTATTTTCTCTCTTTTTCTTATGTAGTTAAAATATCTCTAATGTCACATTACCTGCTTAGTTTAGAGCTACATCATCTGCTTAGTTTGTCCATTTACATTAACTTCTCTCCCTGTTTTCTCAACCATTAAGTCCACAGCTCCATAACGATAAACTTGAAGCAATGATATTTTAATTTTCTTGGTAACAACATCAATCTAGAATTGAATAGGAATACTTGAGTCCCTAGAATAGATTCTCTGGACACAATCCTTATAACATGTCATCTTTTTGTTTTCTCCTTATACAACCTGAAATTTTCATATGAAAATAGCCTGAAGGTCTAGATTCAACTTTTTCATTCAATTCATTCAATCGCAAGGCTCTTTTCTCTCCAACAGCTTGAAGGTCTAGATTCAACTTTTTCACTACCAAGAATGCTCTATGTTGTAGATCCAAAGGTTAGTGGCAGGCTTTTCCAAAGACTAGCCTGTAAGGAAACATGCAAAATGGGGGTCTTGAAAGTTATTCTATAAGCCCATAGTCCATCATCTAACTTGACGGACCTATATTTTATGTTTGGATTTACCACTTTCTCTAGTATTATTTTGATCTCCCTATTTGACAGTTCAACTTACCCATTAGTTTGAGAATGGTAAGTTGTAGCAACCTTATGCCTCAATCCATAATTGGCTAAAATTCCTACCAAAACCTTTTTACAGAAGTGTGTGTCTGCATCATTGATGATTGGTCCAGGTGTGCCAATCGTTGAAACTGTGTACTTTTAAAGAAATTAGACAACCACCCTAGAATAATTTATTAGCAGTGCTAAAGCTTCTACACATTTAGACACATGATAAACTGCAACAAGGATGTACAAGATGCCAAATGATGGTGGAAATGGTCCCATGAAATCTATTCCACATACATCAAATAGCTCAACTTCTAGAATACTGTTAAGGGGCATTTCCTGTCTTTGTGAAATGTTTATGTCTATTGACATTAGTCGCAACACTTGACCATCTCATGAGCATCTTTAAAAATTGAAGGCCAATATTACCCAGATTGCAGTACCTTTGTAGTTGTTCTCAGACCTCCAAAATGACTTCCCTAAGGAGAAGAATGACATGCTACAGAATGCTTTGCATTTCCTCCTTTGGTACACATCTTTTATATAACTGGTCAGTGCATTGCTTGTACAGGTAAAGATGTGAATTCAACTCTGGAGGTAGCACTCCACTGGCTAAATAAATGACTATGTTAGCATACCATGGTGCATCCACTTGAGTGATTGCCAGCAACTGTTCATCTAGGAAGATTTGTGTGATAGCCAATTCAGCCGTACCATCATTCCCAGGTTCAAGTCTTGACAAATGATCTGTAACTTAATTTTTTGTGCCCTTTCTGACCTTAATTTCCATATCATCTCTTGCAGCAATAGAATCTATCTCAATAGTCTAGGCTTTGCATCTTTTTTAGATATCAAATACTTAAATAGTTAAGTTAATTTTCTGTGGTGCTATAATTCAACTAAGCTTGGGTAAATGTCCCGCTAGAATATTAGATAGAATGGAATATTTATTCTTTCTCTGGTCAAGGAGAATTTCGACAACATAATCACTAGCATCACACATCAACTTAAATGACAGCTCCTAGTTTTGAGCCACTATGATAGGTGCTGACATCAAAGCCTTCTTCAACTCTACGAAAGCCTCCTTACAATCAATAGTAAACTCAAAAGGTCTATTATGTTCAAGCAACATGCATAAAGGTTTAAATTTTTTTAATAAACATTTTGTAAAAACCCGGATGTCCCAGAAAACTTCTATTTCTTTTCGCTAATGTAGGAGCAGGTGACTTCTTAATAACTTCAATTTTTAATCTATTCACTTCAATTTCTTTCATTACTCTATGCCTAAGACAATACCTTCTTGAACCATAAAATGGTATTTTTCTCAAGTACTCTTTCTAGGTTAGTCAAGCAAGCTGTATATGATTCTTTAAAAATAGAAAATCATCCATGAAACGTCAAGAATTTGTTCTACCATGTCCGTAAAGATTTCAATCATGCACCTCTAAAAAGTTGTTAGGGCATTACATAATCTAAACGGCATCCTCCAAAAAGCAAATGTACCATATGGGCATGTGAATGTTGTTTTTTTCTTGGTCTTCAGGTGCTATAGCAATCTAATTATAGCCTGAATATCCATCTAAGAAACAGTAGTATTCCTTCCCAGCTAATCTATCCAACATCTTATCAATGAAAGGTAATGGAAAGTGATATTTTATGGTAGCCTTGTTTAACTTCTTGTAGTCCACGCAAACTCTCTAGCCGATGATTGTCCTTGTTGGGATTAATTCATTGCTTTCATTAGCTATCACCCTCACTCCTCCTTTCTTTGGTACACATTTCACTTGACTCACCCATGCACTATCTGATATGGGATAGATAATTCCAGCATCTAACCACTTGAATATCTGCTTTTTCACCACTTCCTTCATAATAGGATTTAACCTTCTTTGTTGTTCAATGGAACTACTATATTCTTCCTCAAATAAAATTATATGCATGCAAATGAAAGGAATGATTTCTTTAATGTCAACCATTTTCCTACCAATTACCTTTTTGTACCTTCCCAACACCTCCAATAGCAATTGTCATTCTCAAAGCTCAAAGATGAAGAAACAATGACTAGCAAGGTACTCTATGCACTAAGATATACATATTTTAAGTGTGATGGAAGAGGTTTTAGCTCAAGAATAGGTGGTGATTCAATGGATGGTAATGAAAGCTTGAATTTCCTTTTAGATAATTTCAAGGATTCAAACTTCTTCCCAACCCTAAAGGTTGTTTAGATTCTAACCATGTAACTTCAGCATCTTCGAAGTCACTAATATCATCTTCCAAGTCCTTAAAAGTCAGTACTAGGAATTTTGTTCTGCTACAGCTTTTACTTAGCTTCTCCACCATAATGGAATCAATCACTATTATTGCTGAGCATTCCTCTACCTCATCAACATGAATTTTCATAGCATTAGACATATCAAAAGTGATTTGCTGATCATTTACCCTCATTGTTAACTCTCCCTTATTAACATCAATTAACGTCATTCCTGTTGCTAGGAAAGGCCTTCCAAGAATAATGGGAACTTCCTCGTCTGCTTTATAATCAAGGATAATAAACCAGTACATCCTCATTCTTCCTTTCTACATGAACCAATACATCCTCATTCTTACTTTCTAGATGATCATATGATTTATCAGCTAGTTGTAAGGTGACAGTTGGTCTAGCTTCCCCAATACCTAACTACCTAAAAATTGACATTGGCATTATGCTTGCTCCCACATCACATAACACTCTTCCACTGTATGTTATCCCAATGGAGCAGGGTATTGTAAAGCTTCCAGGGTCCTTTAGCTTTTGAGGTAACTTATTTTGCAACATCAGACGACATTCATTTGTTCTTGTAACAGTTTCAGACTCTCCTAATCTCCTCTTCTTGGTTAAGACGTCCTTAATAAATTTAACAATTGGGAATTTGTTGCACGACTTCCACCAATGGGATATTGATGTGTAACTACTTTAGCACATCTAAAAACTTGTTGAATTTCCCATTCTTCTTCTTCTTCTTCTTAAGTCTTTGAGGAAATGATGGTGTTGGTATTTCAATCCTTTCTTCTAATATTTATTGTACAGGTGGTGCTGCTTCTGCTAGCTTATTTTCTAGTGTTTTCTTTGATACATCTGTTTCTTTCACTCCTTCATCAACCTGAACCTCTGGTCTATCAAGTGGGCTAATTGTTCTTCTACTCTCAGATTTGTGGTCTTGCATTACTCTTTATCCTCTCTCCTTGGATTCTAAGCCATTATAAAAGTTTTTTATTTGAATACAATAAGGAATTCCATGCTGTCGGCACTTCCTCAGCGATTCTTTGAATCTCTCCCAAGCTTCATACAATGATTCTTCTTCCATTTGATGAAAAGAGGTGATCTCATTTCTCAGTTTAGCATTATTTTTTAGAGGGTAATATTTCATCAAGAAATTTTCGGCTAAATCATTCCATCTGCTAATTGAGTCTGGTGGTAGAGAATTTCACCATGCTTTAGCTTTATCTCTCAATGAATAGGGAAATAGCCCCATCCTTAAAGCATCATTTGTAGCACCAGGGATCTTAAAAGCATCACTGACTTCCATAAACAACTTGAGATGAAGATAAGGATCTTCAGTAGGTAAACCATTAAACTGTCCCGTAGTTTGAAGCATATGAAACATCACATGCTTCAATCCAAATTGTGGTGCTTGAATTTTTGGCTCACTATCCCAAGATTCATGGCCTGAAGGGTAAGAATTGCTAGTTCTTGATGGACCTTTCTTTGTCGGATGCTATAATAATAACATTGTTACCATTGTTAGCATTATTGACATTCTAGTTATAGTTCTCATTTAGGACCACTCCTTCTTCATTTGCTGCCATTTCTCTTACTCTAGCTAATGTTCTCCTTTCTCTCCTTAATTTCCTTAAAGTTTTGGCAATTTCTAGGTCAAAATTGAAATTAAGTAATTGTTGTCTAAGCATAAAAAGAAATCTAAAATCCAATAATAGAGTACTAACATAATTTCAATACAGTAGCCTAAAAATTAGGTTTAAACTAATCACAACAACTAAGTTCTTCACTCAATCTTTGGCTTGACGCCAAAAACTTGTTGCGTGTGATATGAACGCAAGTGCACGTGTCATTCATAAGTAATAAAGTAATAAGTGAGTGTCATTCTCCACAGGGATTGCTGAAAAATAATTTGCTAGCCAAATCTATTTTAAACCTAAGTTAACTTGCTAAAAAGGAATGGGATTTTATGTTTAAGAGATCCTAATATTTAAACAGAGTAATATTAAGTAAAGATGAGACAAAAACATAAGCAAGTATAATGTAATCAATGACTGAGTCGGCTAGAATTATTATCTCCTTTTTACTATTAGCCTTAATTTAAATCTTCTTGATTTGCTATAGCTTTACTAACAGCATTAACCTCAACTCTTTTATGTACAAATGATTTATATCTTAATCTTAATCAGACCTAACTTATTCCTAATTCAGAGTGAAACTAAGATTTTTGAGTTATGCCTCAGTTGTTAGGTTTATAAGGTGAGTGATATATGCCTATATTACCCACTAACTACTTGAATTACTAAAGAATCAAGTAAACATGTATTATCTAAGTTAGATCTACTCATTTGAAGCTTTGTAGAATCCAAATCAATGGGTTTCGCGTGAACTAAGGGCCAGTCAATTACTGAGATTAAACAATAAAAATACTTGAATAAAATTTCATTAGCTAGCTTGCAATTCAAACTTCATTAATCAAGATTAATAACTCCAAGTTTCATTAACCATCCCAACTTAAACAGTTTAGCCCATCTTTGAGCTTAAATGCAGATTCAAATAGTATTACAACTACTAAAATACAAGGATACTAAGATTCAAAGAAGAAAATAAAATGTGACATAAAAGAAGGATAAAGGAGGAAAAAAGTAAAGAGTAAATGAATATGCTCTTTCTTGTCTTCTTCCTTGGCATCCTCCATTTCTTTTTCTGTCCTATTCTTCTTCCTCCTCTAAAACTTTGTCTCCCTCACTCTAAGAAAAGTGTCGGCTCTCTTCCAGAAAGTGTGTACTTTCTATATATAGATCCTCAAACCTAGGGCATCAACCATAAAGAGGGACACTTTTCACGTGGCAGCAAGGGTTGGGGACCACTTGATGGAATGCGGTGCCAGCTGGTTAACAGTTTCTTGAGCATAAGCGTATTTACTCATTTTTAGGCACGAGTTGAACTAAATGATCAAAGCTCTTTTTCGTGCATGCACGTCCACTATTGTAGTGATGTTATATTCTTGTACTGTAGAATCCACCCAGCTGGTTGCCAGTCTTAGAGCCGTACAACAAAAGTATCAAATTAAGTGCGAAAATTATTCATTTAATACCAGATAAGATAAATAGGCAGCCTCACCCAAATAAAGGAAATAAAGCAAGAAAATTATTAAAATAATGCTAAAAACCAACACAACACCCTCAAATTCCTAATGAATTAAGCTTGAAAACCAGCTGATAACTCTAATTTCTTAGAGTTATCATTAATTCTCCTCTAATCGTACCCAGATAAGAAGATCAATTTGATCTTGACGAGGGATAATTTGAGGAAAGTCAATCATTGGGAAAAACCTTAGAACTTCTGAGAGTTATACCTTACTGTTTGTTAGATAATATTACTCACATTAGTCTCCTTAGAGTATATTATATATTGCTTGTACGGATCAGAGCCCATGCTTACAATAACTAACACCTTAACCCCCTTATAGAAAAAAATCGATTTATGATGTTTGTGAGCTTGAGCAGAGTCAAGTATTCTTTGAAAGATGAAGGAAAGGAACAAGGTGAAGAAACTAAGTCTGTGCCCCAATGTGCAACCAAGAAGCCCTCTAAGAGGCCCATAATGTCTCCTTCCAATCCTCTACTCCCTTGCTCAATGATGGTGCCATCTTCCCTATGTTGCCCTGGTAAGAGGACTCATACTTTTCCTTTATCTATGCCCGCTCAAGTTTCCCTCGAATGTGCCTAGAAACATGAAGTTTCATAGGGATGTGACCTTGCAATAAGATGATGCTCTAACCATTGGTGTCGTGAAATGGATGCTAACTCCTCACGATGGCATTTTGTAAAAAGAAAAGTGGATCGAGGAATTAGTTAAAGAGTTTGTGGCACACTCCATCCGTTAAATATGCATTTGAATTCTACGCTGTGAATTCAACCACACTTAGCTTCTTTCAAATAACACTCTTATTTTTCAGTTTGCTCAGGTCGTGAACTTCCACTGTGATGGGAAAGTGAAAGAACTTGTCACTTACTGGATCATGACTCTCTAGGCTGAGGTAGAGGCCAAAGAGGTCCCATCTCTCTACGCTTACATTAAATAACTCTAGGAGAAGCTTACCCTATCTAAATGAAACATTTGTTCTTGAGAGATGACTCTTAAACTATTGACCTTAGAGAGGAATGAGATGAGGGACAAGTTCGAATCATTGGTGGTTGCCAGTTGAGAACTTAAGGAGGAACTATAGATGGTTTGTGAGGAGTTCCTAACTAAGTATAGCGCTGGCTTCATGGATTGCCAAAAGAAAATAAAGCTCAAGGCTAACACTGGGCAAACTGACAAGTGGAGTCCCCTTTCATCTCCTTTTAGCGAGGCTGAGAAAACTGAGGATACAAAGGCCACGGTTATTGAAGTTTACAATGTCGACCACGTTACTCATGATGACATGGATCCTATTATGACTAAGGTCGCCATGATGAATACCACTGTGATTTATCGAGATGTAAATGCCATTACTCAGGTGCCTCGAGTGGGTAAGAAAAGCTTATCAAACAACACAACCGAGCCTAATCAGCTAGTATCTCCTTTTGAGTTTCCACTACCCAACTCAATCATGATACCATCTCACTTGAGTCTCCCTGGTAAGTGGACTCAGATGGATCCTTCATCGAAGTCAAAAAGAAGATGCTCTTACCATTGAGTCACCAAATGGCTATTAACTCCTCATGATTACATTTTGTTAAAAGACAAGTCGATTAAGCAATTATTTGAGAAGCCTGTGGCATACTCCATCTGGGTAATTTTTTAGTACATGTTTTTTCAATTCAACCATAATTAGCTTCTTTCAACTAACACTCATATTTTTCAGTCTACTCAATCATGACTTCGATGGCGTTAAAGGCACTGACCAAGAAATTGTGCTATGATGGGAAGGTGACAGAACATCCCGCTTTTCAGGCTGAGACTCTGCACGCTAACCCCGTATAAAGAGGTCCACTCCCCCCATAATAAAATTGAAGAGCTCTTGGAGAAGCTTACCCTGTATAAATTAAGACTTTCCTCTCTCGGGAGGCTGTCAAATTAATTAACTTGAACATGAATGAGCTGAGGGCCAATATAGAATTGTTGGAGATGGCCGATTGAGAACTTAAATAGGAGCTTGTGATGATCCTTAAGGTGGTGATAATAGAGTATAGCCTAGGGTCATGCATTTTTGTAAGATGATGAAATTCAAGGGCAATGTTAGGCTAACCAACAAGTGGAGTTCCCTTTCATCTCTTTCTAGCAAGGCTGGGCAAACTGAGGATATAGAGTCAAGTTTTGTTGAAGTTTCTCGTGTTGACCTTATTTCTCATGGTGACGTTGATGCTATTCTAATCCAGGCCTCCATGATTTAAATTTCTGAGATTAATCTAGACGTAAATGCATTATCGAGGTTCCTTGTGCAAGTGAGGAAATATTAGGGGACACCACAGTCGAGCCTAATCAACTAGACTTTGTTGACTGAGACTTTGCTGACCTTGTGGATATTTGAACTTAGTCTTGCTTGGATTCTTTAATTGTGTGTGGCCTTTTAACATTTTATAAATAATTGATCAACTCTTTTTTAGCATGTTGATTATTGCTTTAGTACTCCCCTCCCTAAAAGCTCGAAGGAAATGGAAGTATCATTTGGTTAACCTTTCATTTTCCTTGTTAAGTACGTGCTTATATGCATAATCTGAACTGAAGTTTTGAAGTTATAACTTATTTATTGTAGTTATAACTCATTAAGTTATCTTTTTCATGTGATCATAATCACTGATTTCAAGTAGTCTCCAATGCCACGAATGGTTTTGGGTCCCTACTAACTTAAGGAGGCCTTAGGTGACACGAACATTGACTGTGGTCTTTTTTCCACTAAGGAGTCTCGCTTTTTGTCATCTTTGGTTAGTTAGGATGCCTCAATGGTCATAGCTCTAGGTGACGACTTTTGTCTGAATTTCTTATGACCTCGGGTAACCCAAACAGTGTGCGTGCTTTTACGCTATAGGGGCTCTTGCTCCTTGTCATCTTTAGTGATTTTAGAGGGCTTGGAAGTCATAACTCTAGGTCAAGACTTTTGTATGAGTTTATTAATATTTCATAAGTAATAAGTAAGAAAAATAAAGCTCGAGGCTAGTGGCTTATTTATAATCTTTTCCATCAGAATCATGGAGGATGTAAGTCCCTGGTTTGATAATTTTGGCCACCATATAAGGAGCTTCCAAGTTGGCTCTAAATTTTCCAATTGTGATTTCGTGAGTATTTTAAAAGCCTCTTTTGGGGATTGAGTCTCCCACTTCAAATGCCTTGTTTTCGAGGTGTACCTCTAGCATCTATCACATTTCTTAGTGTAATTCGTAGTATCTTAATCCATCCTTGGCCAGAAGTAACCAATCATTCTCACTCTGACCCCTTTTGATTTTCCCACGGCATGGTTCCACGTCCTCCTTCGTAGTGCTCGGATAGAACGTACCATTCAATAGGATGAAAACACCTATGATATGGGCCTGAATATTATCGCTAGTATTGTACTCCATTGAGGAAATAGTATATGATGCTTACATTCAGAGTTTCTTAGTTGCAATGAAATCTTCGAGAAATGTTCTGTATAAAATATAATGGATAAGGGAGACCATCCATTTGGGTTCTATTGGATACAGTATCCAAGGGTAAGGGTCGATCTTATGGACCTCCACTACTATGAACGCTAATTTGCAAGGGCATTGGCGTAGCTGTTTTCATTTCTAAGTAGTTGCTCGATGGTGCATTCGACAAATATCCTGCGGGCTTCTAATACCTTCCTGAGGTATGCCCCCATCCTTGTCTTTATCTTGGTATTCTTCATTTATCTGGTTGACTACTAGCTGAGAATCATTGAATTCCCTTAATTTTTTTTACTCTAGGGCATTGGCTAGCCGCATTCTACAAGCAAAGCTTTGTGTCCATTATACTTGATATCTTGAAGCTGAAGCGCATTGCCTAATCTATAATTGTTCCATCAAGAGTCTTTAGAACCCATCCTCATGTAATAGTATACCTGTTCACATATAAATTCCAGGAATTATTCGAGTCCTCCTTCATTAGAGTAGTGCCCAAGCCCCACTTCCTTCCTTAGAAGTCTTTGTTTTTCCCGAGTCTAATCAAAATTTTCCACACTTGTACTCTCTATCAGTGAGGGGATAATTCTACCATAAAATCAGCCAGTGTTGGAGCCTTGATCAAAGGCCAAGCTTCATATTGGATATCAAATTCCCCGAGCTTTATGGCCAAATTCATCAATCTGCTGGACATGTCTAGCTTGTGCAGTATTACCTTGAGGGGATGAGATGTTCGTACCACTAGTGTATGGCTTCAGAAGTAGTGTCTCATTTCCTGGCCGAGGTCACCAACCGAAGTGTTAGCTTTTCTATCTGAGAGTATGTAGGCTCTACATCTAAAAAAAATATTGCATACCTAATAGATAAGCAACTGAGCCATCCCATCTTCTCGGACGAGAACATAGCTAATGCGGACTTAGATATTGCTAGGTAGAAACACAACACTCTTCCTTCCTTCAACTTTGATAACATGGGTACGTACATTAGATCTTGCTTCAAATCCATGAATGCCTTCTCACACTCACTGATTCACCTAAACTTTTTGAAGGCATTGGCGTGAAGGAAAACTATCCCGATTTTGAAATCTAATTATTAAAAAATCTAATCTATGTTAGAGCGAAGATAAAAAATACCATTGATGCCTAAGCCACCCAAATTGAAGCTTTTTCATCGCGATCTAATCCTGGATTTACACACAAACTATGTTTTTGATCTACGTGCCAAATAGTGAAAAATTGTGAGAAGCCGCCGCTCCCATGATGTCATTCACTGTAGCAAGTCGACGTGTATTGTCATGGATCACCAACTCGAACCACCGTGAATCAACCCTTCACGATCTTCCTCACTATTCAATGAGTCGTCAACTGATTATCTGTGTTAGCACTAGGAAGAAAAATTCTCACATTTCTTCCTCTTTGATATTTGACTAGGGAGAAGATTAGTCTCCCTAGCATTTTTTTCTATTCGCTCACTAAGGGTGCCAAAAGGCTTCTTTCTAATCTTTGAGAGAAGCCATATATTTATAGTGAAATCCAATGATCAAGCGGTATGATCAATTCACTGTGAGGATTTTCCTTTGCTTGAAATTATCTCTTAACTAAAACTAATTAATTTAGCTCTAATTAATAACTTTAATCACTTAAATTAGGATTGACTTGGTTGACTACTAGGTATCCCGGTCGTACCTATTTATTACCATCATGACAATACCTATAACCGATAGGCTAGCTCAGGGATCATAAGAATAAAAATACTCAAGGCTAAATAGTTAATAAACACCACCAACCAATACTTATAACTAAATTTGTTAATGAACTCTACCGACCAAGCTCATGATCATATTTATTAATTACTCGCTCCAATTAATTTCACTATAAAATTGTAACTGAAATCCAATTTTTTTGTATCACTCGATGTAATTATCCTCAACCTATTATCATCATGTGTTGTCCCTTCGTAATATAGTACAATGTATTATTAGATAAAGTACAATCTAACTAATATATAAACCTCTTGTTCCTTGAGTTTCAAATCTCATTTTATTAATCAACTGTGATAATTTTTATACTTGATACCTCAAATATAATTATCAAATCTCTAACTAAACCATATAGATAATGAGTACTTTGATTGTGATCACATAAATGGATTTTGTCGATGGGTATTATGTCACTTACTTAAAAGCTTCTATGGACTCTACTATTGAGAGTCTATGCATCCTATTATCTAATAACTCATTTATCCAACCAAAAAATATATTAACTCATAGAATCTCAATCACAGTAGATCAAAATAGTTGAACTATCATATATGAGTTCATAACTTTCTCAAGATTTAGAGCATTCATAATATAATAGGAATTATTTATGATTTCCTCAGAAGTACTTTTACTGTAAATCAAACTCATTAGTCCATTCAATGCATTCCAAATGAACTAACACATTAATCAAGCAATCCTTCAAGTGACCAAGGTAAGTCACTTTATATAATAGATCTAATGTGTTGCAGTCTATCTTAGTAAAGCGCCAAACTTCAATAGACTGTGAATGACGAATGTTTTCAAGTCATAAAGAACCTATGGTTCAATACATTGTCCCTATGAGATGAACTATACAAGACCCATAAACCAAGTACAATTAAGCTTTATTGCGTGTAACATAAGAACATCCATTTATTATAATTGAAAAACAAAGTTAAGATAATCGTAAAATTCTTGTGCTTTTAGGGCACATCCCTAACAATCTCCACTTGCCCAAAAGCACATCTCCAACTAGCTTAACCACCATGTTCTCCACATGTCAAGCGAGGACATTTGTGGCTAAAGTCTTTGTAAACAGGTTTGCCAGGCTCTTCCACTAAAGTAATTTAATTGAAAATCACTACAACAAATATGACATTCTATAGGAATTAAATACAGGGTTCATAGTCTCCGCCTCTAAAAATCTTGAAACAATAGGACTTTTTATGAACCTCATCAAAAATATTCTTGTTAAAAGTTTAAAAAATAAGTTGTACTTAAAAAATGCGGGAGTGAGTTTTACTAAAGAAAGGTTCTTAATGACTCACCCAAACCCTTCCCTCTTCAGTTTTCTCTCTCAATTTCTTGGTCTCCAGTACAAACCCCCACCCTATTGACTCTTCTCTCTTGATTTCTTCTCGAGAAGTTCCATCCTTTCTCGATTACTTCTCGATTGTAGAACCTCAATAGGGATGGAACTTAGTTGCAACATACAAACTCATATCTCTCTCGTTCGATTAAATTTATGGGATTTTCTCTCTATTATCTTCTCTCTCTCACAGATCAATATATAAGCAAGCTTCTCTCTTATGCTCTTTTGGTAAACCTCTCTACTCTACTCTCTCCCTCTTCTATTCTGTTCTCTCAAAACACACCCCTCCCATTGATACTCAAGTAAGCTCTCTCTCTCTCTCTCACTCATCTTATGTTCTATGTGGTTCAGACTCAAGCTTGGGGTTGGCATAATTGCAACCCCTTTAGGGCCGAAGATGAGAAGATAATGAAGTGTCGAATGGTTTGTGGGGATTATGGCTTTAAATTCCTCTGTGCAGTGCTTTCCATCGAATGGTTTACAATTTCTCATTAGGGTTTATATATGTTTCCATGTCCTTTTTTACATTTTTTTAATGATTTCTTTTAATTGATGTTATTTTTTTTGCAATTGGAGGTTTAATGTATCGATTTCCTTTCCTTTTGGTTTTCAATATTATGCATCTTCACGACTTATTTTTCTTTAGACTTTCAACAATACTCTTATAAATGATAATTTATTTTCTAAATAATACATGATACTAATGAATTTCAACATTTTCTTAGCTTTGTTTTGCTTAAAATAATTGTTTGGGTTATGCTACATAGGAGCAAGTGATAGTGTCCTCTAGTAGAGTGGGAAGCATTTAAGGAAGTTCTTCAACCATTGTCTGCTGGAGCTCTGGCACATAGAAGAAATGATAGTCCTCTTTGTTTATTTTTTCACCTAAAGCTAGACCTCTCATGAAAATTGTATAAATAAAAAGAACTAACCAGATAAAGTATAATTTACTGGCATAGAATAATGTTGAATAAGATTATAAACTGTTGTAAAGGTGAAAACTGGTGAGTGAGTAAACTTTACAGTGTAATCTTGGATTCTGTTGTTTGACTAAGCACTTGGAGATATTCACTTTCTCTCTGTGGTTTTTCTTGTTTTTTATGTGATCTTGTGGATTTATCATGTGCCCATTTCAATCACAGGCCATGGTTATGTTTTAGGCAGCTTGTGTCCTACTACAATAGGTTCTATTTCAACCCTGAAATTGAATCTATGGGTGATCACTTGTGAGTCCTGAATAATGAAGATAATGTACTTGAATTTGTCTTGAATCTAATTTCCATTTTTGTATCCCTAGATTTATCTTCTTTGACATATGGGTTTATTTGTTTGGCTCCATATTACTAAATTCTACTTTCATTAAGTAATAATCCTGTGTTTTGGGTTATTCATTGCTTGAAATCTATGTTTATATTTGGTTGCAATGTCTTTTAAATAGATGGGAGAGAAAACTATATCCAACCCTATTCTAGAGGTGACAGTTTCCTTTGATAGGTTTGAGAATTATGCGCTTTCTTAGGATAAATGTTCTACTTTCTCGCCCAACAAATACATGGAAGAAATTGAGAAATGTGCAAGAGCCGAATGAGTTGCTCAGAAAAAGGCTTACTTTGAAACTCATTACAAGAAGATAGCTGCTAGGAAAGCTAAGATACAGGAGTAAGAGAAACAATTGGAAATCTGAACCTACAAAGGTTTCTCAAAAGGTAAAATCATTATATTTTTACTAGTTGGTGCTGTTTTAAATCAATTGTTACATTGTTCTATTCATTTCTTCTTATAGATAGCTCCAACGAATAAGGAAAAGCATACTTGAAACATGAAGAAGAAACCAGTATCATCATAAGGAAAAGGTTACATATGAGTTTTTTAAATAACTCTCTTTTTTGTGTTAAGAACATAATATATTTTTATGGCTACTCTAGTGGTAGCTATAGCTCTATAAGATGGGATAAGAGGAGTACCTTTTGCAATAGTAGTGGTCTTGGCGTGTATTGTGTGTTCTTGCTAATCCTCCCTTCATATGCAAGTTTTATAATATATTATTACCTGCTTGGCTTTTATGATTTATCATTGTTTGCTTTCTCTGATGGGTTTATCACTTCTAAGGGTTGATCACTTCTAAGTTCTGAAATCATCTCCCTTAAATATTACATAGAGCTTAATGAGGGTGAATCTGTTACATTTGTCATATGAATGGTAATAATGCACTCAACTATAAAGTGCTAGTATTTCTCTCACATTTTGGTGAGACAAGACGTTTACTCTATTTTAATTTTGTTATGACACCTCAAGTGTAACATTTAAGCTTATGATCACAACTTATAGCCAAAGCTAACCTTTA
The DNA here is from genome assembly GCA_003255025.1 of Datisca glomerata. Classification (NCBI taxonomy): domain Eukaryota; kingdom Viridiplantae; phylum Streptophyta; class Magnoliopsida; order Cucurbitales; family Datiscaceae; genus Datisca; species Datisca glomerata. Next base: position 1,056,275 of record QANY01012059.1, on the reverse strand, counting down.
CAGAAATATGATTTCCCCCATTTCTTTTTCTTTTTATTCTATGCTATTGGTTTGTCATAACATTTAAGCTTACGATCACAACTTACTGTTTGTTGGACATCTCTCCTAACACAAATGAAGAACTATATCATACGACTAAAATAAGCGGCGTTTAAATTTTATTGTTGAGTTACACTTGTAATTGTCTTTCTACCATTCCAAAATTGTAACTCAACAATAAGTAAAATTGATGTCATATTTCTGCTCGTAACTAAACTTTTTAATGGAAATGGCATATTGTATCTTCATGGTGAGAAGTTCAAAATTTATAGTTTATGGTCTATTCATACTTAATATTTTGATTCCTTTTCCCTTTTCTTCTTTTGGTATATTCTATTTGTTTACATTTATTGGTTCCTTGGAACTTGTGGGATCTTTACCTTCTAGTGATGTTTCTTTTGGTTAAAAAAATGTTTCTTTTGGCATACGGTTTACCCCACCAAACTCCTCTATGATATATTTATATCAGAAACTTTGTAAGTACTTATTGTTTATTTATTCTAAAAATTGGTGGAAACTGTTGGTCTTTCTTGCAGTCTTCAATATGCACAGTGTATACACTACAATTATATTGCACATATTTGTGATGGTTTTATTTTCTTAATAAACTATACAATATCTTTATAGATATGAACATGGCTATTACTGAAAATGGTCTGCCATACCCAATATCCTCTATTTTGAGTATGTCATTTCGCACTAAGCCTAGTCTTGAAGGTCTTGACCCTACGCCTACATCTCTCTTCTACTTGTAGATCTCTAGCATCCAATATTCTAGAGTGTCTACAAGCTTCCATACTCCATTAGAGTTAATGGAATCATTTTTCAAATTTCATTGCTTGAAGCCAACGATTTACTTTGCATCATTTACAACCTCTGTGAAATTACTAGGATTCGAGTCATGTTCCTCTGAGATGGAGTCAAAACTCTCTCCTTTGAACATGAATATCTAAGTTGGTCATGATCCCCACCAGTTACAATGTAATAATTGAGGTCTAGCTCATGTTCTTCTAGGAGCATTTAATTAAACACTCCCCACTACAGCAAGGTTGCTTAGTATAATAAAGTACTTTGCTCTTGTTCCCTTGACTATATGCTAACTAACTTCTGGACTTATCAATTACAAACTAGATTACGTGGCAAAAGAATTATCAGATAATTCTACTAATTTTGTGTTTCTTCTAGATATTCCTTTGAAATATAGTTTTCTTGCAAGAACATATTTCTACTTGCTCACACTTCCCATTATTGGTCCTATAAGCACAAATAACACACATTCCTTTTTTCATATCCTACTGATATATAGCCTTTTGATTTACCATCTAGGTTGGAAGCATTCTCCAAGCATGTGTGCTAGACATCCACATATATTGGGTTGATGTAAACTAGGTTTATGAACATTCCATAATTCTTGTGGTGTTTCAGGTATTATCCTAGATGATGTTAAATTTAAAATACATCATTTACAAGGCTAATTCTGAAAAAGAATATATAGGTCTATTAAATAACTAAGCATAGATCTCATCATGCTGAAAATACACTTGTTTTCTTCTAACTTTCACACTTTCCTCAGATTGGCCTAGTTGTAACCAACTTGGATCCAATCCCAATATTTCCATGTAGTCTATGAATGTCCTTAAGAGGTACTTACCTCTTTGATCAAAACCAAAGAGACATAGTTTGTCTCTCTAATTCCATCTCGACATCCGTTCTAATCATTTTGATTTTTCAAAAGTTTCATACTTGAGAAGAGTAAGACAAACATAGGTATTTAAGCGCTATTTACCTCTTTGATCAAAATTAAAGAGACTTAGTTTGTCTCTCTAATGCCTTCTCAACTTCTGTTCTAAACATTTAATTTCTCGAAAGATTCAGACTTGAGAAGAATAAGACAAACATAGCATATCTAGAGTACCCATCAACAAAATTAACATCATACTCCAACATTAAAGTAATATACACCAACGCAAAAGTCACGTGCCTCAATGTCCTTTTATCTTAAAATGACTCTTGGTCATATTCTTATCTATAATGGATTGACTTACCTATAAAAGTTTTAAAATCAGAAGGCCAGGAAACATGTTTCTTACTAGTCTTCTAATCCTACTGAAATTATATCACCTAGAGATATGTCAAAGATATATAGTTGGCTTGTGAAATGTTTCTCTACTGTGATGTACTGCGTATATCATTATCTTACTCTATATCATGCAACACAAATTTTAGACTTAAATATACTATCCAAAATTAGTGCATACACCTCTATCCAAAGAACAACTTACAATCCTTCTCATTTAGCTTTCAGATTTCCTAGATCCTTTGCAAAGAACTGCAAATGAAATTAGTGATTCCAAAGTCAAAACACGAGGATGTAGTTCAGTGATCACTTCTTAATGAGATGCATGTTCCAGTTCTTCATAATTAAGAGAACCTTTTAGGTGGTTTTCTTATATCCAGTCTTTCCATAATAAAAGCATTTCCTAGTTAGCTCCCTCTTTCTTACTTTAAGTCAGCTCTATTTGGAGATCTTCATCTTCTTTATCTCCCTTAGCCATCTAGAGTTTTGTGTTCTTTTCAGTTCGATTGAATATTTTTGCATGTATTATAGTTTATTCAAACTAATGCAAGGAATCCGCTTAGGTATCCAAGACTACACTGATCTAAATTTCCCCATCGATTTTGGCTATAGAAATCTATATATCCTTAAAAGTTAACCAACCATAAGAATATGGTCTTTAACCAAAGTTTCTTTTGTCATCCTAATGTTTAGCAATACCCTTTCAAACATCTTAATAGATATTAATAATTATATCAGCTTCCATAGAGAATGAATTTATTATATTCGAACATATTTGTCATACAATGACAATATGTAGCATGGAGCTAAAATTCAATCTATCCTTGTAGCCGTAATTAACTTTATTCTTCTAACTGACGCTCTAAGAAAAGTCTAGTGTAATGATAAATAGGAATGTACTTGCTTCTTTTCATGGTTAGATTAAAATCCTAGTTAATATCCATTAATGTCCATAATATTTTCAATATATATGCTAATGGGCTCATAGACGACACTATAATTACTGAAAATAAAAAAATTCTGAATTATTACATGCACGTTCTAATTTAAGTATACATTATAACATGAAAGTAAAAACTCAAAAATAAACATGCAATGTACGCAACGATATCCCAATTCTCATAAACATACACGCTTACTCAAAACACATATAAAAAGTTAGGTAGGATAGTCCAAACCAATGATTTATTAATCTGAAATTAATACCTAGTAATCCTACCAATCTGACATTAACACCTAATAAATAACTAACATTAAGCTTCGATATCTTGAAATAAGTAATAACACTTATGGGGGATACTACATAAATGAGTCAAGTGTACACCACTATTTCACCCTCAAACTCGTGACAAGTGGACAACTACTGCTTAGGCATATCGTTCTCAGTTATTCACTCATCAAGGTGATATTAAGAATACCATACTTCTAATATCTGATGCTTTACTTTTACATGATTTTAGGTATTTGTAACAGGTGGGATGTTTGACGGCCAATTAGGTTGAAGTCCATGATAATGAAGATAAGTCGTTGGATAATATGTCTAACAAAGGGAGGAGATTGAGTTGTCACTGCTTGCCACTTTTTATTTGATCACCAATTAGGTTGAAGTCCATAGATAATGGAGATTGAGTTGTCACCACTTATGAGAGAATAAAGGTCAGATCATGTGGTTAGGGGTGTAAGAACTTGCAAAGTCGATAATATTGAACTGGATTAAACTGAAAATAATTGGTTTGGTCGATTTTGTAGCTAACTATGGCTAGTTCGGTCTACAATTTAAAGTAAACCTAAGAACATGCTTTTGGGGTTAGCCATTTTATGCCCTAATCGATTATGCTATACTTTATCTTCATTATGCAATCACAAACGTTTATCCTTTTAGAAAGATAAATCTTGCTACAACTTGGTTAGATAAACAATATCTCTCTCTCTAAAGTGAGGGTTTCTCTCTCTAACTTATGTATTTAGGTGTGTGTGTGTGTGTTTCCTTCTTCCTCCCTCTTGGGAGGAACTTATGGCTGAAGTGGTGATGACCCTGGCAATGAGAGTATTGTGATGTGTTTGATAGTGAGTTGGAAGGGTCTGAGGATGAAATGGAGTCCTCAACTCAGCCGTTTAGTTTTGAGGACCTTAATGGTGATTCTAGTATTGGAATTGAAAGAGTTATTTTGAGTCTTGATGAGCTTCGGGAGGTACTTGTTACACCTCTTTTGGAGACAGTGGAGTGCACGAGATGATGAAGAGTGCAGGATAGAAATTATGGGTTCTCTAACGAATCTCCAAGACCAAGCTCCCAATATCATCCCAATGTTTTTGGGATCAAACGAGCACATGATTCAAGAGGCAGAAAGACTTTGGAGCTCCAAGTTTATACCAAGCATGGTAGTTGCAGGTGCTAAGGAAACGTCTCCCATGGTGGTTTTTGGTGAAGAATGAGAAAATGACAGTGATGTTACTCTTATAACATCACTTCCATTAGAAAAGCAGCCGTCTATAATGCATAGGGAAGGATTTCAAGGGGACCAACTTTTGGCCCCATGTAAGGATAAAGGTAAGGGCATTGGTACTCCCTGTCTACCTACCATTTCAACATCCCATCTCAATGCTAACAAGGTTTACTCGAGCCTTGTTAGGAAGGTCAATAATAATGGGTCTACTCTAGGGAACAATACTAAACATGATGGAAATTATTTAGGCCAGTTAGATAATTGTTCTAATGACTAATCCACTGATGATCATGCTACTTCTGTCAAGCATTCATGGGCTTAGAGGGTCAAGGGAAGAACTTCTAATAAGATGTCTTTTTCTTTTTCTATTGTGGAACCTGAAGAGGTTGTAAAAAGAGGCAAGAAAATCTGGGAAGCTTGCGTAGTTGGTTTACCAAACTGCTTTTAATTTATAGGGAGGAAGAAGATTGTTACAGGTGCTTCCTTCTGATACTGGGTTTTTTATTTTTACGTTTGCCTATATTGAACAAAGAGATTGCATTCTAATTGAAGGTCCTTGGCACCTGTTGGGAAGACAATGCTGAAAGCATATCAGAAGATTATGAAGCTCTTCAAAGAAGCCATTCATTTTGTGCCAGTTTGGATTAAATTTTAGGATGTTTCTTTAGAACTCTGGAATGGAGAAGGATCAAGTAGAATTGCTAGTGCTGCATGAGTTCCCCTTTTTGCAGACTATATCACAAATAATTGCATCAGGATCTCCTTTTCTTGGATCCTGTGTGGAAATGGATGTTAATTCTAAAATATTGGAATATGTTGATGTTAAGCTCCTTGGCAGCAAGTGTTGGATCTAGTTTGAGATTTTGTAGAAAAGTAATTGAACCATGACAAATTCATGGGCAGAATATAAAATATTTTCATGTAAATATTTAATCGTACTAAACACAAAACCAAACCAATGAATATACATAACAGTATAATCATATCGAGAAGAGATAGAAATGATTTATACCTTTTCAATTAATGGAGATTTCTGATTTGACGGGATCTAATTTCTATCTCGCATTTTTCGTGCTTCGTAGAGCTAGTAATTGATCATCGCACCACAACCATCTACTAGAATCTAAAGTATATCTCTCAAGGATATCGGTAGGAATTCAGTATGGGCTCTCAAAGCAACGATTAGAGGACAAAAATCAAATTTTTCCTCTTCCCTACTATATTGCGGCAGGAATAGTGTTTGGAGGGAGGAGAAAAACTTTTTTCTGTTCTGTCTAACACTTAGCTTAAATTCATCTATTCGAACTTTTTTCACTTCTTCCCCTAGAACCAAAATTATGTTCAAATTCATCTATTCAAATTGATGAATTAATCAATTAATTAATTAATTTTTTATTTACTAATTATCTAATAATTATAAAATAATAAAATAATTAATTTGAACATTAATTTCAGCTTTCACAAAAATAGTGATGACAGTCATCATATATGAGCTCCGAGAAGTGTGCCTTGATCAAAAATATATTTTTGGTCCAACTGATGTTGTTTCTCATTCATACCCTTGTGAGTTACTCCTGAGACCGAATGGACCCTTCATGAATATCAATAACAGGAGCCGAATATAAAATTACCATTTTGTAAGTACTAGGCCCAATTTATTTATTCACACATTCATCAATAAAGCATAAGGTGATATTGTGTTTTTGCAATCTTACCACAAATGTCATATCTGTTAATCATGCAACTCCAACATAGTTGAATCACGGTCCCAACAGTTGAGGTATTGTCCAACAATTCAAACTCACTCCTTTTGCATATCGAAGATCGAAAGTAACTAAATCAAGTTTCGTATTCATCTCAGGATTAAAGTAATTACGATAATATCCTTAAGGTGTAACAATTAGATTTAGAGATATATAAACGGCTTTGCTGTAAACTAATTGGTTACCAGTCTATGCAACTTGTTCCATAACATGTCTAGGCCACCCGTTAGAGTCTCCACACCAATGCCCCGAGACCGGCATCCTTTGGTCCAACCTAACATGCATAATTGGATTTGATTGCTCAATCAATCCTAAGATTGTGAATAACATTATGAACTATCTCAAAAGAGTTCATTTGTAAGATCGCTCGATCTTTACTCTTCTTATGATGATAATAGTTCTAGGACTTAAGTAAATTACAAACACACTTTAATTAAAGGAAACTTTCAATTTATTCATAAAATTCAGTAATACATATATGTCAAAGAAATAATTCTTTACTCATAAATAATTATTACACTTTACTTTATGGACATAATTCTAACAATCTTCCACTTGGACTAAAATAGGCGTGTACATTCTCATATCTCCATGCCCTCCAGATGACCACCAAAGACTTTACTACTTAAAGTCTTTGGGAATGGATCTGTCAAGTTATTAACCATCGATATGTGTCTTAGTTCAACATCTCCTCGCTAAACTATCTCTCTGATAAGGTGGTACTCCTGCTCTAAGAGTTTGTATCTTTTGTGGCTTCTTAGTTCCTTCAAGTTTTCTAAACCCCCACCGTTGTCACAATAAAGTGTCATGGGTTTGTCAGCATCTAAAACAACTTTCAGAGTCTTTAGGAACTTTCTACACCTGCTAGCCTCCTTTACAACTTTACAAGCTGCCACATACTCAGCTTCCATGGTATAATCAACAATGCAAGATTGCTTGATATATCTCTATACCACTGCTCCACCATTCATGATTAATACTGATCCAAATGTGGACCTCCTGAAATCCTTGTCCACTTAGAAATCAGAGTCGGTATAACCCATCATATTCAAGTTAGTACCTGAGTACACAAGCATGTAGTTCCTCATTCTCCTAAGATACTTGAGGATGTGCTTGACGACATTCCAATGCTCGAGTCCAGGATTAGATTAGAAACAACTCACGATGCCTACGGCGTACAAATATCTAACCTAGTGCAAAGTATTGCGTACATGAGACTTCCTACGGTTGAGGCATAGGGAATCTTTCTCATGTCTTCCTCTTCTTGAAGAGTCTTGGGAGACTATTCCTTGGAGAGGCTGACTCCATGCCTAAAGGAGAGATATCCCTTCTTGGAGCCTTGCAAATTGAAGTGATCTATCACCTTATCAATATAAGATGCTTGAGACAATGTCAATTGTCTGTTCTTCCGATCCCGAAAGATCTGTTCTTCATATCAAATTGCTTTGCAAGCCAAATCTTGACATACATCATTCCCAATGAATCGAATATTGTCCACGTAGAAAACAAAAAAAACCACCTTCCCTTCATGTATTAGCTTATACACACAGAGTTCGTCCACTAATTGCTCAAAACCAAAGTTGTTGACAGTTTCGTTGAATCTGATATTCCATAAATGAGACGCTTTCTTAAGTCCATAAATAGACTTCAATAGTTTGCAAACCTTGCCCTCTTGACCTTTCTCCATGAACATGTCTGGCTAAGCCATATAAATGTGCTCTTCAAGATTGCCATAAAGAAAAAAGCAGTCTTGGCGTCCATCGGGTAGATCTCATAATCCAAGGCAACAAACAATGGACATGAGGTTTCAAATGGATTTAAGCATGGTCACCAACAAGAAGGTATCCTCATAGTTAATACCTTCCTTTTAGGTGTAACCCTTGGCTACAAACCTAACTTAATATCTCTACATTCCTATTCGGACCTCTCTTCTTCTTATAAATCTATTTACACCCTAAGAGTTTTATCATTTTAGGAGGATCTAAAAGCTTCTAGACTCCGTTGGAGTACATTGATTCTCTCGACGTTATGGTGTCTTCCCATAGGTTTGTTTTAAGACCAGCCATAGCCAGTGAGTAGAAAATAGGTACATCATGATCCTAATCTGAGACTGTCATCAAGGCATCTCCATAAGACATGTACCTGTCAGGTTGTCAAACAACCCTCCCACTACATCGAGATTCCGTAGACTCCGGCTCCTGCTGGGTTCTTCCATTATTCATTGGGAATAACTCCTGATTGGGAAGTCATTGTCCTCCTACTCAATAATTCCTCTAGCACAAGTGTTCTTCTTGGCTTCACACTTCTTATGTAGCTCTCTTCAAGAAAACGTGCATTCGTGCTCATGAATGTTTTCTTTTCGGTTAGACTATAAAAGGCGTATCACTTCGTTCCCCTGGGATATCTTACAAATAAACATAATTTTGATCGACTGGCCAACATACCTATCATCATTCTTAGTACGCATGCTGGAAATTCCCATATCCTAAGGTGGCTTATGGACGACTTTCATCCACTCCATCTTTCGTATGGTGTACTAGGCACCATCTTTGATGAAACATGGTTCAGAATATATGCCATTATTTCCAAGGCATATCCTCAGATTGAATCTAGGAAGGACGAATAATTTATCAGGATCTAACCATATCCAATAGAGTTCGATTCCTTCTCTCTGGCACACCATTCTGTTTTGGAGTGCAGGTGCTGTAAGCTGAGAAAGAATACATTCTTCCTTAAGAAAGTCTTCGAACTCTCCTAGCAAGTACTCTCCACCATGATTGGATCATAGTGTTTTGATTTGTTTCTTTAATTGCTTCTCAACCATAGCCTTGTACTGTTTGAACTTTTTTAAGGTTTCAGACTTTTGGCTCATTAAATAAACATGTTCAAAACTTGAGTAGTCATCTGTGAAGGTTACAAAATATTCATAACCTCCTCTTACTTGGATATTCAATGGCCCACATACATCACTATGTACGAGTTTGATGCATTTTATGGCTCTTTCAGCCTTTGCTAAAAAGGGTCTCTTGGTCATTTTTCCTTCTATGTAGGATTCATATGTGGGTAGTGATCCCACACTTAAAGTTTGCAATGGAACATCCTTTGTGAATCTTTTATTATTGTCTAGGCTAATGTGACCAAGATGCAAGTCCACAATTAGGTTAGATCAATTGAGTCAGACTTCAACCTTTTACTATCCCTTTATAAATAAATACTTACTTTAGTGTCACATAACATTGGAAATTTTGGTTTTACAGAATAAGTTGTTTATCATGCGTGCAATAGTAATTAAGCATTCATTTCTAAAAAATACCAAATGAAATCCAAAAAAAATCCTTGCTCAATTAAACCAGCTACTATATTGAGATTTTTTTCCAAGAACCGGGATATACATCACACAAAACCAAATAATAATTCTCAAATAACAATTTAATAGTTCCAGTTGATATTGCCAATACAAGTGCTCCATTCTCCCAAACGGAAGTTGAACTCACCTTCGATAAGCCTTCTGCTTTCCTTGAATCTCTATAGGGAACAACAAATATGGTTAGTGGCTGCAGAATCTACAATCCACAAAAAAGTAGAGTCAGCCACATAACAGGCATTAGTAACATGTACCTTTGGATTTTAACTTCTTGAGATAATCCAAGCAGTTGCATTTCTAATGACCAGCGACTCCGCAATGACGACACTTGTCTTTCGACTTGTCCACTTTCACAGGGCCCTTGTCTTTCGTAGCTTTCGAGTTCATCTTCTTAGCTTTCTTTGGACCTCTCTTGTGTTTCTTTTTGGTGCCAGAGGTGAAAGGCTTACTTTCAATAAAGTTTTCCTCTCTATTCTTCCTCTTGCCCTTCATAAACAGAGTCTTAATAACTTGCAACTCCTTCATAACTTTCGGAAGAAATTACCTCAAATTATTCATCGAATAATTAAGTTTGAAGTTCTCAAAAGTGGTTGGCAGGGTCTCGATGATCATATAAACTTGATTTCTAAATATCTACCTCAGCTCTTATGATCTTCATCTCATTCAGAAAACTAATGATCAAAATCATATGTTCTCTGAGAGGAGCTTCGGGTTTCATCCAGCAGTTCATGAAGTTTCACACATCAGCATGTTTGGCTTGACGACCATGATACCTAAACATTTTGGTGATGTTCAACATCATATCACCGGCGGCATCCATGTTCTAATTTTGTTGTTGCAACACATTGCTAACTGATGCCAAGATGTAACACCTGCCGATCTCATTAGAATACAGCTAAGAAGCATAGGCATCATTTGTCTCTTAAGTTGATTCAGTAATAGGCTTAAGGGGACAAAGGGGTGGTAAGCACGCTTTTTTACCATTAGTACGATATCAAAATTACATTTCCAATCCATGTAATTTTCACTAGTGAGTTTGTTTGCCTTCAAGATTGTTGAGAGTGGGGATAATGAGGTGCAAATAAATACTTAATCATTTAGGAAAGTATGATGTGTGATGAAAATAATTAAATATTTAAAAAATCTAATAAAACATATTTCTTCCATGATGTTATGATCAATCATGATAGCTTGTCTCATCTAGGGACAACACCCGAGCTACCTCCTATCACATCGAGACTCTTCTTGTTTGGTTAACGCTTCTCAAGATGTCACTACATCTAGATCAATCAATCAGCAATGGTTTTGGTTACCTTAGCCCCATTGACTAACTCTTATGAGAGATTCTCATGTGCTTTGTTCTAAGTGTTTAACCAACGCATCGATTTTAAATGTTGTTCTGAACTAACAGTCTGTCTAGGAACGATCCTGCCTCACAACTTCCTCTACAAGGTTTAGCTTCTCAAGCAACTCGATCACTCATGATTCCCAAGTTTCTCCCATTGAAGAGAGGACCGCTAGGGCAGCTCTAAACCATTCCTCGTGCCACGATCAAGTTTGTGTTGGGGAGCTTGAAAATGTTTTAACGTAAACAACTCTCCACTTACTTTTTGAAAAATTAGATTTCATTGGTTTTTTGAAAATCATAACTCTTTATAAATTTGAAAAGAAAGTTTTAAAAATAATAAACTTTTATAAAATTTAAATCATAATTTAAAATTTATAACTTTTATAAAATTCACATTGTATTTAAAATTATAACCCAATATAAATTTAAACAACAATGATACATGTACATGCTACATGACAACCCTATTTCTATATGACATGTTATATAAGAATGCGAGATTAATATTAAATCATACATTAAACATTAACCTCTCTATGACTAATTTCTAATTACAACCCATAAACAGAATAATAAATTACAATAATTTAAAAAAGATTCTTCTTGGCATCTGTAATTATCTCCTTCTCCTTCAGGAAATCCCATAACTTTGTAACTCTTAACCAAGGTCCACTCCCATTTTCAAAATTTTAATTTTAATTTAAAATTAGTTTTCCCACAGTTTTTACTTTGATAAAAAATAACCAAGTAAATTGATCAATTGATTTATTTTAAAATAATTAACAAAATAAATTATAACTAATTAGTGTTGAAAGATTACCAAATTAAATAAATTATAACTAATTAGTGTTGAAAGATTACCAAATTAAATAAATGTAATTTTTAGGGACTGGATTGGGCTTGGAATCAAATTCTAAGTCCATGCGAATCATTTAGGCCAAACAACACTAGCTCAATTCAAAACCTCAATAAGCTTGGTAGGTCCACACCAGTCCAATGCCCAATAAGATCTTGCGCGCTCTAGGATTTTCAAATACCCTAGGAAAACCTTAAGTGTTGCCAGCTAAGGTTTCACAAACCTTAGTGATGGCATGAGGCGCAGCGACAATAAGTGGCGGGGCAGCTGTGGACAACGGATGGCGTAGCGGCGGACGGCGAATCTCGGGGTGATTGCAGCTTCTCAAGATTCATGCGACGATTCGATCAAAATGCTTTAATGATTACACAAAATTAAATTACATAAAATCCTATGCCAATTATGGCATACATCAATTCTAAAATAGAAAAATAACACCTAGAGCCAATCGATCGAGATCCATTCATAAAAAATATTCAAACATGCTTTGAATCTACCAAACAAAACTTATATGCCAATATCATCATATTCATCAATAGATACGTTAAAATAGTGAATTTGCATATTCAAAAACCATAGGCTCTGATACTAGTTGTTGGATCTAGTTTTAGATTTTATAGAAAAATAATTGAACCATGACAAATTCATGGGCGGAATATAAAAAATGTTCATGCAAACATTTAGTCGTATTAATCACAAAACCAAACCAAAGGTATATGCATAACAATATAGACGTAATGAGAACAGATAGAAATGATTTATACCTTTTCAATTAATGAAAAATTTCTGATTTGGCGAGATCCAATTTCTATTTCGCGTTCTTCGTTCTTCGTAGAGCTAGTAATTGATTTTAGCACCAACAACCACCCGTTAGAGTCAGAAGTATATCTCTCAAGGATATCAGTAGGAATTGAGTGTGGGCTCTCAAAATAATGACTGGAAGAGAAAAATCAAAATTTTCCTCTTTCCTACTGTATTTTGGCTGCCAGTGTTTGGGGGGAGAGAAACTCTCTTCTACTCTGTCTAACACTTAGCTTACCTTAGGGTTAGGTTTGCAACCTTTTTATATTTAATTATGAAATTCCCCATTCCGTATACACTTATATGCAACTTTCACTTCTTCGCCTAGAGCCAAAATTATGTTCAATTTCATCTGTTCAAATTGATGAATTAAATTGATCTCAATCAATTAATTAATTAATTTCTTCTATTTATTAATTATCCAATAATTAGAATATAATAAAATAATTAATTTGAACATTAATTTCAGTTTTCATAAATACTGATGACACTCATCATATATGAGCTTGGGATGTGTATCTTGGTCCAAAACACGTTTTTGGTCCAACTGACGTTGTTTCTCATTCATGTCCTTATGAGCTACTCTTGAGACTGAATGCACCAACATGAATAAAGCTATAAGATTCAAATACCCAACTAATTTATCTCCATAAATTCTCGGCCTATTTAATCCCGACATCGTACGACTCCACTATAGGTCTCATGTTGATAGAACACTCGATTCATGCCCGCTACATTTTCAATTTATGTAAATAAACATTTATATTTAACGGTCTATAAAAATTTTACGATATTACCCTTCATTAATATCAGTAACAGGAGCGAGATGAAAAATTCTGTTTTACCCCTCTAACTATTATTTTCTTAACTCCTTTATTAACTGTGAATAAGAAATACATATCAGTGAAGTGTCTCATAGAGATCACGATGTCTTATTCAATGACTCATGTCATCGAGTATCATGCCCAGTTTATTTATTCACACGCTCATCAATAAAGAATAAGGTGATATTGTTGCTTTTGCAATCTAACCATGAATTCCATATCTGTGAATCACACAACTCCAACATAGTTGAATCATGGTCCCAACAATCGAGGTATTATCCGAAAATTCACTCTCACTCCTTTGGCATATCAAATATCCCAAGTACCTAAGTCATCATCACCTCAGGATTAAGGTACTTATGAAAATACTCTTAAGGTGTAACAATTAGATTTAGAGCTAGATAAATGGTTTTGCTATAAGCTAATTGGTTATTGGTCCATTCAACAAGTTTCATAAAATATCTAGATCAACCGTTAGAGTCTCGACTCCCATACCCCAACATCGCATCCTTTGATTCAAACTAACAGTCATAATTGGATTCGATTATCCAGTCGATCCTAAGACTGTGAATAACATTCTGAACTCTCTTAGAAGAGTTCATCTAGAAGATTGTTCAGTCTTTACTCTTCTTACGTTGATAATAGTTTCAGGACTTCAGTAAATTACAAACACACTTTAATTAAAGGATACTTTCAATTTATTGACAAAATCCAATAATACATAAATGTCAAAGAAATAATTGCTTACTCATAACTAGTTATTACACCCTCATTTATGGACGTAATTCCAACAGCAGGAACATCCAGATTAGAGTGGAGTATCAAGGCATGTCAAGGAAGTGCATGAAGTACAAAGTGTTTGGCCATGATTGTGCCACTATTATGACCTAGAATATACCTGCTCAGAAATCCAAAATCCAAGCTAAGCCTAAGCAAAGTTGGGTCCCTATTAAAAGGAAAAAGCTAGTGGTAGAAACAAGAAAAGTTCAACCTATTGAGCAAGTTACTGTTATTTAGAGAGATAAGGATCCCTTGCCCCTGCATGAACTTCTGGTTCCCCAGGATCCAGTTCCGCCTTGAAGCCTCCCTATCTAGAATGCTTTTGATGCTATTAAAGATGAGGCTAAAATCATTGAGGAGCAATTTTTAGTTGATGACAATAATGATGCCAATGAGGAGGATACTTTGGATGCTCTAATCTAGAACCAAGAGGTGATTACTTCTAATTTGGTTCGAACTCAAACTCGATCAAAGCATTCTAAGAAAAAAGGTAAGAAAGCTAAGTTGATTCGAAATTCCAAGCTTAAATGTAGGAGAAGCTGAAGGGTTAAATCCACCCCTGTTAGATCCTAATGATCACTTTTGCTGCTTGGAATATCAGTGGACATAACAATCCTCTTAAGAAGTCTGAGGTTAGAAAGTTTATTTCTAGTAATTACTTGAGTTTCTGTGCTATCTTAGAAACCAAAGTTAAAGAAATAAAATTTTCTCCTATTATTAGAAGGATTCTTTAGTAGTTGGCATTGTGCTACTAACTATGCCAATGCCAATAATGGTAGAATCTAGATTGCTTGGGATCTTAGTGACTAGAATATTCACTCCATTGTTACCATTCTGGAGAGCCACGAGATGTTTTGGAGATCCATTATTTATGTAGCTAATAACACCATTTATAGGAAGGATCTTTGGAGTAATATATCTAGCCAAGCCAGTATCATTAGTCAATAGTTATAAGTTTTCCTTGGTGATTTTAATATGGTTAAGCATCCTTCTAAGCAAATTGAGGGGTGTAAGGTGTTGGATGAGGGATTTAATGATTTTAATGCAAGTTTAAACCATATTGAAGTTGAAGACTTATGTTTTGGTGGGTTTAATTCACCTGGACTAACAACAGGGATGGTAACAACACCATTATGAAAAAGTTAACAGGGTACTTGTGAATGAGCACTGGTTTTCCTTGTTTCAAAACTCTAATGCTATTTTTCTTAGTCCTTGTATATCTGATCATTGCCATGCTACTTTACATGTTAAAATGCAAGCTTGCAAAGCTCCTATTAGTTTCAAGTTTTTTAGTTTCTAGGCATACAAAGAGGAGTTTTTACCTTGTGTTTCCCAAGCTTGGAATTGTAGTGGCTATGGCAATCCCATACAATCCCTCTTGAGAAAGCTCAAGGCCACTAAATCTGATCTCAAAGCTCTGAAAAAAAAACCCACTTCTCTGATATGTCAGCTAGAGTCTTGGAGGCTTGAGAGAAGCTGGAAGCTGCCCAAAATGAACGTTTCAACAAGCCTTTGGATCAGATCTTGCAGTCCACAAAGCATGCTTCTTTCCAAAAATTTATTTCCTTGAGACATGCCAAGGAGTTGAGGTAAAAAGCCAGAGCCTAATGAATCTGTCTTGGTGACAACAACACTGCTTTCTTTCATAAATTGGTTAAAAGGAACAACATAAGATCCAGACTTGTGCAGCTCAATGATAACTAGGGCATTTCTCATAATAGTAGGGAGGTCAAGAACCATATTGTTTAGCACTACTCTACCCTTCTTGGCACTGAGAATAGGGATCTACCCATTGACCGGAACATTTTGCAGCTGATCTAACCTAAAAAGATCACTAATGTTCAAGCATCCAACCTTACCAGAACTATTACATATTATGAAATCAAGGAGGTGGTTTTCTCTTGCAGCAGCTCTAAAGCACCTGGCCCTGATGGATTTACTACTGGTTTCTTCAAGAAAGCTTAGGATGTGATATAAAGGGATGTGGTTAAAATTGTTTTGTACTTCTTTTAGCATGGTGAATTTCATCCCCAACTGAACCATACTTATATATATTTAATCCCTAAAACTGCTTAACCTAAGAAAGTGAATGATTTCAAATCTATTTCTTACTGCAACATGGTCTATAAGTGTATCTCTGAGTTACTAGCTGATAGGCTTTAAGGGGTTCTCTCCTCTCTGATTAGTGTTAATTAGAATGCTTTTATTCCTGGGAGAAGGATTGCAGATAACATATTCTTATCTCAGGAGCTTATTAGGAACTATCACAGAACCTCTCCTACTACCAAATGCGCCATCAAGGTCGATATCATAAAAGCTTATGATTGTGTTAACTGGAGCTTCATTGAGAAATGTTTGAATGCCACAGGCTTTCCTCCTGTCTACACCAAGTGGATCATAGCCTGCATAACTTCTACTTCCTTCTCTATAACCTTGAATGGTGAACTTTGTGGCTATTTTAAAGGTGCTAGGAGTCTGAGGTAGGAGGACCCTATTTCCCCCTACTTGTTTGTTTTGGTGATGGAAGGGCTTACTTGTTGTAGCATGCTTCTACCTTACCTGGATTTAATTTCCACTGGAGATGTAAGGAGTTAAGGATTATGAATATGTACTTTGCTGATGGCCTCCTCATCTTCTCCAAAGGGGACCAAAGCTCTTTCAGCCTTATAAAGGATGTGTTCTTTACCCTCACTAGTCTCAAGTCTAACCACTTGAAAAACCAAATTTTATTTTCTAGTGTTCCTGAACAAGTCAGGTTGATTTACACTAAGTTTATAGGCTTCTAGAGTGCCTCTCTTCCTGTTAGGTAACTTGGAGTGCCTCTTATTTCTTCCAGGCTAGGGAGATTTTTTTGTGCTTCCCTGGTTGATACTATAACAACCAGGATAAAGAGTTGGGAAGCCAAATATCTATCTTTTATGGGCAGGCTTCAACTGCTTCACTCTGTGGCTATGACGATTTAAAACTACTAGGCTGGTATGTTTATTCTCCCTAAAAAATTCATGGAGGACATATAGTGCATTATGAGAAACTATCTTTGGGCCATCCTAACAATCATGCCTGCTCAAAGGTTAAATGATCTGAGATATGTTCTTCAAAAGAGAGTGAGGGTTTAGGCCAAAGGGACATTGTCACCTGAAACTATGCTACTACTGCTAAACATCTATAGTTCCTCATAACTAACCCTGCTAGTTATATTAGGAGTAAATGGTGCAACATGCACCTAATCAAGGAGGGAACTGTATTTACTATCAAATCCCCTCACGACTACTCTTGGATCTAAAGAAAGCTCCTGGAAGCTAGAGACTGGCTAACTGAGTTGTGTCAGGTCAAAATTGGTAATAGAATCTCTACTCCCTTTGGGGTGACCCTTGGCATCAGTTTGGTGTTTTGTTCAACAGATTGACTGGGATTTTGATACTAAAGTTAGTAGGGTTATTGATACCGACATGTGATCTTGGCCTGTTACTAATACCATCACCCTTATGGAGATCAAGAAAGCTTCCTTGAGCATGGACTCCCCTGAGTTAGGGCCTGACATATGGTTATGGAAGCCTGCTTCAGAAGGTGTTTTTTATGTTGATTCTGCCTATTGGTCTTTAAAGCAACATAGTGGTAAGGTGTTATGGGCAATATTATCTACTTCAGCTATAACATCCCTAAACATAGCTTCATCAACAGGCTTGCTTGTAAGAACAAGCTCTTTGCTAAGGACAAGCTGGCTGGTAGGGCATTAATGTGGATTTTGACTGTGTTTTGTCTATAAACAGTTTGGAGTCTAGGGACCACCTGTTCTTTGATTGTTCTTTTGGTCAAGCTATTTGGGCTGTTATCACTTAATTATGTGATCTCTAAATTTTTTACTTAAGCTGGGATCATAGAATTGAGTGGCTTACCCATGTTACTAGTAGGAAGGATCCTAGGTCCTTAATCCTTAAGCTTGCATTTAATTATTTTATGTATAATTTATGGATGGAGAGGAATTATATGGTCTTTGAGGGTAAGACTAGGGATCTTAATACCCTTAGAAAGATGATTGTTAATACTCTGAGGGATAAAACTTGGGGTTTTAGAGAAATCCCTAGGTTCTATACTAATTGCATGCTTGTGCATAGGTTGGACTTACTTCCTCATGTTTTGAAGAAGCCTCCTTAATTTTGGGTTTAGGTTTGGGCTATTGTTTCTGGGGTATGCCCTTGTAATTTTGTAGCCCTTGTTTCCTTTAATACATTTTACTTTATAAAAAAGCATAAAGCTACATGGTATCTAAAAGTAATGTCCATAAAAAAATAATCTAAGCATGTTGGGCATAAAGCCAATAAACAAAAGAGGCATAGTGTAAAAGATAATATCTAAAACTACCTCTAGCCTTGCATGACCCTAATCATATTTGATTCAAATAGATCTTCTTCTTATCAATTGATTTTCCCTTGGACTTGACCATTTTGGGCGACTCTTATTCTTTTTCAGGTTGTTTCTTCTCGAGACTGGGGTTTAGTAGCTTTCTTCTTCCTCTGTCCTTCCCCTTCCTAGGTGATGGTTTTAGCGGTGGTGTAGGCGCTACTTTTTCTTCACTTTCCTCTAACACATCCTCTTGTTCTTCCTCTACCTCATACTCACTTTCAACTTTTTCCACTTCCAACTCATCTTGTTCTCCCCCACTTTCAAGCTCTTCTTATTCCTCCTCCTCTTCGGCTTTAACATCTTTCTCTACTTCAACCTCTTCCTCATCTTCAGGTGTTACGTCTTCCTTGCCTAACTGCTCCTCTTCCATCTTCTCTGCCTCCTCTTCTTTAGCCTTACAAGGTTGAAGAATGACCTCCGAAAAAGGAGGTAAAGGCCATATAGGCTTTGTAAAAATTTTCTGGAAGCTCTTTTATAGCGCATGATCTATGGCTTGTGCATATGCCCAATATGCTCTAGTTTGATGCTCAAGCTGGAGCAGTAGTTTCCAGGCCTTTGCTTGCATGGCTTCTTGACGCTTGATTTTGTCATTAGTAGTGCATAACATGAGATTGATGTCTGTGGTGGCTACATTTCCCTATGTACTTGCCTGTTTGGAAGATGATCGTTCCCCAAGGGTCACTGGATCCTTATTCTTTTTTGCAGTGAATCTTGCTATTGCAGTAAGAGTAATAGCTCAACGGTTTACAAGCTCTTCCTTAGAACTCAAATAAAGGATCAGATTAACGAGCGCTAATTTAGTGATCAAGCATGGAAAGAACAAACATCCTATCTTTTTGCCAGCACAGATGCCTATTTCTTTACAGATTATGTGACCGACATTGATATTTTTACCAGAAAGCAGAGCATGCAACAAGATTAATCTCTTGTGTGTAATTGTTTGTATATGAGTGGTCGGCATAATGGAAGTATGAATGAAGTGAAACCAGACTTTAGCCCTAGGTTTTAATGTTGACCTAAGACATGTCCTAACTCCTTCAATAGAAATGCTATGTCGTTCAATGCCTAGCACAGTTAACTCTTTAAGGATTTCATTCAGTTAGCCTCATTTACTTCCTCAACCAGAACAGAGTACTCATCATCCATGTCTTCTAAGTTAAAAGCCAAATTTATTGCTTTAGAAGTAGAAGCAACAAGCGTACCTCTCAATGAAACAACTATCTATCCAGGGTTTAAAAGGTTTGCTTAAAACTCCTTTACCAGGGGAACAACTTGGTGTCTGAGTGCGCGCATAGCCTCTCCCATCCTCTCTTCCAGATTATAGCAGTAATGTCCATTGGCAGACCTAGAGAGGGGATAAGCTCAATCATGAAGCCTTTCTCCTCATGGAAATTCATGCGCATATTTTCTTCATACCGCTTCTTAGTTTGATCATTGCAAAACTTTTCTGAGGTTATAAATATTTTGGGCTAGCCCTTGCTTTTTTCGTTGTTCATTTTCTCTTTCACAAAGGGAATATAGGTTAGACAGAATGGAGGCTAAGGTTCTAATAAAAAAAGGGCTTCGCACAAAGGCTTATGAAGGAAGAAAGATTTTTGAATTCGAAGGGTTTGAGTATGGGAATCGGCAAAGGGCTCTCAAATTTAAGGATCAAAAGAATTTTTCAATCGTAGATATTTGCTGGGGAGACTTGAATTTTCACGAAAATTCATTGGTTTGTTGATTTTAGTGTGAATATTGGAGAGTAATTTGGCTTGTCGTGCTACAGCTTTCCTTTTTCAAGCGCAGCAACAGTCAACTACCAAATACACCTTTATCAATTACCAACTTTCCTCATGGTGGGCCTCTTATAGTACTTCCCTGCAATCAAATCATACAGAATCCTCTTAGTACAAGATATTACAATTAAAAGAGATATTTAATGAGGATTTTTTACTTTAATGAGGAATATTCTTCAATTATGATAAGAATAAAGATTAAAGGATAGATATTCTTGAAATATTCTAGCCTAATATGAACAAAGATAAACTAAAGCAAAACAAAATTAACTAGAATGAAATGAAAACTTCTTGGGTTGCCTCCCATTAGTGATTTTTTTTAGTCTTCAGCTTGACTTCGGCTCAATCTTCATGGGTCCATATGGATAGGCTTTGAGCAATTTGAATGGCCCTTAATTTTAATTTTCCAGTAAACAATTTAAGTCTTGAGTTAAATAGTAAAACCTAGGGCCCTGGTTTTAATTCTCGATCCGCAAACATTTTGTCATGCTACTTTTTAGTCTTTTCTTTGTGAAGTCTCGCACTCTCATATGAGAATAACCTTAGTTCATCTAGTTCATTCAATTGTAAGGCTCTATTGGCCAACTCCACTTAGCTTCTTAATAGCCCAAAAAAGATTTGTGTTATAACTTTAAAGGTAGGTGACATGCCTAGGCAAAAACTAACCTGTAGGGAGAGATTCCCAAAAGAGCCTTGTAGGCAGTTATGTACACCCATAATGCATCATCGAGTCTCATGGACCAATCTTTATTGTTGGGGTTGACTTCCTCCAGAATTCTCTTTATTTATTTATTGGCCAACTCCACTTGCCCACTTGTTTGTGGGTGATATGATATAGCAACTTTGTACTTCACCCCATGTTTAGCTCAAAGTCCTTCAAATAATCTATTACATAAATGTGTAGTTCCATCACTTATGATGGCTGGAGGAGTCCCAAATCTTGTAAAAATATTTTTTTGAATGAATTTGACCACTGCTTTTGCATCATTTATTGGTAATGTTGCAGCTTGAACCCATCTAGAGACATAGTCCACATCCACTAGAATGTAAAGGTTCCTAAATGAAGGTAGGAATGGCCCCATGAAGTCTATACCCCAAACATCAAAGAGTTCAACTTCCAAAATGTTGTTAAGTGGCATTTCCAGTCTTTGAGATATATTTTCAGTCCTTTGACATCTATCACGGTTCTTTGCTACCTCATGTGCATCGTTAAAAAGGGAAGGCCAAAAGTAACCAGATTGGAGAACTTTGGCAATCGTCCTTAGTCCTCCAAAACACCCTCTGCAGGGTGAAGAGAGGCATTGCTGCAATATGCTTTGAACATCTTCTTCTAGGATACATCTTCTAAATATCGAGTTAGGACCTTGCTCATAGAGATAAGGATTATCCCAATAATAAGATTTGAGTTGTTAAAATAATTTCTTTAATTGTTGAGAATTAAGCTCAGGGGGAAGCACTCCACTTGCTAAATAATTTACAATGTCAGCGTACCAAGGGGCTTCTATTGTTGAGATTGCCAGTAACTACTCATCTAGAAAGGTTTTTGCGATAGATGGGTTTGCTATAGCCTTGTCCATTACTTCCAGTCTAGACAAGTGATCTGTAACTTGATTCTCTATGCCTTTTCTTGTCCTTGATTTCTAGGTCAAATTCTTGAAGTAAGAAGATCCACCTGATAAGCCTAGGCTTTGCATCATTTTTATAGATATGCATGCAAATAGAATGGCTTATCCCCTTAATGTTAGCCATCTACCATCCAATTGCTCTTTTATGCCCAAGAAATCTAGCAATAACCTTTCATTTTCATTACGTAAGGAAGAGGAAATAATGATAGGAAGACTACTGATCTCACCTAAGTAGGCATACTTTAAATGGGCAGGAAGGTGGTGATCCAATAGAAGGTAACGGTGGTTGGAAATGTCCTTTCAGATAACTGTAATGATTCAATCTTTTTTTCAAACTTTGGAGCACTTTGCTTTACATCCATCCATATGACTACTACTTCCTCCTCATCACTGCTATCCTCTTTCAGAATATTCAAAGTTGACTTTGATTGGGTAGTCTTCATATAGCTTATACACAGATTCTCCATAACTATGGAGTCGATTACAGAAATAGCTACACATTCTTCTATCTCCTCATCAGGGTACTTGATACCATTGAAAACATTGAAGGTTATTTCTAGATCATTAACCCTCATTGTCAACTCTCCATTTTGCACATCAATTAGTATCCTTCATGTGACTAAGAAGTGTCTTCCTAGTATAATAGGTACTTCACTATTCTGCCTCTTAGTCCAGATTGATAAAATCTACTGGAAATATGAATTTATCCATTTGTACTAAAACATATCTATTTTACCTTCTGGATAGACATAAGACCTTTCAGGCAGCTGTAAAGTGATGGTTGTTGGCCTTGCTTCTTTTATTCCAAGCTTTCAGAAGATGGACAAGGGCGTAAGATTGATACATGCTCCCAAGTCACATAGACCTCTCCCACAGTGATTTTTTCCAATTGCACAAGGAATGGTAAAACTCCCTGGATCTTTAAGCTTTGCAAAAATTTTATTATGTAAAATCAAGCTGCATTCTTGGGTCAGGGCTATAGTCTCGTATTCTCCAAGCCTTCTCCTTTTGCTCAAAATATCTTTCATAATTTTGACATAATTTGGCATCTTCTGTAGAGATTTTACGAAAGGTATATATTTATATGTAGTTGTTTCAACATATCAAGAAATTTACTAAACTGACCATCTAGTTTCTTCGTTTGTAACCTTTTATGAAATGGAGGCAAAGGCCACTCTATGTCTTCCACTCTTTGTTCTGTAGATAAGATGCTATAATAGGCTGCCCTGCTACATCTTTACTTTGGCATACTTCCTATGTTATGTTTTCAGACTTTTCTCGTGCTCCATCAATTGGTTGGGCTGCAACCTTTCCGCTTCTCAAATGTATTTCCTTATAGTGCTCTTTTCCTTCCCTTATGTGGTTTTCAGTATTACTAGGCAAAGCTCCTTGAGGTCTTGTGTTTAATGCATTGGCTAGCTGTCTAACCTGATTTTCAGATTCCTTAGAGATACTGCTAGAATCTAGATCATTGTAGATTGATTCTGGATTATTGTTCTTCACTATGTATTCTTTCAAGAGATGCTCTAAAGTACTAGATTGTTTAAATGTTACTTGTTTCTGCCCTTATGTTGGGTGGGAAAAACCAGGAGGATAAGTTGTCATGTTTTATAAGTTTGAGGGTCGCACCTTGATTGCTCCAAGATAAATTAGGTTGTTGCCTCCAGCTGGGATTGTAAGTGTTGGACTATGGGTTGTTTTTGTTATTCCTGTTAATATTCCCTACATAATTCACAGATGTTGGATTTCCTGGTCAAATTTCAATCTTCACCATAATTGACACATGATACTATCAGTACTTGATTCACAAAGTGTTGCATACCTTGATTCAGATTCTCAATTCTTATAGGTGTCATACTTAGAGTTTTGATCATGTTTGTCAAAGAAGACACTTGAGATGTTAAGGCCTTACTATTCTAGGGTTCATTTCTTATGGTTGAAGAATGGCATATGGCTAATTGATCTTTCTCACAGTAGCCAATCCACTATGCTCTCTTCTCAACTGTCTTAGCATCATGTCTATTTCTGGGTCAAAAATGAAATCGAGTAATTGTTGTATATGCATAAAATAAGTTCCACTTTCCTGAAACAGAGCAGTAGCAACAATTTCAGCAATGAAGCCCATAAATTAAAGTCCCCGGCAACGGCGCCAAAAATGTGTTGTGTTTTGTGTATACGCAAGTGCATTGTTATTAACAAGTAATAAAGTAATAAATGAGTGTCGATCTCCATAGGGGCTAATAAAAATTATATAACAAACAAGCCAAATCAAATCTAATTGAAAAATAGAGTAGCAACAATAATTAAGTTCCATTGGTTCAAGATTAAAGTGAAAATAATAATGCTAAGTGAAATAGTTTACAGTGACACTTGCTGAGTATAAGATTAAGTTTGATACTAATATGGTGTATTCAATGTTGAAGAGAGCTAGCATGATTATATCTTCTATCCATTACTATTCCTAGTTAGATCCGTTCCTATCACTACAACATCCTAATAGCATTAACCTCAGCTCAAGGCACAATGGATTTCCATTCTTGAGATCATCAACTCGTAACTTAGTTAACTTATGTCTAAGGTTAATTCATATTATAGTTTTCTCTTACAAGGTGAGAATACATTCTTATACAACTCACTGAGTATTTAGATCTACAGGATTTAAATACTCAAGTATCATTCAAGCCATTTCCATTAATTCAATCCTTTCTAGAATTTAATCTAAATTGCATTTCACTAAAGATGACCAGTCAATAATGAAAATTAAACATTACGTATGCTTGGATGAAATTCTAGAATGTGATGAACACTGAAATTCATTAACTAGAAAAGGCAACTTCAAGATTCATTACCATACTAGCTTAAGTGTTTTAGCTCATAGAAGGCTTAAGAACAAAATCAAATACACCTATTTCCATAGTTATCCCAACGAGAATAAACTAAGATGAAGAAATACAGTAAGTAAAACGACGCTAAGCAAGAAGAAAAAGAGAAGGGAATAAACGAATATGCTCTTCATTGTCTTCTTCTTTGTTTCCTTTCCTTTTCTATCCTCTTTTTCTTTTTTCCCTTTTTGCAGAATGTTTCCTCATTACCAGCAAAGTCATCGGCTTCCCCTAACTCTCAATTAATAGAATTTTCCTATGTCAAGAACTAATAAAACTACTATGTTTCCTTCCTTTCTCTTGTACACACAATTCATCACGATTTTGATCAAAACAAAAAAGACTTGATTTTTAATCAAGCTTGATGTTCCGTGACCTCGATTCTTTCTTAAGTCCATAAATAAACCTATTTAACATACAAGCCATTTTCTCTAGCCTTTTGTGATGAATCCCACTATCAGAGATACATATATTATCTTCAATGTTGCCATTAAGAAATGCAGTCTTGACATTCATCTATCAAATCTCAAAATCAAGACGAACCTAAATGGACAACAATACCCTTATAGACTTAAGCATGACGAACAATAAAAGTCTCCTCATAATTGATTCTCTCTTTTTTACCCTTTTGCAACAAGCCTTTCACTAAAGGTTTGCACCTTCCCATTCACGCCTCGCTCTCACTTGAAAGCCCACTTGCACCCAATGGGTTTTCCCCCCTCAGTTGCTTGTACAAGCTCTTGTACTCCATTCTAGTACATTAAATCCATTTCACATTCCATTACGTTTCGTAAACGATCTCGATCAGCATCTTTCATAACCTCACTATAGTTCTAGGGACTTGAGTCATGTTTCTCCTAAATAGACACGAAAGTCTCTCCCAAGAACATGTACCTACCACTCATATGTGATTCCTTCCCACTACGACATAGCTGTGTAGTACTAGGAAGGACTTGTTTTTTTGTTCTCTTTGTTAACTACTTTCTCCATAACCTCTCTAGACTCTTCTAAATGATCTTGTACACTAGTGTTTGAATCGTCTAACTCTTAAAAATAATGATGCATCTAAACCTTATGTTTATAATGTAGTCATCTTCTAAGAAGATAATGTTTGTGCTAACAAGAATCCTCTTGTTTCATTTGCATACTTTATAAAAACACATACTTTTGATCTAGGTTCCATATTAGCAACATACTTGCTTAGCATGTGTGCTAGACATCCAAAAAAAAAAAGAGATGATGCAAAATAGGTGTATGTTCATTCCATAAAGCTAGTGGAGTCTTGGGTACCACTTTAAAAGGTACTAGATTAAGAATGTGTGCAACTATTTCAAAGACATATCCTAAAAAAGAAACCAGAAGAGTAGAATAGCTCAGTATAGATCTCTCCATGTTTAAGAGAGTTCTATTTCTCCTCTCTGCTACACCATTTTGTTGGGAAGTCCTTGGTATAGTGACCTAGGATGAAATCCTATTTTCTACTAAGTTATCCATGAATTCCATAGATAGATATTAATCTCCTCGTTTGATCGAAGAAAATGAATCTTTCTAACTAATGCTTTTTTGACATTCACTTTAAACTCTTTATATTTCTTAAAAGACTTGGATTTTCCATTCTTTAAATAGATGTTTTCGTATCTAGAGTAATCATCTATGAAAGTCACAAAATATTCATTGCCCCTCTAGCTTGGACATTCACTGGTCAACATAAGTCAGTATACGCTAACTCCAACAACTCTAAGGTTGTATGTCTTTTTTGCCTTAAAAGCCTCTTGGTCATTTTACCCTCAATACATGACTTGTAGACTGGTAAAGGATTTATGCTTAAAGAGCTAAGAGGCTTATCTCTTCCTAGTCATTGAATCATATTTAGATTAATATGACCCAAACATAAGTGCCACAGATTGATTTTGTTCGTTTGAAGCACATTTCTTATTTTAGGTGTAATATATGAACTATTATCTACTTTAGTATGATGCAACATCAATCTTTTAGAAGTAACACAATACAAACCTATCAACCAATGCACTAGAATCAATGAAACTCCTATTTATTTTAGTAGTTAAAATATTTGAAAAATTAAAGTGAAAACCTTTCAAACCAAGGAAGGAATTAGAAATTAAGTTTCCCCATATGTTCAGTACATAAAGACAGTCCAACAAAGTAATACTGATCAAATCATCAAAGTAAAGAGTAACTACGCCAATCGATACGACTGGAACAAGCCCATCCATTCTAAGAAAAATTTAAAGCTCTCTCTCTTAATCTCCCGATTTCCTAGAACACTTGCAAAGATTGCATATGTGATTAGTGGTTGTAGAATCTACACACAAGGATCTGGTATAATCACTAACTAAACATGAATCACTGATATAAATACATGCATACCTTTGTTTTTCTTTTCTATGAAAGCCTCACAGTTTTTCTTATTAAAATTGAAAAACTTGCTCTTACCCTTACACTTTCCCTTTTTCTTTAATTTATTTTTACTTAGAAACCTTCTTCTCCTTCATCTTCTTGGTCTTAGACTTAGGCTCAAGAGAAGTAGAGCTTACGTCACATTAAAACTCAGTGGGACCTTCAGTGTATTTTATACCATGTGCAGTGTCTCATCAACTCGATCTAGTAAATTCATGCTTATTCATGACATATATAACTTTGAACAATTTGAATAAGTTTAGTAGAGGTGCAAATACCATGTCAATCTAGGTCCCTCCATTAGTTTCATCCCTTAGTACTCCATCTCATACAATAATCGTTCACTTTTAGCAAATGATCCCTATAGAAGATATTGGTTTCATCTTAGCATTCATGATAGCCTTCATGTCTCTCAGTTTAGATGGTCACTATTGGTTTCCAAACATCTCTTGAAGGTTAAGAATAATATGCTTAACTGTGGACCTGGACAGATGTTGCTGCTGCAACACATCGGTCATAGAGGCCTATATCTAGAAACGTGCCAACTCATGATTCATATTCCACATGGAATATGCTTCAGTCTCCTCCTTAGAGTACTTTTCATCGGCAGCTAGAGGACAAAGCTCTATAAGAACATACTTAATTTACCTCAGCAAATAAGATGATGTCTAGGATACACTTTCAGTTACCATAGTTTTTACCGTCGAGTTTATTTTCTTACCGTGTTGATGTGAGTGAGCTCATGGATGTTGCGCTTAGGTAGAATGCACATTTAAAAGTTAGGTGAGATAGTCCAATTTAATCAATTACTAATCTGAAATCAATACCTAGTAATCCTACTAATTAGGTAGGGGAGATGGGGTCACTCTTCCTCATACATCTAGCACCCTTAAGGTACCCTTAAATCTCCCCATTGATATTAATAGACAAAAATTTAGTGGTGATGCATGCCATAATTCACCTGCGGAACTAATAAGAAATACCAGTACAAATAAGAGCTTTCTTAATGAACTGCCAGGAAATGCAATTATAGACCTTTATTAGGTCAACCTTAAGGGCACACTTAGGCATAAAATTCTTCCTATGATAGTTTCTAACAAGCTCCTCAGAGAGAAAAATATTTCCAGATATCTTTCTACCTAGCACAAAAGCATTCTAGTTTTGACTAATAACCCGAGGAAGGACACTTTTCAATCTATTGGCCAAGATCTTGGAAATGCCCTTATATATCATGTTGCAACAGAAAATAGGTCTAAAATCTTAGACAGTCTGAGGTTGGTCCACTTTTGGGTTAAAGGAGATGGAGTATGGTTAACCTATTACAAAAGATGCCATCTTTTGAAGAACTCTAAGATATCACTTTTGACATCATGCTCAACAATACTCCATGCCTTCTTAAAGAAGCAAGAGGAAAACCCATCTGGTCTAGGAACCTTCGAATCGGTGTAGGAAAAAATCGCATCATGGATTTTAGTCTGAGAGATAGGAAGAGCCAGCATACTATCTTATTTAGGAATGATGTTTTATTAGGATAAGCTAACTGCAAACCCTCCAGTCCATACTGGGATCACTGTTCCTGGTGCCTAACGGTTGAGAATAAAGTTGGACACTAAGAAGTTTGACATATCCTCCTTGTTAGAAACAATAATGCCACTGTCACTAGTGAGTTGCACAATTCTTCCCCTAATATTGTTTCTTTTATGATCTTATTCAATTCTTCAAATGAAAGGTTGAGAAACATGAAAAATCATGTTAGTAAATGATATGAGTGATAACAATATTATGAAACATGTAAAAGAAAAGATGACCTAAGTTTACAATGGAATAATAATGAACACACAATAACACTACTACAAAAACAGGATACAATGAGAGCCACATATTTAGTACAATGATAGCTTTACAAAACCTGTTAAAGGAAAAAGGTGCTGGGTGGGTTAGTTTTGATAATATGACAGTTTCTTAGCTAACTGTCATAAGTGTCTGCCTACGATGACAGTGCGAAAATAAGTTGTCATCGATTTATAATATAAAAAAGTCACTTATTAGCCAAAGTTTGCTTTATTTTCAAAAATGTCACTTATTTAAGCCACCCCAAACCCTAATTTCTTCTTACACTTTAGTTTCAAATGCTCGATTCTCTCTCTCTCTTTCTCTCTCCCGTTGCCCCCTCAGTCTCTCTCCGTTGCTCTCCATCTCTTCCTTTCTCCGTCTTCATCAATCTGGTATTGGTGAGTTCAACCAACAATTAGTGTGGTAAGCCCTAGACTCAACATTCAGAGGAAGACGATGACGATGGTGTCCCAACTCAAAAATCCACAATGGATCAATTCGAACTCGTCAGATTCTAGCTACCCCGATAAGTCGAAGAAGCCTCAGATCTGAAGTTTGCAAGCAAATCACATGTTGTTCCCTAACAAAAATTCCAAACTGCATCGAGGAGCCCGTGGTAAAACCCATCCCGAGCCTGAGCTCTAAATCTCTTAGATGATCTTGTTGTAGCTAATCACATATAGCCATCAGAGCTCTATATTGTCTTCATATGGTACTCTTTCTCACTCTTTAGTTCTTGTTAATCACCTACAATTGAGGTGAGTTTTTTGTCCCTAATTTTTCGTTACGTTTTTCTAGTTTAATATCGAAACATGCATTGATTTTGATGCACTAGAACATTCTTAGTGCACCTTAAGAACATCAAAGCGTTTCTTGCTCAAAGGAATGGCTCCGTTAAGTCGATTGAGGCCTTAGTTCGTGAGGGAAACAAGTGTGAGGTTGAGTTAGACAGAAATTTTGGGTACTCCAAGCAATTTGCAGCTCATTATGAGCTCAGTGAAGAAGAGGGTCGTGTTCATTTTAGGTTCACTTGCTCGGCCAAGGCGAAGAAGTGGAGCTTGAGGGTCTGGATGTGGTTGTTAAGGTTATACCAAATTCAAAGGTCTGGATATTTTTTTCTATATTTTGCTGTTCTTAACCCTTGCCAACGTGATAACTATAATGGGTTCTTCTATTCTCTTCTTTTTAGTGTTGGAATTTTTAATTTTACATTAACTTGCCTGAAAATCATTTTCTTGTTTCTTCAAGGAAGTGTTAGCATGCTTAGACCAACACTTTACGTATCTGACTTCTGTTAAGATTATCAATAATTCCATTTTATTTTTCAATCTGTGTCTAATGATGTCAATCATTGCTAACTGTTAATTTAGTTTTAGAGTATAAAGAGAATAAATGTTATGGTGCATCAATCATATGAAGTGGTTGGCCAGAAGAAGATGACTCTTTTATTGGCTTACTTTCTGGGATGATGATGGGCTAGACGGCTGGCTCATGGGTTAATGATGGGCTAGATGGCTTGTGGATCATATTTTTTCAGCCTCTTGTTCAAAGCACATGGCTGCTGATGTATCTTAGTGCGCCTTAAGAATGGTTATTTAAGAATCAAGAGCATATATGTGGTAGCTTACTATTTTGTGTATGGATTTTATTATTAATGGCTATCAATTGCTATTCATCTTTCTTGATAGCTTGTTATACACTTACATGTGATGGTACTTTAACTATTTTATTTTTTATTATTGTTTAGAGTGGATGAGAGTATCAACTCAAAATGAGAATGAAAACTTTAAACAAGTTTGATAGGATGAACTACATACAGTTTTTTATTCTTAGATATTTAATATTCTGTGATATGATATTGGAATGCTGTTCTCAGGGACATAAGCTTATATTGCATGTCTTATACCATCAGCACACTCTCATGATTTTTGAATTAGTTGAAAGTTCATCATTTGCTGCAACTATATACATAAAGTTCCTTTTGACAGTGGTAGGCACCTTCAAACTGGCTCAACTTTTAGATCAAATTTCCTTCACTAGTGTTTGCATTGTCAAAGTTCATTATTTGCTGCAGTTGAAAGTTCTAATGGCATTGTCAATGTTTTCAAATCCTAACCAAGAATAGTTTATCCAAATAAGTGAATTGTGTAAATTCTACACAAGTTAATTGGTCCAGTACTCGTTAGGTAGGATTTGGTAGAGGCTAATGCTAATGTGCGCAAGAGAATTGGATACGTGTTTGCTGAATTGTAGGTTCTGCCTCGTTTTGTAATTAGTTTATGTTACTTCTCATGGTTCGTGTCTAATCTTTGGGGGTTTTTAAATTTTTATACCAATTTATGTAATCATTCCGTAAACTTATATCTACACATTCTTTTTTACTTTATTGTATGCATCTATGCATTCCATTACATTAGTCGGTTTCAGACTTTCAGTGCATGTGGGTCCGGTATGAAGAAGTATTCTTTGTAATTTATCTGCTTATACTGAAGAAGACTTGTTTTCTTTTATTATTATTCTGGATATTTGACCCTCATAATTTGTTATCAACTTCAATGCTTATGTGATTGCTTCTTGTAATTTGAGTGAGTCTTGGGAGTTCTTCTTCTAGACTGTGTTATAATGGACATTGTTATATAATCACATCATTTACATGTATATGGTTAATCTACTTAACCACGTGCACTTACATGATTTTTCTTTTAATATTTTTTTATGTATTTCATGCCCTTTCCCATGATAGTGATCTTAGTTTAGTTACTTTTCTTCTCTAGTACTATTTGTCGTTATTGTTAAATGATGTCTTGTACAAATCAGGAAGCGAGTTGATGCAACCCTCCAAGACTTGAAAGAGAAGCAAAATAGCAAGAAAGAAGCAATTTGTAATCATTATTTAAATTTTTTCCAATTTGTACAAATGCTTCAAGAAGGTATCATTTACTCATAGTTGGCATTATTGTCTTGTAGATTTTGAAGGTACAACAAAGGATTTAGTCTCTCTAGGATGGAAAATCAAAGGTGTAAAGTGCATTAGTAGTTGTGAGTCAAAAGTTGTAAGTCAGTTTATCTCTATCTGAGGCTTTGAATGTGGTTCTTTCTTCCTTTCTTGTTAGGAATTCTTCTTGTTATTAAAAAATTTGATAGTGATTAAAAATATTGTCTCAGAATTTTGTGTTAGATGGAAAATTATATATTCGATTTGTATCTGTCACATTTTATTCATTCATTTCTTGTGAATTCAGTATCCAAACAATTATTTTGACTCATAGTACTAAGCCATTGATTGAAGAGAAAAACACTTGCTCAATTTCTTATTGGAATCTGAAGGTAGTCGAAACTAGGAACTAGGAAGGTTTTGTCTATATAATCGAGTGTCCTCTACAGCCTTTCACTTGGATCAACATTGAGTTCATCATCCTATGCTTTGATAAATTATTCTAGGCAAACTTGTTTTCTTTTATATTTACTTACTAATATAGGTTTTAAATAAAAAGACATTGAATTTTAAGCTGAGATATGTTATCTATTTGAAAGAAATGAGATACATTTCTTGTGTATATTCTTAATGTACCATGCTAAGCATACTGCCATATTTTGCTTTGGACCAGTGTTAGCCATTTTGCTTTAGACCATTGTTTCTAAAATTAGGTTCATGGCCTGAACATTTTCAACTTTTCCTTTAAGTACACTATTTAAGCCTGATACTTAAATATTTTGTAATTAGATGATATTAGGGATAGTGTCATAGCCTGGCCTTGTGTCATGGGAAGGCAGTTTTTGCCTTTCACTGACATTTAAAAAAAAATGTTGAGATCTTTTAATGACGGGGATTCCCCATCATCTAATACTTTTTTGCGGGACTTTTAGATGATGAGGATTCCTAGTCATCTAATATCTTTTGTGGGACTTTAGATAACAGGGAATCCTCGTCATTAAAAGCAAAAAATCAGGACTTTTAGTTGACGGGGATTCACCGTCATCTAAAATCTTTTTGTGGGACTTTAGATGACGGGGAATCTCCGTCATTAAAGGCAAAAAACTGGGATTTTTAAATGACGGAGATGGTAAAGATGACAGCCTAGTAAATGACAGTCGGTCAGCCGTCAATATAAAATTATAATGATGGGTTTTACCCGTCATCTAATTCCCTTTACGTAGTAGTGTAAAAACAAGTTATAACATTGACAAGATATGCTAATTAAGAATGAAAAAAATGTATAAAAAAAAGTATAAATGCTTTTGCTCATGTGTAACATGATAAAGTTATATCTCCAAAGTCATAATGAATTTTACTCTCATTTTCTCTTCTTTTCTCCGTAGAGGGGCTATAATCAATAAGAAAACGAAGCACTGCAAATTGGCTGGATACCCACTTGGGTATAGTATCAAGCTAAGCATGAGAATTACTATGCATGAGAACCTAAACTAGAAAGATATTGATGTGCTAGAGCATTGCGGTTCCTAAGAACAAGAAAAACGAAGACTATTGGAGCTTAAAACAAAGGTGACTTAACATATTTAAAAAAAGGATAAAAAATCACCTAAAATGATTACAATCTCAAATGATCAGGACAAATGACAAAAAACTTTGGAATAGTACTAAAGATCATATATGACTATAGAATATAAACTCAAGATTTAGTAATCTTTGATGCATTCAATTAGTCCATATGAGAGAAATATATGAGAGAAAAATGGTTGGATGAGAGCAGTATTAAGAAAGCTTAAATTCAATGATATATTCCATGGTATAAACTCAAGATTTAGTAATCTTAGATGCATTCAATTAGTCTATATGAGAGAAAAATGGTTGGATGAGAGAAGTATTAAGAAAGCTTAAATTCAATGATATATTCCATCGATTTAGTAATATAACAATCACATTGCCACTGACCATTGTTGATCTGACTGGTTGTACAATCTAGTCGAAGCAATTAATAGTTGATTCATTTTTATTAATGTCTTAACAATAAAAAATATCCATCCATGGCACGTAAATGTGATCTAAAAATCAGAAAAAATAAAGAAAAAAGAAAAATGACTCGGTTGAAATGTTCAGATCTGGGAACCCATATTAATGGGTCAACCTGAACGTGAAAAGAATGATCGGTAGTTTTTCATATGAAAAACTACCAATGAAAGTTAATAGTAGAAATTTTCATTAACTTCCATTAGAGAAGAAAACCAATTGACATTTTTCTAGAAATAATCAATAATATCAGACCTACAGAAAATCAACACAAAAAATCATTCCTTCAACATGAAAATCAAGTTTTCACATACAAAATCAAGAACTCTTGGGTTGCGAAACAAGTGAATTGTTCGTTTTCGTGATTTTCTACAAGATTTGATAAGTAATTCATCATTTCCATTCATTTCGCCGCGCAATCAAGTAAGTGTTCTTGACTCGATATATATCAACATTGGTATCAAAACATGATTGTGATGTTTTCGTGCCAAAAATGATTGCCGAAAATATTTTTTTTTGGATTTTTTTTCAACCGAATTATTTTTCACGAATTCTCTACAGTACGACATTGAATTCACACCAACAGAGTAAAGTGAATTATGGAGGATAAGTGATGTGAATTATGGAGGATAAGTGATTTTCACCCGTTTCTATTCTTTACAAGAAATTGATTTTGAATCTTTCACTTGTTTGGGTACTATTTGATTTGGAATATGTTTTTTGCGTGGCGACTTCATCTGTCTTGATATGGTTTATTTAAAAAAATAAAAACAATATGTGAACTATGTTGTGTTCATTCAAAGAGTTTCCTATTCCATATAATGGGGAAAGTAGTTTTATAATAAGCATGGGTATTTGATAATTGTGGACCTCTCCCGTTTCAGGCCTTTCCTAACCATTGTTGGCCATGGCATCTTTTTACTGATGTATGGGTTTTTGTCGAATATTTTCTAAAATTCATCAGTTATTTAGCTTCAAATTTATCCAGTGATTTTTTTTATCATGATATTATGAAATCATGTATTTTCATATAATATGCCATCTGGAAAAACTATCGAGTATTGATTGAATTTTATCTGAAAAAATTCGGTGTCTCTATGACATGGCTTAGTTCATTCACACTTAAATTGAAATATTTTTTAATGCTACTTTGGAAATTGTTTTTCCTTGATGTTTTTGAATGTATTTTTTTTATGTTAGTACAATAGATGGATTGCGACCCAAAATTTTGATGGATTGTATACTTTATAATATGAACTATGTTGGTATAAAATGAATCCACGTCACAACATGGTTGAACATGTAATACATTTGAGTGAAATGTACAATGAAGTCTGTAAAATGGGCATTGAAGTTGAGATAGATATGTGCAAAATTCTTCTCAATTCCTTGCCAGACTCGTGGAACACAGATAGATAAAGAAGATATCATAGAAAAGTATTGCTCAAATCAACACGAAAGTATTGTAGAAGATCACATATCAAGAGAGGAACAAAATATACATTCTAAGATTCATCGATCAACTGCATTATCACAATTCATAAAACTTTGAAGTGCAAGGGTGGGCCTTGGAGTAGACAAGAAGGGATATACATTGAATGGAGTCCCATGCTCAAGTGTTCAACACATTGTGATGTCCCAATTCTTTTGTACATATGATGATTGTTTTTAACATTATTTTCTAACTAAGTAAGTTGCTATGTTTAATATAGTCCTTTATTTTGTGTGTATACTCTTCATATTATGATATTAATTGAGTGAGAGTTATGATAAATGAGATTATTATATTATCATGTGTAATGTTTTGGGCATATAACTAAGTAATGGTATTATGATATTTTGCGTGGGAGATGATTGTAAGCATTGTGAATTTTCGATCACATACTCCATATCACATCATCATTGACTTAATTGAGTTGGCCATAACTTTAGGATGTGAATGTGTGTGTTTTTAAGTGCTAGTATTTATATGCACTATTGTGTTTATATGTTATAGTTAATATGACTTCCACATCCAAAAATATAATAGCTGAACTGAAAAAGGGTGAGAAATTGAACGGTGATAATTTTAATATTTGGCATTGAAAATTTCAATATATTCTTGAGGAACAATAAGTTCTGGAGAGCCCTGAGCATAGTATGACTGAACCTAATATGCTACTTACGCTCAACATAGAAGAGATCAAGATGCTTATCATTTATGGAAATGAAAGAATAGCATCGCTCACATTACGTTGTTGAGTTGCATGGTCCTGTGTGTGAGTTTGGGAAGTTTGGTTTGACATCAGCAAACGATCAAATTTGACACTTATGTGAAGCTCACGATCAAATTTGGTGTGACTAGACAGCTCACGATTAAATTTGACACTTATGTGAAGCGTCAACATCACACAATGAAACAACATCTTAGAGAGATGTCAAACATGATAAGAGAGTTAAAGAGTGTAGGGCATACACTAATTGATGAACAACAGGTTCAAATATAGATACATGATATAATTATAACATCAGAGTCAAATCACTATGTAAGCTTACTTACACAAAATATATATATATATATATATATATATATATATATATATATATATAAACCTAACTTGTTTACAAACAATTAAAGCTTATGAGAATAACACATATTACATTTATCAAACGTCGACCATATAATAATATAAATTCATTTACTTAAATCAGAGGAATGAACTAAACAACTAATGACCGGTGATGGAAAGGCGACGGCAACAACAAGGAGCAAGAAGAGAGACAAAGAAGAAGAAAATGCAGAGAATGAGGGAGAATAGAGGGGTTTCGATGATTTGGGGCTTAGGAGGACAAAGAGAATGAGAAAACTAATATATAAAGCATTAGGTTAGTGCTAGGTTAGGGTATAAATAAGCATATGGTGTGAGTGAGCTTGAGAACGAGAAAGAGATATTGCCAATGAAATAAAAAAGGCTAGGGTTTGCCTTGTATACATATAGGCATATGGTGTGGGTGGGTTTTGAAAATACAAATATATCCCTTTTCAAAATTTAAAGAAATCAAATTTAGGGTGTGTAAAGCGTTCCGACAAAATCGTCCTGTCTCAAAAAACCGTCACGAACCCAGTGAAACGGGATGGGTTTTTATTTTAGTCAGGACGGGACGGGATGTAAATTTTTTGTCTCGTGCGGGACGGGACACAGGACAAGAGTCATTGTCCCGACTTTGTCCCGTCTTGTCCCCATATATATATATATACACATTGTATTTTTTTAATTTTAACCTTAATTCTTTTGATTTTTAATCTGTTATTGATTTGTAATATTTATAACATAGTCTAAATCTCTAAAAAAAGGCCCTATACAGCCCAAAAAACAAAAAAAAACAGAAAACAAATTCAGCCCAAAACAGTCCAAAAAGCCAAAAAATGCAGTAAAAAATGGGAAAAGACACGTTTGGTCCCGTCCCGACCCCCATCCGATCCCTTCCCATCCCGCTCGGGATTTCCTCTCTATACGGGATGGGACTAAAAAAATTATCCCGTCCCGATCGAGACGGGACAAAAAGACCCAAAACCTGTCCCATCCCGCGCACACCTGTAATCAAATTTAAAAATAATATCATCTAGTAAAAAATAGCTTTACAAAAATTGCAAATAATCCGTTTTAAAAATCACATAAAATCACATTTATCTTTTAAATTATTTTATGAAAATGTCTTTTTACAAAGGGTCTGGTTATTACAGTACATGTGGACATTCTCACAAGTACCACTGCGCACCTTCAAAGAGGTGGAACCAGTTGCAATAATTACATTCACAAAACTAACCAGAACATATTCACAGAATCTTTCTCGAATGATGAGATAACACATAGACGTTTCCCAAAGGACAAGACAACCAATAACATGGTGGATATGTGACTCTAACGGCACACAGTATTTTACTTTACGTGATCATATGTAGTCGTTCATATCTTATATCTCATTTCTTTACCAAGTTTCATAATCATACAATAATTATCATTCATAATAAAATATAGCAGCACAATGAATACATCACAAAATAATATCAAATGATAACTCTATGCATTTAGAGTTACCTTTACATCTCTATGTCTAAATTATTGCTTATCTTATAGTGATATTGCATTTTATTGCTTTATTTATGTCATTTTCCTTTCAGTTTAGCTTTCTGTTGAGTTTAGCTACCTTGCTAGCATTCCTAGTAGTTTTGAGCAATTTTTTTGCATAAGTTGTGCTTCTGTGAAGGATCCCTTGGGAGCTGGGTAGTTGGGGAAAGTGCTATAGTGTGGATTCCTTAGCTGCTATAGCATTGTCCATGCACACTTGGCATAAGGCTTTGTCATGAAGCCTAGCTGCTGCTAAAAAGAAAGGAAAAGCTTATATGATCATAAATCTGTTCTCCATATGGCATCAACTCATTTCTAGTGGTCCCCGTTTCAAAGTTGATTGACACGCGTCCTTGCAAGAAGCTAAAGCCCTGATTCCAAGGCTCCTTTATATAGTAAGTATGTCCTTTTGAGGAAGGAGCCGACACTTTACCTTGTGGTTCAAGTACAATTGATTCTAGCTTAAACACTACCCCAGAAAACCACAAGCTAAGGCTAAGAGTAGTGACAAACCAATACTCTTGCACAGAATAAGGAAACATTTTATAGAAAAGGAAAGGGATAAAAAGGAAAGAAAAGGGAAGAAGGACGCAAGGAAGAAGACAAAGAAGAGGATATTCGTTTACTCCTTTCTCTCTCTTTTCTTTCTTAACCTTATTTGTTTTACTGTATTTTCTATTCTCATCTCATTTTCTGTAAGATTTTTTTTTGTGAATATAATTTATATAACCAAAATATAGTTGCATACTTACAAGGGGCATACCCTAAGAAAACTATATACATGCAAAAAAAATTTATCTAACCAAAACTACGATCAACATCAGTCAACAACCTCCAGAATACCGAATTGGATCTCAATCATCTAACCATCAGTAGGTCAACATTTAGAATAGAACCAATGGCGCAATCGAAGAGAACCCACCATACACTACCCCAAAAAACCACAAGGTAAAGCTAAGAGTAGTGATAAACCGATATAAGATAAAGCGTTTAAACTAGAATCGGTTGTACATGAATCTGTTCTTAAGATCATTATGAGCTAAAACGTTTAAGCTAGTATGGGTAATGAACCTTGAAGTTATTATTTCTAGTTAATTTAGTTTATGTTGCTCATTTGTTGTATCATATCATTCAACGTTACTTAATGTTTAGATTATACTATTAATTGGCCATCTCTAATAAGATATAAGTAGATTAAATACTTAAAGGATTTGATCTAATGGATATAGCTTGAATGATACTTGGATGCTCAAATCTTGTAGATCAAAGTGTTTAGTGAGTTGTATAGACATATATGCTCACCTTGTAAGCCAATCGGTTGGAACTAATAAGAGAAAACTTTATCTGAATTAGGTTTATGAATAAGTTAATTTAGTTTAGAGTTAATGATAGAAAAACCATGCAAATCAATTGTGCTAATGAGTTGAAGTTGATGATATCGGGATGTTGTAGTGAATAGATTTAACCAGATATATAAATGGAAAGGGGAATTAACCATGCTAGCTCATTTCATTATTGAATACACCAGCACTACTAATCTTAAATCCCATATTCTGCAAGTGTCACTCTAAATCAATTACCAATGGCTAAGTGCTAGAGCAACAACAAGTAAAAAAGTTTTAGGGATACATGATATGGATGCTATGACATCTTTAACAGCTCCAATGTCTTCATTATCAAACATGATAAAAAATCTAAGTATGGCACCCGTAGCAAATTAGTGTCAAAATCAAGGCATGCAACAATCTGTGAATTAAGTAGAAGTATCATTTATCTATTATGGTGAAGAATACTTATTTGAAATGTCATTTTATGGTACAAGAAGGGACCGTTTTAGGGTACAGAGTTCCTTTAAAAGGAATTTAAGTAGATAGAGCAAAGATAAAAGTCATTGAAAAACTTCATGCCCCCACCACAGTGAAATGCGTTTGAAGTTTTCTAGGACATGCTGGATTTTATAGGAGGTTTACTAAAGATTTCTCTAAAATATCAAAACCTTTATGCATGTTACTAGAGAATAATAGAGCTTTTGGATTCACTAATGATTGTAGACATGCTTTTATTGAGCTAAAAAGGCTTTAGTCTCAGCACTTATCATTGTAGCACCCAATTGTGAGTTACCATTTAAATTAATGTGTGATGCTAGTGACTATACAGTTAGAGCAGTCTTGGGGCAGAGGAAAGGTAAAAATCTTCACTCTATCTACTATGCTAGTAGGACATTACTGATGTACAATTGAATTACACCACCACTGAGATGAGTTGTTAACTGTTGTGTTTTCTTTTTACAAGTTTAGAGCATCTCTAATAGGCACTAAAGTGACTATTTACATTAACCATTGTACCAAAAAGATGCAAAGCCTAGGCTCATCAGATGGATTTTGCTGCTTCAAAAATACCTTGAGATTAAAGACAAGAATGGCACAGAAAATCAAGTAGCATATCATTATCAAGATTAGAAGCAAGGAGCAATGCTACAACAAATCCAGCCATTGAAGAACATTTCTAGATGAATAGTTACTCACTGTCTCAAAAGTAGAAGCCCTTTGGTATGCTGATATTGTGAATTATTTAGTAAGTGGAGTGTTAGCTCCTAAGCTCAATACACAGCAGTAAAAAGAATTCTTTCAAAAAATCAAGGCCTACTACTGGGATGACCTATATCTATACAAACAAGGCCCTGATCAAATTTTTAGAAGATTTGTCCTAGAACTGGAAGTCTAAAGCATATTACAACAATGCCATTCTTCACCCTATGGAGGGCATTTTGGAGGACTAAGTACAGCAGCGAAAGTGCTTCAATCTAGCTATTTTTGGCCTTCCATTTTTAAGGATGTACATGAAGTAGCAAAGAGTTGTGATAAATGTCAAAGGACTGAGAACGTATCGCAGAGGCAAGAGATGCCCCTTAATAACATCCTGGAAGTTGAACTCTTTGATGTATGGGGGATAGACTTCATGGGGTCATTCCCACCTTCATTTGAGAACCTATACATCCTAGTAGTTGTAGACTATATCTCCAAGTGGGTAGAAGCTTCAAATTGGCAACAAATGATGCAAAAGTAGTGGTAAAATTCATTCAAAAGAACATTTTCACAACATAAGTGATGAAAGAACACACTTTTGCAACATGATTTTTGAAGGATTATTGGCTAAGTATGGGGTAAAACATAAGGTTGCTACAACATACCTCCCACAAACAACTGGGAAGTGTAGCTATCTAATAGGGAGATAAAGAGGATTTTGGAAAAGGTTGTCAACCCTAGCAGAAATGATTGGTCAATTAGATTTGATGATGCACTATGGGATTATAAAATAACTTTGAAGACTCATTTGGGAATGTCTCCCTATAGGTTAGTCTTTGGCAAGGCATGTCACTTACCATTGTAGCTACAACACAAAGTCTTTTGGGCTATTAAGAAGTTGAATTTGTACATGTAACTCGCAGGAGAGCATAAAGCCTTACAATTGAATGAATTAGATGAATTCATGCTATTTTCGTACGAGAATAAAAGACTCTATAAAGAGAAGACCAAGAAGTGGCATGATAGAAGGATTATGGATATAGAATTAAAGCCATGGTCCCATCTTCTACTATTCAATTCAAGACAAACTATTCCCTGAAAAGTTAAAATCATGATGGTCTGGGCCATTGAAACTGAAATAAGTTTACTCATATGGAGTCGTCGATCTGTTCGATGAAAAGACTGATAAAGAATTTAAAGTTAATAGGTGGAGGGTGAAGTACTATTGGGACAATGAGGTGATAGGATGAAGATCTTAGCCCAACTTAATGACCCGTGAAGAACAAGCCCAAGTCAGACTAAAAAACAAGGGCTGATGGGAGGTAGCTTAGGAAGTCTTTGCTTTTTCATTTATTTTCGTTAAAGTTAATCTTGATTTATATTTGTCTTTGTTTAAATTAGGATAGAATATCTCACTCTAAATAAGAATATCGCACATTTAACTCCTTTATTCCCATCGCTAATATAGAATATTCCTTATTCAATGGAATATCCTCATTTAATTTTGATATCTTAGCCAAGGAGATCTTGTACACTTTTTTTTTGTAGGAAGGTACAATAGGAGGGGACCCGTTATTTGAAATGTGTCTCTACAGAAGTGCTATAAGTAATAAAGTGATAAGTGAGTGTTGATCTCCACACGGACTAAGTGAATATGCAATATATTTGACCAAAACAGAATTAATTTGCAAGAAAAAAATAGTAACAATAATGATTGGGTGATATGATTAGAACTAAAGTGAAATTAATAATATAAAAAGAGTAAAGTAGAATGACAATTGTAAGCAAGAAACACTAAGTACCATAGAGATATTCAATAACAGAGAGGGCTGGTATGGTCAATTCTCTTATCATTTACTTTATCTAGATAAATATTGTTCCAGTTGCTATAGCTTCACAGTAGCATTACCTTAGCTCTTAGGCACAATAAACTGTTGTTTTTGAGATTATCAGTTTCAGCCTTAACTATCTTATGTCTACTCTTAGTCAGGTTAAAGTTTGGTTCATTAAGCTCTAGCCAAAGGGTTGAAAGGCAAGTTCATATGTCTATGTAACTCATAAAGTGTCTAGATCTACATGATTCCATATTCAGGTATTTTTTATCTAAACACTCAAGCATCAATTAAGTCCATTTCATTAAACTAAGTCCTTTCAGATCTTAATATAACTTGTACTTTAATAGAGATGGCCAATTACTAATAGAAATTATCTTTCAGCATCCTTAATTGAAACATTAAAGAGAGCTTAACAATGAGAACAACATTAATAAGATAAAGCAAACTCCAATTCATATTACAATACTAGCCACAAAGTATTTAGCTCATATTGAACTCAAATGCATGAACAAAATATCCCATTTCCATTGTTTTACAGAAAATAAGAAATATAATGAAGATAGAATAGAGAGAGAAATTAGGCAAACAAGAGAGAGAAAAGAAGAAGAATAAACAAGTTATTCTAAGCCTTTGTCTTCTTTCTTAATGCCTTCTTTTCTTACGTCTTCTTCCTCTTCCCTTTCTACGTGAGGTATCTTTTGTACTAAGCAATTGTCTGATGCTTTTGTCTAACCAACCTCCTTCCAAAAATGGATGTAATTCCCTTTTATAGCTTCCTTAAGATTAGGGTTTCTCCTTAGCACTAAGACACGTGTCAAGCTTCTAAGAGTTGAGGACGACGAAGAGCAGGCGCTACGGACACCTGACATAATGGCTTTTGACGCATAGGGATATCCTTTTTTTTTACTTTCAGCACCAACTGGACCACATGCCAGACCACTCACCAA
Organism: Datisca glomerata; assembly: GCA_003255025.1. Classification (NCBI taxonomy): domain Eukaryota; kingdom Viridiplantae; phylum Streptophyta; class Magnoliopsida; order Cucurbitales; family Datiscaceae; genus Datisca; species Datisca glomerata. The sequence continues at coordinate 1,012,651 of QANY01012059.1, read as the reverse complement.
GGTTGCATTGTATAAAAACAGCTATAGCAGCATCAAGAACTGCTACAACATTGAAAGATACAAAGCTCTGCAAATAGCCTTGCATCAAAGAAACCCTAATGTATAAAATTGCTTAAAAATTATTAACAAGGATAGTAATGTACAGACCTAACCCTATAATTAAATAAACAATAAATGACTAAAACTATACATTAAAATCACTAATCACCCTAAACAGGCAACAATTCAGACCTAGAAATGCTAGGATAACTCTATCTAAGAGTTATCACACCCTCAAACTTAAACCATTACTCATCCTTGAGTGATGCAGATCTAAACTATAAAAACTCAACCAAAAACATTAACTAACTTAACCTAAGCTAATTTTGTATTTCACAACAAGCTAGAAATTTCAACTTACTAGCCATTGTGTAACAACAATATCATGCTCAAAACTTTAAAAACATCTTATTTTCAACATGTTGAACTCAAAAATAGCCTAATTCCCTATAGTGGGTGTGTATGAGGAATAGAGTCACTACTTCATAAAGCTAAGGATGGTCCAAATCCAAGATTATTGGCCCAATAAACTCTAATTTGGGCAATCCTACTTCAACCAGGAACAACATACTTTATCATTTACAACTCAGTAGGGGGATAAGCAACACAAATTAAGTTCAAAGGAAATTGATAACTAGACTGCAATCCTTATTAACTTGGCTTCTCCAGTTTTTTTAACATAGGCTTAGAAAACCTATTAAGTTATGATGCCTTCGAATGTCAACATTGAAGACACATGGTTACTCAACAACATAAAAAACAGGGTTGTTAATTATAATTGCTATTACTTTGAATGCTATAGAAAGCTCATGCTTTTGGCTACCTTTTTACACGAATGACAACAGTTGTGATGAAGGCACCCGGTTACTCAATAGCATAAAAGAGAGGAGCTTTCTAACCTTTTTATTTATCCAATTTTTTAGAATCCAATGGACTTTTTAGCAGCAATATTACATAGTATCAACTTAGAACATAAATTTCCCTCCCCCAAACTTATTTTACTCTACTATGAATGATAGCATACTAATTCTATAAGAATAGGGTACCCAAAACAGAGCATTAAACCTCACTTAGAAGTATCCCAAACTTTAGAAAGCAGCTAACTTTCCTCTTAAGTGCAAAATATGGCGGGAATCAGCCAATTAAATTTTAAGCTCAACATGTTTTATCAAATTTATTTAAATTATATTATGCTTTTAAACAGCAGAACAAGTTGAGCAAAAATAGGCCAATGCATTAAAATTAAAAGCTTGAAAAGAAATACATAAAAAAACTAAAGGAATGCACAAAAAACTAACTAAAATAAAACCTGAAATGGACAAACTCAAAAATAAGATAAAAGAAGGAGTTTAACCCCTCTATCAAAACAAGCATTCAACCAATCAAAAAAAAAATTTCGACCAGAACTAGATAAAGCCAGACAGACAAGAGAAAAAGAAGCAAAGTAAAAAGAAATAAGGAAGAGAAAAGTCACCCTCCCTTGTTGCTGCAACAGGTTACTGCATCAATTCTATGGTGCTTAGCACTTTGCCGAACTCCTCAAGCCACCTCTACCTTTAGAGGCTGCCTCTGAGCTTTGAGATTTTCCTTAGCATCTACTTTCATTTTATTTTTTGGAGCTCTTTGAGACTCCAACTGCTACAACATCTGGCTTCTTCTCATATGCTTTTCCTTTTTTTTCTTGGTCGATGACTCTGACTTCTTTGATGTTTTAGCTATCGGGCTGGGTCTGAATAATTTTCTCTTGCCTTTATCTTTTACCTTCTTGGGTGAAGGCTTTGGTGGGGGTGGGGGTGTTCGTTCTATCTCTTCCGAATCACTTCCCTCTTCAAGCACTTCTTCCTCCTCACTTTCACTTACCTTCCATTTTTCAGATTCTTCCTCTACTTTTGTTTCCATCTCTTTTATGGCAGGCTCCTCTTCTTCTATAACTTCCTTTTCTCTTTCCTTTTTAGACTCAACAACATATTCTCCAGTTGTCTCTCCTTCCTTTTCAACCTCTTCCTCATAATTTTTTTCTACCACCTCTTCAGCTTCCTTATCTGCCTTCTCTTCCTCTTTATCTTCCCTCCAAAGTTGAAGAAGGATGTCCGGGAAGGAGGAAAAGGCATGGTTGGCTTCATGAAGTTTTTATGTAAATTTTTTCTCAAGGTCGTGTCCCTACTCTGGACGTACTCCCAATAAGCCTATTGTTGCAGCTTCTGATGCTGCAACAAGATAGCTAACTTCTTCTAGGCTTTTTCTTGAAGCTTGATCTTTTGAACAATGTACAAAGCATGATGTGGATATCTATTGTTTCAAAATCATATGATGTGGTGCCAAACGGGTGAAAGGATGATGGTTCAAACTTAGATATATTACCAACTGGGTCTTTAGCTTTCTCAGCAGCAAATCTTTATATGGATAACAAATTTATGGCCCATGTGTTGATGAAATTTTCTTCATTTTCTAGACAAGGAATAAAGTTTGTAATACAATGCCTCCAAATGAGGCATGGGAAAATAAAGAACCGGTCATTTTAGAGGAACAAAGCTTAATTTCTCTCAACAGAATTTTTCTTACCATAAAGAATTGAGTGCAACAAAATCAAACTTTCTTGTGTTACCATTTGAATATGTGTGGTTGGGATGAGAGAGGTACGGAGAAAGTTTTACCAAACTTTGGCTCGGGGTATCAAGGCAGTCCTCAAAAATGTTTTTGCCCCCTCAACAGAAACTTATGCCACTTGGTGCTTGGCACAGTTAAGTCTCACAGCATTTCATCCAGAATAGGGTTAGTAATATTAGAAGCTATAACAGAATATTCGTCCTCGAAGTCCTCTAGATCAAATATACCATTTAAATTAACAGATGCTACTACAACTTCTTTACCTCTCAAACTTACCTTGGATTCCATGGAGTTGTAGTTCGCATAGAACTCTCTTACCAGTGGAACTAAGATGGCGTCACGGTGATTGCAAAGCTTCTCCCATTTTTGCTGCTTGATAATTTCTACTATATCTTTTGGTAGCCCCAAAAGATGTTGTGAGCTCTATCCAAAATCCTTTTTCTTCATGAAACTTCTTCGTACGGATTTCCTCCTCATACTTTTTCTCTACTTCATCACTGATGAACCTCTTAACATCTAAGAAAAATTGTTTGTCACCCTACGTTGGGATGATTTTGATGAAGACAGTTTGAGAGATAGAGAATACAGGTTTCAAGAAAGAGTGTGAGGGAAATATGGGTTTGCTTAGGGTTGAAAGAGAATGTTTTTTGAATTGATAGGCTTGCGTAAGAGGTAGGGCAATGACTCTTCACATTTTAAAGCTACACGGCCCTTTCCTTACGGCAATATGTTCTCTCCCTACTTGTTTGATCCTGCGAGAGAATAAATCAAGGAAATTTTTGTTACATATATTTTTTGGGGGAAATTCAAAATTTTTGGGATTTTATCTATTGGTTAGCTTTTAGGCACAAAAATTGGATAGCAAATCTAGTGAGCTAGCTCTTTTGATGATGCAACATCTCTTTCTAGCACTGACGCAGTCAATCGACCAATAAACGCTTCCCCTTCTGCCAACCGTCCAACCAGTGGACCCCACACATTTCTTGATCATGTACAATCATCCGTACAAAGCCTTTTTAGGGGTAGGATCTTATAATAATAATGAGCATTAATATCCTACCCTAAAAAATGATTCTATCTTTATAACGAAGATTTTACTTGAAGAGGAAAATTGTAGTACCTAAGTTACAATAAAGGAAATTTATAACCTAATATGCATTAGTTTAACCTAATTAAGTAATAAAAATATGAAAATACAATAAACTGAAATAAACAAAAAAACTAAATTTAAAATTATCTTTGGGCTGCCTCCCAAAAGCACTTGAGTTATCGTCCTCAGCCTGACTTGGGCCTTAAGAATCATGGATCACCGAGTTGAATTGATGTCTTGACACGGTCAACCTCATTCTCCCAATATTGCTTAACTCTTTGGCCATTCACTTTGAATTATTTTCCAGTCTTTTCATCAAGCAGATCTACAGCTCCATGGGGATAGACTTTGATCAATTTGAAAGGTCCAAACCATTTAGACTTCAATTTTCTAGGGAATAGCTTCAACGTTAGTCGAATAACAGGACTTTCTCTCCTGACTTAAACTATCTGCTCATAATTCTCTTATCATGCCATTTCTTTGTTTTCTCTTTATAAAACTTGGCATCTTTTTTAGATATTAGATATTTAATTAGAGAATGGTCAATGAAAATAGTTACTTTTGCACCAATCAAATATGCTCTAAATTTATCAAATGCAAAAAGCAACAATTTCTCATTAGTAGTATGATTCAATTGAGCCTCGAATAGAGTTCAAATGGTAGCACTAATTCTACATCATAATCATTAGCATCCACATGAGCTCAAATGGTACTCCCAGTCAGGTGTATTGTAACAGGTGCTGTAACTAATGTTTTTTTAGCTCAAGAAAGGCTTTCATGCATTCGTCAGTAAAATAAAAATTCTATTATTTTTTAGAGCATGCATAAGGGTTTTTAAATTTTAGAAAAAATCATTCATAAATCTTCTATAAATACCTACATGTCCTAAGAAACTTCTACTTCCTTTTACTGAGCTAGGGGCATGGAGCTTATTAATGACTTCCATTATAGCTTTATCCACTTCTATTCCCTTTAGTAAAACTCTATGACCCAAAACTATACTTTCCTTAACCATGAAGTGACATTTTCCCAGTTAGAGACTAAATTGGTCTCTTCACATCTTTCAAGTACATTCTCAAGATTAAAACATACATTTTTAAGTATGATTCTCCAAAGATAGAAATCATCCATAAATGCCTCTAAAGTATGCTCTACCATATCTGTGAAGATGACCATCATGCACTTCTAGAAAGTTTTTGGAGCATTGCAGAGGCCAAAGGCATTTTTCTAAAGGAAAATGTTCCATACAGGCAACTGAAGGAGGTCTTTTCTTGGTCTTCCAGAGCTATGGCAATTTGATTGTACCCCGAGTAACCATCTAGGAAGTAATAGTATTCCTAGCTTGCCAGTCTATCAAGCATCTAGTCAATAAAAGTTAAGGGGAAATTGTCTTTTCTACTGGTTCTATTCAACTTTCTGTAGTCCATACACACCATCCATCCAGTTATTATCTTTGTTAGAATCATCTCATTGTTTTCATTTGCTATTACTGTGACTCCACCTTTCTTGGGTGCGCATTTAACTGGACTTACCTATGTTAGAGATTGGATATATTATGGGTGCATCCAACCACTCAATGATCTCCTTTTTTTTACCACCTCATTCATAATCGGATTAAGCCTCCCATGTTGTTCGATTGAATTGCTACAACCTTCTTCCAATAAATCATATGCATGCAAATGGAAGGACTTATCCCTTTTATGTCTGTCATTTACCATCCAATGGCTCTTTTAAACTTCCCTACGACTTCAAGCAACAACTTCTCATGATCACTACTTAAGGATGACGAAATGATAATGGGTAGAGTGATGTTTTCTGCCAAATAAGCATACTTTAAATGAGATGGCAGAGGCTTCAATTCCAACAAGGGTGATACTTCAATGGATGGGAATGATAGCTTGAAAGTTCTTTCTAATAATTGTAAAGATTCAATCTGCTCGCCAAACTTTGAAGTGTTGTGTCTTGCATCCAACCATGTAATGTCAACTTCTTCTTCTTCACTACTGCCTCATCCAAATCCATTAGGCTTGAATCTGGCATATTGACATTGCTATAGGTTACACTTAGCTTTTTCATCACTATAGAGTCTAGTACCGCTGCAACAGCACACTCTTCCACTTCTTCCTATGGATATTTCATAGCATTAAAGACGTTAAAAGTTTTCACCTGGTCATTCACTCTCATAGTTAACTCTCCCTTTTGTACATCAATAACAGTCCTTCTAAAGGCTATGAAGGGTCTTCCCAGAATTATGGGCACTTCTCTATCAGCCTCATAATCAAGAATGATGAAGTCAGTAGGGAAAATGAACTTATCAACATTGACTAGCACATCTTCTATCTTGCCCTCAGGATACACATAAGATCGATAAGCTAACTGCAATGTGATAGTGGTAAGTCTAGCTTCACCTATTCCCAATTTTCTAAATATTAACAAAGGCATAAGGTTGATGCCAGCACCTAGTCACACAAGGCTCTCCCACAATGTGTATTTTCTTGTACAGGGAATTTACAAAGCTACCTAGATCTTTCAGTTTAGGAGGGATCTTTTTCTGTAGGATCAGACTGCACTCTTGAGTTAGGGCTATGGTCTCAAACTCTCACAACCTCCTTCACTTGGCGAGAATGTCTTTTATAATTTTAACATAGTTGGGCAACTGTTGTAGTGCCTCCACTAGAGGTATGTTGATGTGGATTTGCTTCAATATATCTAGGAACTTGTTAAATTGACCATTCAATTTATTTTTCTGAAGCCTCTGAGCGAATGGAGGCAAAGTCCTCTCTACTTCTTCCACTGGCTTTTTCATAACCTTAGAGGTTGTGTCAGGTGATGGTACAGCAGCTGGCTCTGCTTCATTTCTGCTTGAACTAGCTTCCTTGGTTCTTGTTTTAGGTATGTCCTCTTTTTCTTCTATAGGCTTAGCTGTCACTTTACCACTCCTCAAATGGATAGCCTTACAATGTTCTTTTCCTTTTCTTCTTGTGTGTTCTGTGTTGCTTGGTAAAGCTTCTTGAGGTCTTAAATTTAGTGCATTAGCTAACTGACCCACTTGATTCTCTAAGTACCTCAATGCATTTCTTGAATTTTTATCATGGATGATTGATTCTGGATAACATATTCATTTTTTACAATGTACTCCTTAAGAAGACTCTCCAAAGATCTGGTTTCCTCAGCTGCTTGCTTCTTCCCTTAAGGTTGTGCAAATCAAGGATGGTAAGATGGCATGTTTTACACATTTAATGCTCCTTCATTCTGGTTTCCCCAAGAAAAAATTGGGTGCTGCCTCCATCCAGGATTATATGTGTTGAAATAAGGGTTGTTGTTGTTATTATTATTGAAATTTCTAACATAGTTGATAGATGCTGGATTACCAAGACAACTCTCAAATAGATGCTCTTGCTCACACTAAATACAAGAAACTTTTGCAACTTGATTAACTACTTGTTGCATGCCTTGGTTATGGTTCTAAGCAGCTGGAGATCCAATACACATATTCTTAATCATATCCGTTAGGGAAGAAACTTGGGCTATCAAAGTAATCATTGCATCTAACTCATGGGATCCTTCAACTCTCTCGGTTGTTGTAGCAGCAGCTACTTTAGCGGTAGGCCACTGATAGTGTTATTGCTAGAAATCCTCTCCAAAATCTCATAGGACTTAGATAAAATAGCTCCATTGGAAGATGCATCTATCGTCAACCTTGTTGAAGAATCCAGCCCATTGTAGAATGTCTCCATTTGTATCCAATAAGGGATTCCATGATGGGGCATTTCCTTAACAGCTCTCTAAATCTATCCCCTACTTCATGTAGGGATTCATTGTCCAATTGATGAAAGGAGATAACCTCATTTTTCATCACGAATTTCTCAGCAAAGTCATTCCAGCTATTGATTGAATCTGGAGGCAGTGAATTATGCCATGCTCTAGCTTTATCTCTTAAAAAATAAGGGAACAGTCTCATCCTTAGTGCATCTTCAGTAGCTCCAGGTATTTTGAAAGCATCACTCACTTCCATGAACAATCTTAGATGTAAATGAGGATCTTCAGATGGTAGGCCATTGAATTGCCCCACTTTCTGTAGCATTTCAAACATTAGGCCTTGTTTGGTTGCCAGTACTGGACAATACTATTTTAGTACTATCATGTGTTTGACTTGACAGTTTGTTTGGATTAGATAATACGATGAGACTAAATAGTACTCATATCACCATATTAAGTAATACGATCATCATCGCTATGAATCAGCCGAACTAAGAGCCCCAAAGGGGATTTTCTTTTTATATGCTCTTTTTTACATATTTATATAATATTCATGTTTTATTTATAATTGAATGTATCTATTAATATTGTTCTTTATATTTTTAAAGAATTTTTAATAATGGAATGTATTGTATACTTGAAAATATGAAATATTTTTTTTTGTGATCGGATATGCAAAATAACATGTAGATTCAGGAATAAATGATGAAAGACAATTTTAAAATCTAGTTCTATCATGTCTCAAACAATGTACAAGTAGTATAATTTAACCGATATAGCACAAAATATTGGACTAATCCAATACAATACAATACAGTCTAATATGACAGATTTTGTATAGTACTATCCAAAACTATCATGACTGTCAAACGAGGCCTTAGTGGCTTCAACTCAAATTTAGGAGCTTGTATTTCAGTCCTCACTATGCTAGGGTTCATAGCTTGTGGCTAGAGTATGGCATCACCTCTGATGGATCTCTCCCTATCATCAACCATTACAATGACATTGTTTCTAGTGTTGGCTTGGTTGCCTTATTGGTTCCTTTCATTTAACACACCTTCATCCTCAGTAGGTGCAACCATTTCTGCTACAACTGTTACACCTCTATGTTCCCTTCTTAATTATCTCAAGGTTCTATCAATTTTTGGGTCAAGGATGAAGTCTAATATTTACTGCCTACACGTATAATAGATTCCACTTTCCTGAAAATAAGTAAGGCTCAAATTCAGTAAAGAAACTCACAAATTAAACCCTAAATGGTCTAAGATATTATATATCCAGTACCTGGCAATGACGCTAATAACATGTTGTTTGAAATGTGTCTTTACGCAAGTGCATGTATTGCTTAACAAGTAATAAAGAGATAAATGAGTGTCGATGTCCATAGGGACTAAGTGAATATGCAATATATTTGACCAAAAGCAGAATTAATTTGCAAGAAAAAAAATAGTAACAATAATGATTGGGTGATATGATTAAAAATGAAGTGAAATTAATCATATAAAAAGAGTATAGTAGAATAACAATTGCATGCAAGAAACGCTATGTATCAGAGAGATATTCAATAAGAGAGAAGGCTAGTATGATTAATTCCCTTATAATTTACTTCATCTAGATTAATACTGTTCCAATTACTATAACATCTTAGTAGCACTACCTTAGCTCTTAGGCACAATAAGACTGTCATTTTTTAGATTACCAATTCCGGCCTTAACTATCTTATGTCTAAGCTTAGTCAGGTTAAAGTTTGGTTCATTCAGCCAAAGGGTTGCAAGGCAAGATCATATGTCTATGTACCTCCCAAAGTGTCTAGATCTACAAAATTTCATATTCATGTACTTTATTTAAACACTCAAGCATCAATTAAGTACATTCCATTAAACTAAGTCCTTTCAGAGCTTAATCTAACTTGAATTTTAATAGAGATGGCCAATCACATATAGAAATTACAGAAATTAGCTTTAAGCATACTTTTCAAAATACTAAAGAGAGCTTAACAACGAGAACAACATTAATAAGACAAAGAAAAATCCAAGTTCATATTACCATACTAGCCACAAAGTATTTAGCTCATAGTCAGTTCAAATGTATGAACAAAATATCTCATTTCCATTGTTTTCCAGCAAAATAAGAAATATAACGAAGTGAGAACGAAGAGATAAATGAGGTAAACAAGTGAGAGAAAAGAAGAAGAATAAATAAGTTATTCTAAGCTTTTGTCTTCTTTCTTAATGCCTTCTTTTCTTCTGTCTTCTTCCTCTTCCCTTTTTGCGTGAGGTATCTTTTGTACTAAGCAAGTGTCGGCTGCTTTTGACTACTGCCATCCTCCTTCAAAAAATGGATGTACTTCCATTTTATAGTTGCTTCAGGATTAGGTTTTCTCCTTAACACTAGGACGTGTGTCGAGCTTCCAAGAGTTGGGGACCACGAAGCGTAGATGCTACGGACACCCGGCATAATGGCTTCTGATGCATAAGAATCTCCCTTTTTGCTTTCAGTGCCACCTGGACCACGCGCCAGACCACTCGCCAAGCTTCCATCGTATGGCATCAGCTATAGTAGCATCAGGAACTGCTATAGCATCGAAATATACCAAGCTCTGCAAACAGCCATGCATCAAAGAAACTCTCATTCATAAACTTGCTTGAAAATTACTAACAAGGCTAGTGATATAACAAACATAACCCTAGAATTATATAAACAACAAATAACTAAAACTAAACATTAAAATCACTAAATCACCCTAAAACAAGCAATAATTTAGACCTATGAATGCTAGGATAACTCTAAATTCTTAGAGTTATCAAGCCCACCAAGAGGTCAGCTTTCAAGCGGAGAAAAGCATTTTTTTATTGCTAATAGCTACAACGCCTCAAAAGGAAAGCTATAACAAGCACATGCCTACTCAGTGAAAATATCCTACAATATTTGTGCTTAAATTAATAAATCGCTGCGAATTCACGAAATTCAAATTTTCTTCATGAAATATCATTGCTTTGAATTTTTTATGCAAAAATCGAAGGTGATGGTAGACACATGGAATAGTGGGGAGAGGCACCGTATGCTTTAAATTCAAAAGCCCATTGCCATCGTCAGCACGCAACTCTTCGAATTTAAAAAGTGTTTTCCTTGTTTGTCTTCAAAACTTTCTAGGAAAGTCCCTTGTTTATCCTCAAAACCCTAGAAATTCATTATGTCCCCCACAAAACCGCTCTTTCATTTCTCTAAAACAAAATAAAATGAGCAAGACAAAAGCAAAACGACAACCTAAGAGGTCCGTGGCTTCTGAAAAATTCATCAACGAGGAAGTAGAGAAAAGAGATGAGGAAATTCGTGTGAAGAAATTCCACGAAGAAAAAGGCTTCATGATAGAGCTCATTCCTTCTCCCGACCTCCTGAAGGACATTACAACAATCATTAGGAAAGAGGCTAGGAAAGGTTTTGTGCACATTCTGATAAAATTATGGTTCCTCTAGTAAGGGAATTTGACGATAGTCTTTTAAATCCTAAGCAGACTGATGTTTCAATAAGTGGTACCTTAGTTTCTTTCACTGTTGAAGCCATAAATTTTGTTTTTGATTTGGATGATGAAGATGTTGAATACTCTATGTTAGCGAAAGAAATATCTAAGGTTAAGCTAAATGCTATCTTGAAAGACTTGACCATCCCTAGTATAAAATGGCATATTGTGTCTGTAGAGGGTGGTAGGACTTGTCTTAAGTCAACACTTAAGCCTAGGGCCAAAGTCTGGTACCATTTTATTCACACTGTTATCATACCCACAACACACATACAAATTGTTCCATTGGAACAATTGATTTTGTTACACGCTCTATTGTCTGGAAAGTCCATTAATGTTAGTGGAATTATTTTTAAAGAAATAGGAGTCTGTGTTGGCAAGAAGATAGCGTTTGTAATTTTCTCCTTCTCCTTCAGAAAGTCCTAACAATTTGTAACTCTTTACAAAAGTCCAGTCCCAATTTTAAAATTCAAATTTCAATTTAAAATTTACTTTTCAACAATTTTTACTTTGATAAAAACATTACCAAGTAATCTAATCAATTGATTTATTTTTAAAAATTATTTATATAATAAATTTCAAATAATTAGTGTTGAAAAATTATCGAATTAATTAAAATTAATTTTTAAGGACTGGATTGAGTTTGGAATCAAACCCCAAATCCCTACAAATTATTTGGGCCAAGCAACTCTTGCTTCGTCAACAACTCAATAGGCTTGGTGGGTCATGTAACATGAAGGCCAAACATGGTCTTGTGTACACTAGGGTTTCCAAAACCCTAAGGCTTTCAAAACTCCAAAGTTTCCTAAACCCAAAAGTTTCCAAAACCTCAAGGTTTCCAAAACCTCAAGGTTTCCCAAAACCTATGGTTTCCTACACCATAATTAAGAAACCCACGGCGGCGAGCGACAATGGCAAGTAGCGAGGTGCAGCAGCCTGGGGCAGCTTGCAGTGATAGCGGTGACGAACAGTGACTTTTCTTGCGACGACGGATTTACAAGGAATTTAAAGATACAATTTTTGTAAAAATTAAATTACATCAAATCCTATGCCTCAATCTCGGTGTACATCAATTGTAAAACTGAAAATAAACACCTAGAGCCAATCGATCGGGATCCATTCATAAAACACATTCAAACATGCTTTGAATCTACCAAACAAAAATATGTGCCAACATCACAATATCCATCTATACATACGTTTAATAACTAAATATGTATAATCAAGAACCTTAAGCTCTTATACCAATTTTTTTATCAAGTTTTTAACTTTGATGAAAAATAAATGAACCATGAACGGTTCGTGGACGAAAAATCAAAAACATTTCACAATAAAATATTTTCTATGATCATGCCTATTTAGATAAACGTATTTAGAATAGGCATAAAGAATTTAATACATTTTTCTTGTATCAGAGAAATTCTTATTTGGTGGAATCCAATTAATCGTCTTATGTTCTTCGTTCTTTGCAGGACTTCAAATAATCTTCACACCAACAACCACTCATAGGATTCAAAAGTATATCTTACAAGGATATTGCTAGGAGTAGAGTGTGAGCTCTCTAAACAACTAAGGAAGATTTTTTTTCTCTTCTTCCTCTTGGTTTTCGGCGGCAACTATAGGGAGGGGGTGAGCAAAACTCTCTTCTGCTTTGTCTAACATTTAGCTTAGCTTAGGGTTAGGTTTGTAACCCTTTTATATTAATTATAAAATTTACACATATACCGCTATATGATAAAACAGAAATTTCCCTCCCTTGCACTACAATCTATGATTTTTACATCTTCCCTAGAGTCAATACTGTATCCAAATTCATCAATTCAAACCGATAAATTAAATTGGTCTCTAGCAATTAAGTAATTAATTTTTTTAATATACTAATTATCTAATAATTAAAAAATAAAAAATTAATTAATTTGAACATTAATTATGTTCTTCACTAATATAGTGATGACACTCATCACATATGAGTACGGGAAGTGTATCTTTGTCCAAAACACATTTGTGTCCATTTGATGTTATTTTTTATTCTTGTCCTTATGATCTACTCCAAAGACCGAATAGACCCACATGGATAAAGCTATGAGATTCAAATACCCGGCTAATTTAGCTCCGCAAATTGCCGACCTATTTAATACCGACATCATACGAGTCCACTATAGGTCCGATGTCGAATCAACTTTCGATTCATGCGCGCTACATTTTCTATTAGTGCCAATAAACATATTTATTTCATGGTCCATAAAATATTTTATGATGTTAATCTTCATGAATATTAGTAACAAGAGCAGGATTTAAAATTATCATTTTATTCCTCTAGTTATTATTTTCTTAACTCTTTTATTCACTGTGAATAAGAATGATATATTAGTGAAGTGTCTCGTACAATGCACAATGTCTTATTCAATGACTCATGTCATCGACTACCCGACCCGATTTATTTATTCATACATCCATCAATAAAACATGAGGTGATATTATTACTATTGCAATCTTACCACAAATTTTATATTTTGGAATCACGTAACTCAAACATAGTTGAATCACGATCACAACAGTCGAGGTATTGTCTGGCAATTCGAACTCACTCATTTGGCGTATCAAAGATCGCAAGTAACTAGGTTAAGTTTCATATTCATATCAAGATTAAAGTAATTATGAAAATACATTTAAGATGTAACAATTAGATTCAAAACTAGATAAATGGATTTGCTCTAAACTTAATTTGTCACGTGTCTATTCAACATGTTTCATAACATTTCTAGGTCAACCGTTAGAGTTTCCACTCCCATGCCCTAAGACCGGCATCATTTAGTTCAACCTAATAGTCGTAATCAGACTCGATTGCCCAGTCGATCCTAAGACTACGAATGACATTCTAAACTATTTTAGAAGAGTTTGTCTGAAAGATTCCTCTATCTTTACTTTTCTTACGTTGATAATAGCTCTAGGACTTCAGTAAATTATAAATACACTTTAATTAAAGGAAAACTTTCATTTACTCATAAAATTCAGTAATACATAAATGTCAGAGAGATAACTAAATAATCATAAATATTATTACACCATACTTTATGGATATAATTCCAACATACATGTATTAGGAAAACAAACCAACCACTTTGGATTAGCACTCTATCAATTTTACACATAATACTTAGATTTCCAAGTTGCTTGTTCCTCCAAGAATAAAAACACCCAGAATATGGAAGATCCATCACTAAAATAGAGTTTAAACAAGCATCAAACTCTTTCATACTTGCAGTCCAATCAAACCACCTAGTTTCTCACTAGCATGTCTAACAACATTAAAATAACCCATTAAAAGCCATGGTCTCCCAGCAACAGTTCTTTCAAAATTAATCAAATTAGCCCACAAAGTGTCTTTCAGAAATAGAATTAGTAAACTACTAGGAGAAGGAATAAAATAGTACAAGCTGTAAGGGAATTTTTTCTCCCCTACAATATTTAGAAAAAGAATACAAGTAATAGGATACGAATGAAGAAATGAGAGATGAAAGTAACTAGAGAAAAGTAATTGAGAGCTCTTTGTATTCAATTGGAAGTGCATTTGTTTGATACATATGGAGGTATTTATAGACATTCACCTCCATGGCCATTTTACTCTCATTTAATTGGATATAATGAATATTTAGGGTGATAGTGGCCGTTGACCAAGTCACGTTGGTCATGATGACTGTTATAGCCAAATCTGATATCCCTTTGACCACCACAACGCATTCTTTGGTTTGGCCTTCTGCCATCATGGCAATTCGTTGCTCTTCTATTTTAACTTACCCCATACATTTGCCCATGTTTTGTACCACGCCCGCAAGCCATTGATGCAAAACATTTGAGTAATGATTGATGATGTCATAGTTTCCACTTCAATGTTCCTTGAGGTTGTTCTGCTCTCCATAGTTTGATCAGTTCATTTCTTGCAAACTTGGGCCATTACTTGGAAATTTCCTGGCATTTAAAATGTTGCCCCACTTCTTTGTATTGAATTCTATTTGTTTTGTAGCACTTATTTGTTCGATACTTGGGTATTTGTGCCTAATGTGCCACTTTGTACTATGAGCATTTTATGCTCACTGTTTCATCTCATAACACGAGCATTACTAGGACATTTTGAAGTTTATCTTGCTTTTCTCTGTTCTCTTCTTTTTGCCCCTAGATGGTACAAAGTACTTTACTTCATTAATAAAGCATGTTACTTTGGATGTGAGTATTTACTCAGCACATATAGACATTTTCTGCAATATTTTTACCTTAAGAGGCTTTTTAGCACGCTTAGGCTTTTTTCTTCAATTTCTTCCTTAAGCGTCTTTTTGGCCTGCCTAGGCTTTTTTATTCAATTTTGCCTTAAGTGGCTTTTGGCACACATAGGCTTTTTTCATATTTTGTGTCTTAAGTGCACGTTTGGCACACTTTGTTCACACTTTGTGTCTTAAGTGACCACTTGCTACACTTAGACTTTTTTTGTATCTTAAGCGGCCGCCTGACACGCTTAGACTTTTTTCACGCCTTGTGTCTTTAATGGCTGCTTGGCACACTTAGTCTTTTTTCATGTTTTTGTGTCTTAAGCGGTCGCCTGGCACACTTAACTTTTTTTGACTCTCTAGGTCTTATGTGGCCGCTTGACACGTTTAGACTTTTTTTCCTGTTTTTGTGTCTTAAACGGCCGTCTGACACACTTAGACTTTTTTTCACGCTTTGTGTCTTAAGTGACCGTTTGGCACACTTTGACTTTTTTCTATTTTTATTTCTTAAGCGGCCACCTGACACACTTAAGACTTTTTCCACGCTTTGTGTCTTAAGTGGCCGCTTGGTATACTTAGATTTTTTTCCATGCCCTCTTTTTTAGGTCGTAGAGTGAGTGAGAATTCCGCCTTTATTTCTTTCCTCTGTATGTTGGCGTCTGTGATAACAAACGCAAACAAATATTTATTTTTATCTAATATGCAGTATATGAGTGTTGCCGTTTAAGGCTTTATTGCAAATATCTGAATCTCATGTCCCAGCTCAATTTCTTTCAAATTCACTTATGTTCACCTAATAAAACTGAGTTATCATTTCAAATTATTCTCATGATGGTTTGGTATGAAGAGTTGCTCTATTTCAAAACCTAAAATCTTGTAACGCCTCTTAAATTTGGGAAGAATCTTGTTTTGGAGCAGTTTGCACGGAACTTTTCATAACTTTCTTTACGGAGCTCAAAGTCACTCTCCGTAAAATTCTTCATGAGCTAATTTCAAGCTTTGCAAGCGCCTTCCATCAATGTTGAAGCACCGGGCGGTGAAGCGGCAACATGTGAAGCGGCTAAAGGTGAAGCCGCAAAATGCGAAGCGACTAAAGGTTACGTGACTTCTATCAGCTTATTTAATACTTCACCTGCTTCGTCAGCCGTTTTAAGGGCCTCTCTCTGTTCAGTCTAGAAATGGAAAGACTTATATTTCTTTCGCGTTCAAGTTTGTCCAGAGAAGCGACTGTGTTTCTTGTGTCTGAAGGAAGGGCTACCGCAGCTGTGTATTTCTTGTCCGTCAATGAATAGCTTGCCGCTGTTTTTATTAACTGAATCAGGGGGAAAAATCAGTCGCAGATTTTGAGGTTTTCGTTCCCATCGTCGAGAAACGTTGTACGCTTTACGCCGTTCTGAGAGTAGCCGCCATCTACGAGCATCTTTGGTTCTGCGAATAGGCTTTGTTCTGACTCCCATTCCGCAAACATCAACGTTCTGGCGATGAAGCGGCTGTGCTTCGCGGGTTTGGGTAGCGGCTTCAGTAAAGCGACTTTGATTTCGTTCGTTTGTGAGCTTCAAAGTTCCACATCACAGAAGCATCTCCCTTTTGCCATTTCACTCTTTGTTTTCGTTCGCGAGCTTTTCGCGTTCTGAACTTTTGGTTTTGGAATTCCATTTGCCGCTTGATAACCATTGAGTACCCTATGATTCTTCTGTTGCCGTTTACCGCCCTTCATCCTCTGTTTTCTGTTTTATATCTTTACATTTACATTTCTGAATTTTTTTTTTATTGTGGGCATTTCTATGTTGTGCGGCTTGTGAGCTGCAGATGCCCGCGAGCGGCTTCTGTTTGTCATTTTGTTTCTTTTCCTTGTACTCCTGTATATACAGAAAGAGAGGGATAGAGAAATTCTCCAAAGGCAAAAATTAACTGCATTATATTTTATCTCAAGATAACATAGTATTTAACAATTATATCATGGTGTTTCACCTGAAGAATATAATGTAATGCAATTGATAGTACATGTTCCATAACTATTTTAAAATGAACAGTGAGCAAACAGGTGCATGAGACTAGAGTTTGGCCTATTAATATAGAATCAAGGTAAAGCTATGATTCGTTCAACTATCTGATAATTGTTTTGAATAATCAAATTATGCATTTCAGTATCAAAATTTCATTTAACTTTTAATACAATAATGGCTCAAGAAGATCTAAGTAGTCATTAAATTGGAAACTCTGATCATGAATTGTTTTATAACATTTTGAATTAGTAGAATTTGTTTCTGACAACACTTGATCACAGGAAATGGTTTCATCTAAAATAATTCGAATTTGGTTGTGCTAAAGTCATAAAATGTTTCCATAGAGAGCTTTGATCATCATCAAACTTATCTCTAAAAGGAGTAACAGTGCTCATCTAAAGCTAGACTATTGCCATTCTTTTGTATTAATATTTACTATTGGTGGGAATTCTCTAACTCCACGTTCTCCTTAGTCTCCCTTAAAATTTCTCTCTCCCACTTTCCCACTAAATGCTAATTGATTCCACTCTGAAAATGATAATAGTTAATCTATTTCATCCAAATTTTCTTTTCTTCGATTTTTTTTTAATATGAATAAGATATTTTTCCTTTTTGTTGAGAATTTTAACAAGGTAAAGAATATATGTCAATCAAAATTTAGCTAACATATAAGGAACATATATATGGCTTTGTAATATCGCCATGGTCGAGTTGCTCAAAACTGTTATTTTTCTTGTATAAATTTTCCTTTGCCTGTCGTCCCTTTGGCACTGCTTTAGTATGCTTTTGGGGCTGCTACAGCTTCAAACCCGAGTCTTATTTGAGCCCGAGTCCGATGTCACTATTTGAGATGATAATTTGATTTATACTGTAAGCTTAGTTTCCAATTTCTTGAAATTTCGGACCGTTGGGCGAGTCTTCGAAGAGAAGCACTGTGATTTCACAAGAGGCTTGAAATCATAATCCTCACAACGGCAGCTCATGGTTTATTTATCCTTCTTTACTCGTTAAGACGTCTCGAGAAATCTAACAACATAACGTATCAAATCAATCAAGAAGAAGACCAATGCGCTCATTCTTATTTCAGCTTTCAAACTAATCAAGAAGGAGTTGTTTGGTTTAGGAAAAATGGGAGACGATAATCTTGAGTTCGACTCCTAGTGAAAGCACCCATCTGTAAGGAAATTTCTTCTCCCCTATGATATTCAGGAAAAAAAATACAAGTAATAGGATACGAATGAAGAAATGAGAGATGAAATAATATAGAGAAAAGTAATTGAGAGCTCTTTGTATTCAATTGAAATTGCCTTTATTTCATATAAATGAAGGTATTTATAGGCATTTTCCTACATGGCCGTTTTACTCTCATTTAATTGAATTTAATGAATATTTATGGTGATAATGGTAGTTGATCAAATCACGGGAGTTATGGTGACTGCTATAACTAAATCAGATCTCCTTTGACTATCACGTCACCTTCTTTGGTTTGACCTTTTACCATCATGACAATTAGTTGCTCTTCGGTTTTAACTTATCCCGTACACGGATCTTTACTAAATAGTGCAAAACATGCTCAGAGCAACCCACAAAAGGAATATCAGTAATTTCGGCCTTCCAAAGCACCCAAATTCTACCAGTAAGAGCATGGAAGTAGTTAGATAAGAAAGACCAATATGAAAACTACGTAGAACATAATCAACATCCTTCAATTTCACTTTCGTTTCCACTATACCACACATATCAATATCATTAATCTTGCACAATCTAACAACCGCATATTGCTTTAGAGGGATATTCATCCCTCTAATGTTCCAGACTGTTGTATTTAACATAAAGTACTAGGGGAAGGATTTAGGTGATCCTTCAACCCGCTGGCCTTCACAGGAAACTTACCTTCTATCCCAGTCAAGCTTCTTTTTTTGTCTGCCCCTTTTTCTTAGGTGAAGCCAAATTAGAAACTAGCTCTTCTTGTTTGCTTTTTCCTTTCAAAGAAGTAGTATAAGAATCCCTCTCCTTTGTCCTCTTTTCCATCATGGGTTCTTCAATAGCAATGGGAACTGCTCCCTCCACATGTTCATTAATATGACTAGTTCCAGCATCCTCAACCTTACCTCTCTAACATGCTATCTTGATATTTTTTTTATAAGGAGGTATCTCAGGATGTGCTTTAATACCCAGGTCATCAGGTAGACTAACTAATGTCTCTGGCTGGCCTCTTGTAAAACCAACTCTTATCAACATGAGAAGCAACCTTATTCCTAGCAACATGAACCCATTTGCATACTTCCTTACGCTCTTTTGACAAGGTATTCCTGTACAGTACATGTACTATGTGGTAGCCATGTGGCTAACTTTGAGCCAATCAGCGAGTAAGAGGTGGATCCAATCAATAATAAATGATGGATGGAGATGAACGCACGAGATAAAATAATTAAGAAAAAAGTAATATTCCAGAATATTCCTTAGCAATGAGATCTTAACTTTCCAAATCTAGCATAAAGGACGAGAGATTATTGCAAAATTCAAGCTCTCATGTATAAATAACAGTGAATATAACCTCGAAAAACAGACAAGATTGAAATAAACAAACTTTTTCTTGAGTTCTTATTCTCCATTATTATTCTTACTTTTACATTTTTTGTACTGTAAATGTCATTTACAGTTCGGTGCTCCTGTTAAAAGACATGTCAGAAAACTTAAGAGTACAAAGCAAGATGTCAAGAACTAAATCAAACACAATACTTAACAACGAAAATGAAGCAAGTCATGTCGACCAGCCTGTTCGGCAGACAGAAGTCCAATGGATGATTCAGGCCACACTAAGTGGGATGCAGAATATGGAGGACTGGAATAATGAAGCCCTTTGCAATGCGTGGTAAACTGTACAAGATTAGATTACAACTCTACTACGGGAACTTGCAGAAACACAAGCAGAGGTAAGTCAACGAACCAACGCTGAGGAGTAGGAAAAGCTGGTGAACCAGCGTGCTGAAGGGGAGGCCCAAACTGCTAGATGGACCAACCCAGACGCCAACCACAATGTGCAGTGGGACGATGTTGAGATACAATGCAGAGACAACAAATGAAAAGTGGGCGGGGAAAATTGCCTGCTAGAGCCTATGATGGAAGGCGGTGACAGAGATGCTAATAACTTGAAGATTTTAGAGTTATCTTATATTTTTATGCTAGCCTTGTTAGTATTTTTTAAGCAATTTTATGCATTAGAGTTTCTTCGGTGCAGGACCTCTTGTAAATCTTGATATCTTTCGATGCTTTAGCAGTTCCTGATGCTGTTATAGCTGTAGCAATGCATTGCAAGCTTGGCGAATGGTTTGTCGCGTAGTCCAGTTGACACTAAAAGCAAAAAGGAGATTCATTTGCGTTAGAAACCATTTTTCCAGGTGTCCAAATCACCTTCTTTTGTGGTCCCCAACTCGTAGAAGCTCAACACACATCCTAGTGCTAAGGAGAAACCCCAATCCCGGGGCTCGTATAAAAGGGAGGTGCATCTATTTTTGGAAGAAGGGTTGAACATAGCCAAAAGGAGCCGACATTGCTTAGTATGAAAGAGACTTTGCGCAAAAAGGGAAGAGGAAGAAGATGACAGAAAGGAAAGAAGGCATTCGAGGAAGAAGACAAAGGCTTAGAATAATTTGTTTATTCTTATTCTTTTCTCTATTTTGTTTACCTCATTTCACTCTCTGTTTTAGCTTCATTCTATTTCTTAGTCTGCCGGAAAACATGGAAATGGGATATTTCATTTTTACATTTGAGCTCACTATGAGCTAAACACTTGGTGGCTAGTATGCTAATATGAAGTTGGATTTTACTTTGTCTTACTAATGTTAATTTCAATTAAGTAAGCTTAAACCTAATTTCTATTATTGATTGACCATCTCTATTAGAATACAAGTTAGATTTAAATCTGAATTGACTTAGTTTAATGGAATAAACTTAATTGATGCTTGAATGTTTAGACACTTTGTGAGTTACATTGACATATGAACTTACCTTGCAACCCTTTGGCTGGAACCTAATGAACCAATCTCAAACCTAACTAAGCTTAGACATAAGATAGTTAGAGTTGTTATTGGTAATCTCAAAAATGACAATTTGTTGTGCTTTAGAGCTAAGGTTGTGCTACTGAGATGCTATAGCAACTGGAGCAGGATTAATTTAGATAAAGTAAATGATAAGAGAATTAACCATACTAGCCTTCTCTCTCATTGGATATCTCACTGATATTAAGTAGCTTCTTGTCTGCAATTGTCATTTTACTTCACTCTTTTAATCATATTAATTTCACTTTAACTTCAATCATATCAACCAACCATTATTGTCACTACCCTTTCTTGCAAGTTAATTCTATTTTGGTCATAATTATTGCATATTCACCTAGTCCTTGTGGAGATCGGCTCGTATTTACTACTTTATTACTTGTTAAACGATACGTTCACTTGTGTAGAGACACATTTCATAGAACAGGTGCTAGAAAGGAAGATGATGGAAATGCGGAAACTAAACAATAAAGGAAAAACTGATCTGGAGTCGCTTACATGCTCACCTATGTGTCTAGAACCTGTAGCCCCAATCTCGAAGAAGTTCGCAGCCCCAAAGTTTAGGTGCTATGAAGCAAAACTAACCTAGGGAAGACTCAATATATTGTTCTATTATGGAAGACTCAGAGTATCTTTTAACTAAATCTATCAGTAAAAGAGAATCACTACGGGAATACACAGACAGTTTAAAGACAAAATGGCCAAAGTGAAAAATTGTCACGATCTGGTGGTGAGGCTGGCTTTTAAATGGGGATTGGACCCAAACTTCCTCTGTTCGATGACTTATCAAAAGTAAAGCCGCTTTCAATGGCAAAAACATTCCAACGTGCGCACACATACGTTACTCTAGAGGGATAAAAGAAAAGTATGATGAAGTTATCAGAAGAGAGATCTGAGGAACAATGGAGGAACGACCAGAGTAGTGCCTCAAGCAAGAAGAGAATGAAAAGAGCAGAGAAGAACGGTGGTCAAAATGAGTACAAGCGGGAAGGTTCTAACAAACAAGGGCGGACAATCAAAAAGGTCACCTGAGGAACAAAGTCTACACACCGTTCATGATACCTGTCAATCAAATACTTAAAGCGATGAAGAATAAACCATGACTCAACACCTTTGACAAAAAGTTGAGCAGTAAGGAGAAAGATAAGTATTGTTCGTACCAATAGCCATTATACAAGTGATTATTATCAGCTCAATGATTACATTTAAGAGTTGGCGAAAAAGGGTTATCTTCATCTGTGCGTATTGAGAGAAGAACAGAAGGCAGTAATTGAAAAAGAAACTCAAAACAAAGAAAAAGAGCCTCTTCGAATTGTTGATACGATCATTGCTCTAACGGAATAGGAAGTTACAACGAGAAATGAGAGAAATATGTATTGCAAGAAGCCAACGAGGATTTGGAATGAGAGAGCGTGTTAAGGGACTCTGATAGCTTGTCGTTGATTTTTGATGACCTGGATTTTTTTTATTACGATGGACAACACAACGACACTTTGTTGATCATTATTCAGGTTGGGAATCACGTCTTGAGAAGAGTTTTGGTATATGGAGGAAATGCTGTCAATATCGTTCACTGATTGACAATAGAAAATATGTTAATGGGAACCCAAAGCTGCAAGGACAGTCACAGCCATTGATATGATTTAACGGAGCAATAACGTACTCGGAAGGAATAATAATCCTCCTGATATACGTCGAACCATTCAACCATTTGACAGAATTTGTAGTAATGGATGTGCCATCCCCGTACAACGACATATTGGGAATAACGTGGCTGCACAAAATGAAAGTCGTCCCGCCAACATATTATTAGGTGCTCAAATACCTGTCCCCTGACAGAATTAAGACAATCAGGGGAGACAAGACCGCCACTCGATGTTGTGCTATCTCGGCCTTAGGATCCGTCAAGAAAACTGTCGCTGGAAAAGATCGAGAATCAACAAATCAACCAGAAAGCTGTAGAATTGAGTCAATAGCAATTAAAGGGTCACAGACAAGGTGAGTCACCGAACCTCAAATATGAAGAAGCAGAAGAGACAAAGCCGGTACCCTTGGGAGACGGATACAAGAAGGTGACTCGAATAGGTGCCCAACTTAGTAAGGCGAAGAAAGATGAACTTATAGATTTCCTAAGAAGGAACAAAGACGTGTTCGTAAGCACGATCCAAGAGAGGCTTCTGTTAAAGTAGTGAAGCAAGTGGAGAAACTCTTGAACGTTAGCTTCATTAGAGTAGTCGATTATCTAGAGTGGCTTGCCAATGTGGTGATGGTAAAAAAGAAGAACGTGAAATCAAGGATCTGTGTGGATTTCATAGATTTGAACAAAGCTAACCCAAAAGATGACAATCCGTTGTCAATAATAGATCAAATGATGGATGCCACGTCTGGGCACAAACTCCTCAGCATCATGGATGTATACTCAAGATACAATCAGGTGAAAATAATATATCCTAGCTAGGAAAAAGCTTCTTTTTAACTGAACAAGGCATATTCTATTACAAGGTGATATTGTTTGGGTTGAAAAATGCACGTGCAATGTATCAAGGGCTAGTAAACAACATTTTCTACAATCAAATCGGAACAATGATGGAAGCATACGTAGATGATATGTTGGTCAAAAGTAAGAAATGCCAAGACCACATAAAGAACCTAGACGGGTCTTTTCAATTCTAGAAAAAGCCATAAAAAGTTGAACCCCGAGAAATGCACGTTCGGAGTTTATGTCGAGAAGTTCCTTGGTCATTTGGTCACACAACAGGGAATCGAGGTCAATCGAGACCCAAGTAAAAGCAGTCATAGAAATGAGGTCCCCAAGGACTCGCAAGGAGATATAGAGCCTGACAGTAAAACTAGCAGCTTTGAACAGATTCCTCTCCAAGTCAACGGACAAATGCAGATCATTCTTTGTAAAGCTAAAAAAGGATTTCGCAAGTAACTGGGACAATAAATGTGAAAAGGCTTTCATTAAGATCAAGGAGTACCTTGCGTTACCAACACTCTTATCTAAACCCTTCTCGAGAGAAGAGTTGATCATATACGTAGCAGTACCACAAACGGCGATGAGCGTCGTTTTGATGAGAGAGGAAGACAAGTGAGAAAAACTAGTGTGTTTTATGAGCAAGGGTCTCGTAACAGTTGAAACGCGGTGCAAAAGAATGAAGAAGCTGGTAATGGCAGTGTAACGACGATGAGAAAACTGAAACCTTACTTTCAGTCCCATGCAATCACAGTGTTAATAGATTCTCCCATCAGAAGTCAATGCTACATTCTCCTGAGATAAGTGGTAGTTTAGCAAAATGGGCCATCAACTTCGGGTAGTATGAAATCCGAAAAGAACCAACATTAGTCAAAGGACAAGTACTCACGGATTTCATCACAAATTTCACTTGTGACGAGGAGCCATAGAACGTAAAATCTATGGAGGGAACGTAAAATCTATTTAGGTTCTGTTTGTGGAGGGCGTGTCAGACAACCGTGGAGTAGGAGTCGAGGTTGTAATCCAAACCTCGTTTGGGGAAATCATGGAGCAATCCTTATCCTTTGGTTTCGAAGCCTCAATCAGCAAAGCTGAGTATGAAGCTCTAGTAGCAAGGGTCAGAATGTTACATGAACTAGGGGTAACGGAAATTAAAACTTATTGTGATTCGATGTTAAATAGGTAACATGAATTGAGGGTAGCAGAAATTAAATTTTTTTTGTAATACACGATGAAGGATCCTAGGATGATTGAATATTTGCAACAGGCAAATGATGTGCTAAGTCTTTTGAAAGAGTACGAGATCAAATAGATTCCCCAAACTAAAAATAGTCACGCAGATTGCCTAGTGGCACCATTCCAACACAAGAGGAATGTCACGGTAGAATCTCTAAAGGAACACAACATATAACATCTGTTACCAGCATTATAGATGTCGAAGTCGATGTGGAACTCAGCTAGCAAGACGATTTATCTACTACATAAAGAACGGAGAAATACCGAAAGATAGACTTTTAACGAGAAAAATCCAACAACAAAGTGCAAGGGACTCACTGATTGATGGTAGACTATATCATAGGCCATTTTTAGGCCATATTTAAAATGTTTAAGGCCAAGGGAAACTTAGTATGTACTGGCAGAAATTCATGAAGGTAACTGCGAAAATCATACCAGCGGAAGATCACTCGCACATTAGATACTAAACGAATAGTACTATTGGCCCAAGTTGCATTAGATTGCCAAGTAGTATGCAAAGAAATGTGACAAATGCCACCTCTTTGCTCCCCGTCACGAGGATGGCACCCATAGAACTCAAAATCTTAGCGAGTCTGTAACCATTCATGTAATGGGGTTTGGACATAGTGGGACCACTCTCAATGGCACTAGCGCAGAAGCTATTTCTACTTGTTACAACTGATTACTTCACGAAATGGATTGAAAGAGAAGAATTTTCCAGAATCCATGAAGATGATGTAAAATGGTTTTTGTGAAAAAATATTGCTTTTAGGTATGAAATATCTCCAGGTACTGATTTCAGACAACGGCATGTTGTTCACAAGAAAAAAAGTCAGGAGTTTTTGCGAAGGATTTCAAATAAAAAGTTGGTTGTCAACACCATACTATTCATTGAGAAACGGTCAAGTAGAAAGATCAAAGAGAAGAATTCTGGAAAGCTTGAAGAAACAGCTAAAATCAACAAAAAAAATGAGTACAAAAGTTACATGTAGTGATATGGGCCTACAGAATGATTCCAAGAGAGCCAACTGGAGAAATCTCTTTTGCATTAGCATATGGTGCAGAGGCAATTATATTAATTGAAATTAGAAGCCCAACAATGAAATAGATGAAACATGGATGAACCCAAAATTTCTAAGCTAGTGAAAAAAAACCTAGATTTTCTGGAAGAAAAAAGTAAAGGAAAACCTAGAATTTTAAAAGAAATAAGAGAAGTCACCCTCATCAGAATGACCGGTAACAACCAAAAGTGAAAATCTTATTTGTAAAGAAGGGTCAGTAAAGAAGAAATCCAGGTAGGAGTTTTAATGTTTAAAAAGCAATTCCAAACTAGCGATAGTTGGGGCCCAACTGAGTAGGCCCTACGTAATCAGTGAGATCCGGAGGCAATAATTATTATTTTCTCGCTACAAAAGAAAGGAAAGAATTAACGAAACCATGGAGTGCCATTCACTTGTGAAGATATTATGTACAACACTTCTCACACATTTAATTCCCACACTTTAATATTTTATATTTATTATATCATTACTTGATTATTTATTTTTAACAATTAATATTTATTTCAAACAATTTGTTTTTCAAGTTTCAAAATCATCTTTCTTGATATTTTTTCCTTATCAAAATGGTGTCATATCGATCCTACAAAATTGAGGAAGACACGGTCATCCATTGTCAATTGGGATGTTTGATGTTTTTACCGTTATTGTAACCACATGAAAAGACCAAATAACACTTCCCTTTTAAAAATATAAAGAAATTGAAAATACGGTGCAACGTGGTACACTTTTGTAAACATAAAAATATTTAACGTAATTTTCAGAAATTCAAGATACAAAATGAATTTGCATTGTAAACCTGGGGTGCACGCTTGTCATTTATCCTATTTCTTTTGGTCAATGAAGTGAACAAAGCCAGTCATTCTTCTTCAAAAGCCGAGGTTAAGTCATGTTATGCAAACTGACGGGTTAAGAAAAGTTGAAGGGACTGTTTTTAACTAGGAATGATGGGATCAAGCAGAACCCACATCAACTCCTCTTTCCTTCAGGTATTCCTTGGCCTCAACAATGTCCTACAAAAGAAACATTCGGTTTACTCATCATAATAGCAAATCAAATCTTGACAGAGGACATCCAGAACTATCATTCATCGATGGTTAGCAAGAAGAAACCATCGTTCTGCTCCGCGGAGGCATCCAAGTTTAAAACTGCCTCACTTTGTCCCAAAAATTATCTCAATAATTCAGACAGCAGTGCCTTATTTACATGGTTATAATAAATACTTCAGGAAAAGCATCATTTACATGTACGAAAATAAAAGCTCAGCATTCAATAATAGCAGGGAGAGAGACGGAGAGCAATGGACTCATTCGAAATATATGGATGAGTTAATTGAATATAAAAATGAAGAAGCAATACCTTCTGCAGCAGTACTGCTTCGTGAGGACAAGTTGGAAATATCAATAGACCAACTCCCACCATTAGCAAACCGTAGCATCCTAAAGAAACAATAGAATAGATAGGTAGCTGGAAAAGTAGAAACAGAAACATCGTGATCATTATCCATTAAAAAGAGAGAAAATTGAACAAGCCAATAGACTTGTGAGATCAACTCACCAACCAAGTATAGCTGTGTGGAATGATGAATGCCTGTAAGAGCCCAATCCACAAGGCAGAAATGGCTACTAGCAGCGTTAAAATTTTCAAAACATGCTTCATTGACATAAAAGAGAGATTTCCCGTGCCGTACACAACTACACAAGTTTGCAACAGATAACTGTTCTTAGTAGAAATAAGTGTTAGGTTATAAAAACCAATGATGTATGAGAGCAAGTACAAAATTCACCAAAAATGTGCAGGAGGCGAGGTGTTTTCACACTTAACCCTTGATAAAATCCCAATTTCACATAAAAGTTAGTCAAATAAATAGAATCAACAAATGCGTTAAATAAAATGAAAGGTATCCTAAAAGAGCAGCGACAATTGAACTCTTGTCATTTAGCAAGCAGAAAAAAGATCTTCAAAAAGTATTTCATTGAAAGAAAAACAAAAAATGAAACACTAGGAATTGATTTCTTTTAATAATTAGCTACCATCAGAGGGGATTTCATCGTAGTTATTTCACTGTGCCACAGCAATATATAGGTAAAACGGGTACTCAAAGCCCTTGCGCAATTTCCCAGCATCATTTGGCATTTTTCAACTGATGAAAAGAGACTTTGCACATCAAGCCAGTGAATCAATACAAACTATCCAATAAGACAAATTAATGAGTTTTTGAAAACAACCACCAATGTAATTGTGTAGTTATTTGAGGAAAACTGTATCATTCCAACTCAAAAGATACAAATCGTTTTAGCCATGGTTGCACCGAAGCAGGCTGGAAACTCATACAAACCCACTAGCACACCAGATAAGTGCCAAGTTAAAAACAGTAGAATTCTAAAATCCTAGAACGAGGACAATGAAGAATATGCTTCTTTGGGAAAAAGATATTTGCTTACGGCAGCTACAACAATGATGAATATTCAACTAAGTCGTTTACCAAATTACTTTTGACGAAGAACTGATTTTCTTGCCCTAACCCTTAACTAATACAAGTACATAAGACCCATAATGGGAGAGAACATAATTCTTAAGTAAAAAAGAAAAATTTAGCCGCGATTGCAATTAATTCACGCTTTGTTTGATCCGCTGACATCGCGTGGCAGAAAGAGAGACTACGGAAGGAAGCGAGCACTCGGATCATCCAATCCAAGAGGTGGCAAAACGTTACAAATCGACTTCCGCTTCCCACTTCTTCATGACTTCTCATTGACCGCTAGGTTCTACTAGGATATGAGAAATACACTTTTGCACAGCATTGACAATCAATTCAAGAAAAATATGACCTAAGATACTGAAGAGGAAAGGTTCAAGCTCGAATGTATGTCCAATACCTTAAATAATCGCTCGCCGCAAATGCTCACAAAGATGCATATGTTGAGGGTTTCGCCGCTCAAGTTCCTTGGCGGGCGAGAGAAAGGTGACCTGCGCTTATTCTTCCTCTTCACGATATATCCGTCCCTGATAGTCTCAGCCACAGTAGGCGACTCACGAGCAGCTTGGAGCTACAGGTAAAGGTCTCCGTGAGATAGGTTTAGGTCCCAGGATGAGTTCGGAGACGGCGGAGAGAGGAAGAAATGAGAAAACTAAATTGTTAAAGAGAGCCAGAGATACATACATATATATATGGATTCTTTTTAGGGCTATTATCTGAAAAGTAAAAAGGTGGGGTTAAGTTTCATAACCTATCTTAATATTAGGTTATTTTCCAAACCAAGTAGAACATATATCTATATGCAAGGTCTTCTCCAGCTCTGTACATGGTCCTTCAGGAGGGATACATTTTCCTTCCGGAATGATGGCGCAACTACAATTTCAGCCAGTCCAAGTACTTAAGCCTTGCCATTCATGGAGGCTCAAGCCCATGGTTTCTGCCTCTCATCCTTCTATCTTCAGTTTAAAGCCAGTAAAATCTAAAACTAAACTTTCTCATGTCTTCTCCATCGTTCACTTCCTCGCCAAATCCAATAATGTCCTCCATCTTCATCCCCTCTCCAACGCGTCACGATCTCTCATGGTATGCAAGATGAGTAATTCAGGTAGCTTCTTTTATTCTCCGCACAATTACTTAGTTAAATGCACACTGCAATGATGATTTGCACCCTTTGTCTTTATGGCTTAACTGGTTCGTTTGAGGAATTTCCACAAACACATGACACGCCTTATGATTTTCTTATTGGGAGTGAGTGCAACGAGATGAAATAGAATGAAACAACTTTCTGAACATGGTACATTTAATGTGTTTGTTAGATATGATATCACAGCTGGAATTGGGGAAGCCTGAAAGGAGAGGAAAACCAGAGAAGCGTGTAAATGGGATATTCTGGATTATCCTTCTCAATATTGGAATATATGTGGCAGATCACGTATTTCAGGTAGTGGTTGCTGAATTTGCTCTCGTTCAGATAGAGATACTAGATTGATAAAGCTCCATGGATGCTTAATTGCCATTTCATTGTGAAAACTTGTCACAAGAAAATTGGGCAAGCATAAACACACACCATATGTACCAATACCAGTAAAACAAGCAAACAATGAATAAAGTTTTATTTTACAAATCACATCATTAGTTTTCAGTTGGTAAGTATGTAAAATGACACCATATCATCTCTCTTTATTGTTAGGTTCGTGGAGTAAAGCTTCTGTATTTGTATCACAATTGGCCTGCTTGGTATCAGTTTCTAACAGCGACATTTTGCCATGCCAATTGGTGAGTCTTACATTTCTCTGAAATTTGTCTAGTTTTGCCATGCCGATTTTTAGACATTAGGATTCACTATTTCTGTTAGAGGCAAGGTAAGTCATGTAATAAGCAATATGTTGTTTGACAGGCCTATTTTTGCATCCTGTATCATTATTGCATATTCTCTTAGTATGTGCTATGTATTCGTTTCAGGAACCATCTCTCTAGCAATTTGTTCTTTTTGTATATCTTTGGTAAGTACCCCGTGGCATTTCTCCACATTGTGAATATTTATTATTGACAAGGATGCATTAAAAAATGACTTGATTTTGATATTTGAGTGTCATCATGTAAAAGGAAAGCTTGTTGAGGAAGAAGAAGGAAACTTTGCATTGTGGCTTTCTTATATTCTTACAGGCGTGGGAGCAAACCTAGTTTCATGGTTGATTCTCCCAAGAAATGCAGTTTCAGTTGGAGCCTCTGGTGCTGTTTTTGGGTTATTTACCATTAGTGTTCTTGTAAAGGTATTTGCAAGTATTGTGAGTAGTGTACTTCACCCTGAGATACGTAATATTGTTAGTTTATACAATTTTCTGCTTTATGCAGATGTCATGGGACTGGAGGAAGATCCTTGAAGTGCTTATACTAGGCCAATTTGTCATAGAGAAGGTAAGAGCTTAGTTTCCTCTAGAATGAAGAAGAGTTCAAATGTTTTGGGTTAGAAGATGATGCTTTAATAACTGTAGAATTTTCTAAGGGAAGTTGAGTGAAGGATCTGGCATCTCATATCTATGTCACAACCTCTCTGCAATAAGTTCTCGTTCATCTGTATAGAGATTGGCACTTATGAATAGGGAGCACATAAAGAGCAAAGGAATGTACTCAAGTGTAGAAACATATAAAATAAACTTAAAGAACTTTTTTTAATTGCCTGTATTATCCAAATACATATATTATTACGGATGTACTTACATAAATAATAATTTTTTTCCTTTATGATGTTATGTCTTGATCAATATTAATCTTATGTATGCTTCTCTGGCCTATAATAGGTTATGGAAGCAGCCCAAGCTTCAACTGCATTATCCGGAGCCTTTCGCGGAGGCTATGCCTTGCAGAGTGTCAATCACATTGCTCATCTTTCTGGTGCACTTGTTGGTGTGTTTCTGGTATGGCTCCTCAGCAGAGTTCCTACTCAATATCCTGACCCAGAAGGATCTGCTTTGCATTAGAATGGCAGATTTTAGTAGACAGTTCTGTTACACATCCTTCGATTTGTAAATTTACATTGAAGCAACTATATTTATAATGAGGAGATGCGTTAACCAAGGTTAAGCCCCACATTATATCATGGGGTTGTAAATTCGAGAGGCTTTTTCAATCCCCTTAAAATATGTAATTTTGTCAAAAAGAAGCTATATTCATTCTTGTATCTTGTGTAAAAATCATCCAGCTGTTGTAACAATGTTATTTAAAATATTGTGAGACAGGGATTTCTATAACTTGTCATTTTGGTTATGCTTAGATTTTAGAATAAAATAAAGATTGAAGGAATGAATAGCGTTACTATTTGATTCTCTAGAAATCCAACTCGAAATTGGCATTTTAATTGTTTACCTTGACTTTAAAATTCGACCTTAAATGAGTCTCATAACTTTAATTGGAATGGATTCTTTTGACGGCATGAAATGAAATTTCTAATAAAAAGTCAGTAGACTAAGTCATAAGCATCTTCTTTGTATTCATGCAAATTTCTCTGTTTTCGTGTGCCTCGTGAATATAAGCAGACGAGTCTTGACATATTCATTTTCATAATCAGCAAGCGAAGAAAAAGTGGGAAGAATTTACAATGAGAAGCTCCCTTTATGACTTGAGCAGTTAATTTCTTCTGTGAGGAGTTGCAACCAATATAAGAAGAGCTTCTGTGCTACCGATTTAATTCAAGAAACCAACTGTACTCGAATGTGCAAGTTGACTGTACATGCCAAGCTGCCCTTGAGATTGCATCCTACATACAATAGGCAACCTTTCCCCAAATTTACAAGTATAAGAATGATAAGTGGATTTTGTAGAAAGCAGTGAACTCTCCAATGAAAACTCCGAATCCCTCACCACGAATCGGTTTCTTTTAGCAGCCGTAGAAGACCCTTTTTGATCACCTCTGACCAAAGTTGGTATCTGTAAAAGATTGGAATGAGAGGAAGTTGGTGGTTGCTTCTGGTAAATCTTTTCATAGTTTTGTGAAGGTATCTCTTCTGCTGTCTCCTTTTGCTCACTTTTTACAGTATTTAATATCCTCTTTGCTTCTTTTGTAAACCCAATGGCACGCCAAGCTTCTGCAACTAACACCATAGTCGATTTCTCGGGCCGAACATTGAACTCTTCCATAAGTTGGAGCATTTCTTCTGCTTTCCACGGTTGCTTTGCTTCTCCATAACCCCAGATAATAGTCTCAAATGTCTTCAAGTTGGGAAAAATTCTGTATTCACACATCTTCTCGAAAACCCTGATCGCATAATCCATTTTGCCAGTGCTGCACCATCCACAGATAATGGTAGTGAAAAGCACAACATTCGGACAAATTCCAGATTTGATAATGGTATTCAACAGCTCTTCTGCCTTTTCTGGTTCTTGTGATCGCACGTACCCTTTAGCCAGAATACTGTATGCATGTGCGTCCGGTTTAATACCAACCTTCACCATTTCATCGAAGACTTCCCTGCATTTCACCATAAATCCAGCTGTACTCCATGCATTCATGACAGTGCTAAATGTAATTACATCTGGTTTGACCCCAAACTCATTCATCATCACCAAAACCTGCAGATTGAGGATTCCATGAGTTGTATTTTCTTTTTATCAGTTTTTCCATGAGTCGTATTATTCCTAGAGCAACGAGTCCATATAAGTAAAAAGTTGAAACTCTAATTAACATAACATTCTATAGAGCATGCAAACCTTTAAGCATTCATGATCTCTTTTATTACAAAACTAAACAAGTAATTAAATATTTTTTCCTTCTACTCATCCAGAATCAAGTAACTATAAAATTTTCATTTTGGTAATTGTAAAGCGCAATTCAAGAGAAAAGTAAAATTGTAATAGTTATTTTGCACGTACATAAAAGATAATATCATTCAGGATTTAAGAGAAGAACTTGATATAGAAAAAATAGAGTAGAAAAGCGAAAGTGGTAGATCAAGTTCACCTTGTTGACCCCATCTCTGTCCATTGCCTCTACAAAACCTTTAATCAGCGAGT
Source organism: Datisca glomerata (assembly GCA_003255025.1). Classification (NCBI taxonomy): domain Eukaryota; kingdom Viridiplantae; phylum Streptophyta; class Magnoliopsida; order Cucurbitales; family Datiscaceae; genus Datisca; species Datisca glomerata. The sequence goes on along the minus strand of QANY01012059.1, from coordinate 979,051 downwards.
TGAATACAACCAGACTAGGACGTACACCAAGATCGTTCATCCTGTATACAAACCTCATAGCCTCCTTTAGTTTACCTTCCCTACAGTATCCACTAATTATGATACCACAAGTTCTCTCATTCGCCCGCAAACCATTATTTTGCATCTCAGAAATCATCCCTTCAGCCTCTTCGGTCTCTCCATCCTGAGCATAAGCGGTAGCTATGGTGTTGTAAGTTACAGCATCTGGTTTCATTCCCAGAGCTACCATCTTATATAGCACATTCCATGCCTCTGAAATATTATTTTTCTTACACCATGCTCTTACGAGTACATTATAAGTCCTTAGATTGGGTTTCACATTTTCCTCGTGGGACATCATGTCTAGCAGTTTTACAGTTTCTTCGGGTTTACCAGCAATACCATACCCTTTAATTAACGTATTAAAAGTGCTTGTAGTGGGTTTAAGTCCACTCTCCTTCATATTTTGAAAGGCTTTCATGGCTTCCTCTACATTCCCAGCTTCAGCGAAAGCATTAATAATAGCGTTGAAGAATACTGAGTCTGGCTTCATTCCATTTTCCTCCACCATTGATATAATTAAATGTATGGACTTGAAGCGCTTCTGGACAGTCAAGGCTGCCAGAAGAGTTGTGTATGTTACCAAAGATGGTTTATGACCTCCTTCAATTAAGCTGTCAAATAGTGACTGGGCTTCCTGGGGCTTCCCTCTTTCAACCAGAATGTTCATTAATTTTGTGCTTGAGCGCACAAGTTGGCAACTATCTTCAGATGTGCATAATATGCAGCAGGATCCGCTTTGAGCATCCATAGAAGTTGAAATTGGATATGTTTGATTCTTATCATCTTGGTAACTCTCCTGAGTAAAAAATTCAAAAATTAGGATCAAATTGGAATCACTGACAAAAATGTGAAGGCTCAAAGTCACACACATTCCCAATTCATTCAAACTTAAAGAAAGAAGCTAAGTTCTTTCTTTGTGGTGCATAAAGAAGCTGTGGTTGCAAGCTTTTTGTGTGGTAGAAGTCCAGGACTTGATAAGTTAAACATCTATTTACTATTACTAACGTGCAGTCTAAAAACAACCTTGAGCACGACAGAAGCAATTTACTTTGATTTTGAAAAATCAAAATATGCCATTATAGTTGATCCCTATCTCATAGCTTTTTTACTTCATTCACATCCTTTGGACCTTTAACTTAACTCACATTGACCAAAACACCTAATCATTTCCAGTAGAAAGTTCTTTCCAATAAATGAAAGCCAGTTCATCTGTATAATAGAGCTTCTCCTTATGATAAAAAGTGACAGTGGCATATGATGGAAAGAATAGGAACGCCTCAACCTTACAGCTAGATAATCAAGTGGAAATAACAAGTGAAATATAAGAAAATTTAATAATGAGAACGGGTTTGGGAACAGAACAGGTTCCCGTTCCACTAAGCTAAACCACAAAATTTTATAGCCTAATAATTGAAAGGAAACTAATAGCAGATCACATAATGATAATTCAGAACACAATCCATCAAGTCAAAACCAGAGGCAGTGAATCAAAGAAGAGAAAGAGATAGGCACGCACCTTGATTGGCAATGGCCGGACCCATCCTTTCTTGATAGTAGTAGTTGCTTGATGGTTATTGGTGGCCTTCCGTTCACGCAATTTTCCCATATGGTTCTTTCAACTTGTATTCGTCAACCTCAATTCTGACTGGATCTTAACTACGCACTGACTCCATAGAATCCTTCTTTCCTATATTCCTTCAAAATTCCTATAACCACAATAGACAGAAAGCCGAAGGAGTATCAAATAGATGCGGCGATGCAACTAAAATGCAAAGATTTGTCAATGGAATCTAATATGACAGAAGGATAACATTCACCTAGCACCAGAGGAAAGGCAACCAGAAAACGTTTTAAGACTAACATCTGGGAAGATACATAACTGCAGATGCATGATCGGCAAACCTGATAGAACATGCAGCAAGTTTCCGTCCAACTAATTAATCTAAGTACGGTGATAAGAATCAAATTTCTTGACTCGAATGGTTAATTAGTTGAAAGAAATATACCCTTAGAACAGTGAAAACCCAACCATATGAGTATAGTCATAAGAAACCAGTAAAATAAAAGCTCTAGAACATGAACAAGACAAACTAGGACACTAAGATAGTAATATGCACTGAGATCCTCAAATATTTGTGGGAGCAGTTAGGAGAACTGTGTGTTTGTACCTGTTTAGAGTTAAGTTGCAAACAATGAGGCTATGAACAGAGCAACGAGGTTTCTGCGGAGTTATGGTGCATGACAGGGCCCTTATCCAGTGGAAAATATTATCCCTTGGAAAAGACAGACAACCACGAGATAAGCCATGAGAGGAGTACGAAATTGAGATATTTTTTCAAGAGAAGAAAATTATTTTTGAAAAGTATTTTTAAAAAATAGTAAACTCAATTCTAAAGTTTTAAAATGTTTGTACGTTACAGAAATATTTTTAGTTAGACATTGTTATAATTTAAATATATTAACTTAAATTGTTATATATTCTCAAGATATTAATCCTACACAATACTATTTAAATGTGATGTATGGATATACACAGGCTGTAAATTATATATTCTCATTTCCATACACTAACAAACCTTTAAATTGCTTTAGCAAAAAAAATTGAAATTGCAAATAATATGACATAAGAATTTATCTTTTGCACAAAATATAAACAAGAATTTGGAAAAAAATCAGGTGAACAAAATAAACCAAGGCTTTAACTTTTAGGAAATTCATATTAGCAAATACAACATTATGAAAAGAGATAAAAGTGTAAAAGTAAAGTAAGAAAAAAGTACAAAAAAAACTTTTGTTAACTGATTTAGATTATATATATAATCATCATAGCATTCTTGACCGTAGATAAAAGAATGTGTTCATACAAATTTTGGAACAATATATCTTATCACAGGATCACTCTCGGGGATTTTTTTCCGGTATACATGCCTTGTGTTTGGTGAACCCCACACGTTTTTAGTGAACCTTAACACATATTTAATGAACCCTAAAAAATTTGGTGAACCCTGGCATTGTAAAATTTTCTCTTATCACATACTCATAAGTAATCAATGTACATACATTTCAAAAACAATAAAGTATTTGTCATTTTTATTATAACATATTAATCCTTCAATGTAAACGACGAAAGCTCATGAAAAATATTTTGGGTTGACATGCGCAGCGGAAATTGATAGTGAAAGTAAACAAATATGATTACAGATAAAAAACACTCATGATATTTTGCGGTACTTACTTGGACAACCAAGCTAATATGCTTGATAGTTAAAAAACTGACATGCTTGAAAGAATTTCATTGTTGTTAGAAGTTAGAATATAGCTGAAAGTTTATAATTTACATAAAACAAACCCAAGTTAGTGGTAAGAAAATATATACGAACCTTATTCCAACTGATATCTCATCTCCCATGAATAACCGCATATCATGTGAGAACAAAACTTTTGGAGAACATACCAATAATATTGTTTCAGCCGAAAACCATAACAATATTCTTCGTATAATCTCCCCTCCGGATTGAGCTGCTTGTATCCTCAATATTTGTAAAATCTCCTCTCCATGTAGGGGCACTCTTAAGCGAGAACATGCACAACACAGATAAAGAACTCTAAGGCGAAGAGAATCTGGGGGTGATTTCCTCGTCGAAGAGTCTCTAATACGTAAATTAGTATTTAGTCGATATTTTGGCATAATTTATTTAAGGGAGAGTAGGCATACCCCTTTTGTTTGGCTGGTGAATGTATTTATACTTGAGTCCTCGGGTGTAAGGAAGTGTGGCGAGGAATGCTCTTGGAGGAGTGTCAGAGAAGTTTTACGAGATAGAAAGCCTATCATGATTGTCTTCGATTGGATGGAAGGGAGGTGATCTTGACATGTAGTGATAAGCATTTAATGTCGAAATGGCTGGGTGGAGGCTATCCTAACATTTTGTCATGGTGATTGGACTCATTAGGTGCTACTTTCGGTGGATAATGATGACTTCACGCTCGAGGTTGTTTGAGCTCTCTTCGACGAGCCTTACTCTGGTTCTTGCTATTTCCTGTGCTTGGGTCTGTACAACCCAAGCTTCATAGTGTCCGACCAGATGAGGTCAACTATTTTCCTTTGAAAATTACTCTATCACGAGTTTCTCAATGTGACTTGACACGTGTCATCACGTTATTGGTGGTTAGAAAAATACTCATAATAGTTGCCCTCAACCGAGGACTTAATGGTTTTATTTATCCGAGTCTGAAGACTACATCATCAGAGCTCTACGTCTGAGCTACCTCAGTGTGGTGATAGACTAAAGGCATGTCCTGAGTACTTTACATTTGTGCTCAAAGTCTACTCCTCAGAGGAGGTTATACCGAATGGAATTGCCTGGCCATTTTTATCACATGCATCGTTTCGCCTTTCCTATGCTCCGGGGACCATTCCCTTCTCAGGAGTGGGGGCATTAATGGCATGTGCGTGATCGTGGAAGGGCCTGACTCCTTGTCGTGTCACTTTATTCCTGTCAAGTCGTTGCTTTCTCATTGTTCCACGAAACAGTCGCTTATTAGGCTCCTTTTAATGCCCATTAAATGAGCGGTTTTCCCTCCCTCAAGGCCTATAACTAAGCACCCTTTCTCCATGCTTCTTTTATCCTTGCCTTCTTGATAGAGCCCTAAATTGTTAGAGCTTCTCCCATGTCTTTGGTTCTTTTCCTTTGACGGTGAAAGCACTATACTAGGTCGACACTGAAATGGTATTATCTCGGATACAAGACATTTCAGCTTAGGATGCATTTTATTTGGCATAGTTGTCCATGCTCGAAGTCGCTACATTTTTTATAAGTCTATTGAAAAAGCTGGCTTTCGCCCATTGCGGAAAATTTCGCACTGCAGTCATTGTGATCGCACTCTTAAATGGAATTCTGATTTATTGGAGAATTTCTGAACTAATGAAATTCCTTCGAGTGTTCTTCGTGTTTTTCAAGCTTCGAGATCCAAATCACGCACTTGAACTCTAAGAACGATTTGTGAATTTTGTCCACCAACAACCACCCATTAATTTCAGAAATATATCTCACGAAAAATTTGTGTAAGAATTTGAGTGTGGGCTCTCAAAACGATTGAAGGAAAAATCAAATATTTTTCCTTCAATGCTCTCTCAATCGGCGACAATCACTAGGGAGGAGAGAAAACTTTTTTTCTCAGTATCTGATATGAGATCTATATCTCTATCTCTGTCTGCAAGAAAATTTCTATTAGATATTTATAAAATCTAATTTTGGATATTTATAAATATACTCATATATTTTAAATTTCTGAAAATTCATCCTCATATATTCAAATTATTCAAATTATCCACAGTATTAGACTTGTATCGAAATTTATCAATCTAATTGATAGATTTAATTAATCACATTATCAATTACTTAATTAAATACTAATTTTCATGACGTTTATAATTATGTTTTTGTCGTTTAGGAAGTCTCACTAATTTGTAACGCTTTACAAAAGTCTATTCCCATTTAAAATTTAAAATTTAAATTTTAAATTTCAAAAGTTCAAAATTCAAATTTTGATTTAAACTCTTTAATTAAGGAAAACTATTTTTTTAATTACATAATCTCATTATAATCCTTCTAAATTTAAAGTTCAAAAGATTAAAGATAAAAGATAAAATTTAAAATTTTGATCAAAATCCTTTTAAAAGTTTCAAACTTTTGCCACATCAGATAAACATGATCAAAACGTGAGTAGTCGTCAGTGAAGGTTACGAAATATTCATAACCTCCTTTTGCTTTGACATACATTATTATGTACGAGTTCGAGGTATTGAGTGACTCTTTCACCTTTCACTGAAAAGAGTCTCTTGGTCAATTTTATTTTTATACAAGATTCACATGTGGATAGTGATCCCACACTTAAAGTTTATAAAGGACCATCCTTCGTAAGTCTACAAATAGGTTAGATCGGTTGAGTCAGACTTCAACCTTTTACTATACTTTTGTGAATCAGTATTCACTTCAGTGTCATATATCATTGGAACGACTAGTTTTACGTACAATAATTTATTTATCAAATATGTAATAATAGTTAAGTAGCCATTTCTAAAAAAACAAATATCTTTATCAATGAAATTCAAATTGAATCATTGATGAATTAAACTAGCTATTGAAATAAGGTTCTTCCCAAAAACTGGGACATAATAAGCATCACGTAAAATCATAAAATTGTTATCAAATGAAAATTTAATAGTTCTCATAGATACAGCTAATACTAGTGCTCTATTTTCCCAACGGAGGCTGAACTCGCCCTTATCAAGCCTTCTAATTTCCTTGCACCATTGCAGGGAACAACAAATATGGTTGGTGGTTGCAGAGTCTACAATCCAAGAAAAAGTAGAGTCAGCCACATTATAGACCTGAATAACAAGTACTATACCTTTTGATCTCAACTCCTTGAGATAGTCTGGGCAGTTGCGTTTTCAATGACCAGCAACTCCACAATGATGACACTTGTCTTTCAACTTTTCACTTTTACAGTGCCCTTGCCTTTTGCAGCTTTTGAGTTATGCTTCTTAGCCTTCTTACGACCTCTCTCGTGTTTTTTTGTGTGCAGAGATGGAAGGCTTATTTTCAGTAAAGTTTGCCTCTCCATTCTTCCTTTTGCCCTTTAGAAACATGTGTCTCGCCATCTACCTCAACATCCATGATCTCCCTCTCATTCAGATAACTAATGATCAGTATCATATGTTCTCTGATAGGAGTTCCAGGTTTCATCCTACAGTTCATGAAGTTTTGTTGCAACACATTGTTTGGCTTGACGACCCTGATTTCTGAACATTTCAGTGATGTTTGATATCACATTAGTGGCAATTTCCATGTTCTGATGCTGTTGTTGCAACACATTGCTAACAAAAGCCGAGAAATAGCACCTGGTGATCTCATCAAAACACAACCAAGAAGCATAGCATCCTTTTCCTCTTGAGTCGATTTAGCAATTGACTCAAGAGGACAAGGGGTGGGGAGCACAAACTTGTGCTTTTCTACCGTCAGCACGATATCAAGATTACATTTCCAATCTATGTAATTTTTGCCAGTAAGTTTATTCGCGTTTAAGATAGTTGAGAGTGATGATAACGACATGATTACTGAAAATAATAATAAAGCGGTGTAAATAAATACTCAATCATTTAATAAAGTATGATGCATGATGTAAATACTTAAATATTTAAACATCTAATAAAAAATATTTCTTCCATGATGTTACGATCAACAACGATAGCTTATCTCATCTAAGGACAACGTCCAAGCTACCTCCCATTGCATCGAGGCTTCTTCGTTTGGTTAACGCTTCTCAAGATGTCAATAGATCTAGCTTAATCAATCACCAATGGTTTCGGTCACCTTAGCCCCATTGATAGCCCATATGAGGGATTCTAATGTGCTTCGGTCTAAGAGTTTAACCAATGCATCGACTTTAAAGGTTGCTATGCATTGGGACCAATTGATTTTAAAATTAATTAAAAACAAGTTTGAACCACGAATAGTTCACGGGCGGAATATCAATTTTTTTTCAATTAACTTATTTAACCGAATTAAATAATTTAAAACAAAATAATGTGCGATTATGCATACACGATTTTAAACGAGAAGATAAGATTAGAAATAATTTTTCACCTATACTTTATATTGGAGAATTTCTGAACTGGCAGAATTGCTTCGAACGTTCTTTGTGTTTTTCAAGCTTCGAGATCCGAGTCACGCACTTGAACTCTAAGAACGATTTACGAATTTCTTCCACCAATAACCACCCGTTCATCTCAAAAATATATCTCATAAAAATTTTGTGTAGGAATTTGAGTGTGGACTCTCAAAACGGTTGAAGGAAAATATCGAATATTCCCTTCAATGCTCTATTTCGGCGACAATCACTAGGGACAGGAGAAAACTCCTTTTCTCTATATCTGATATGTGATATATATCTCTATCTCTCTCTGTGTCTTTCTCTCTGCAATCAAATTGCTATTAGATATTTATAAAATCTAATTTTTAATATTTAAAAATATACCCATATATTTTAAATTTTTGAAAATTTACCCCCATATATTCAAATTGTCGAAATTCATTATATCTATACAACGTTAGAGTTGTATCGAAATTTATCAATCCAATTGATAGATTCAATTGATCATTATCATTTAATTAATTAATTTATTTTTATTTACTAATTATCTAATAATTAAAAAATAAAAACTAATTAGTTTTAATACAATTAATCACATTTAACTAACTAAGTGACATCACTCATCACATATAGGTGTAGGAAATATGTCTTGGCACCAAAACACATATTGATCTAATTTATTTCGTTTCTCTATTCTTGTTCTCATTAGCTATTTCTGAGGCCGGATGGACCCAAATGAACAAAACTAATGATCCAAACACCTAGAAAATTTATCTCCATAAATTCTTAAAATATTTAATCATGACATCGTATGACTTCACTATAGGTTTGATGTCGAATCAATTATCGATTCATGCACGCTACTTTTCTGGTGGTGTAAATAAACACTTTTTATTTTCACGATACACAAAATATTTTAACATAATACTCATCGTGAATATTAGTAACAAGAGTGGAAGTAAAATTACTATTTTCCCCCTCTTGTTATTTCTTTCTTAACTCCTTTATTGATTGTGAATAAAAAAGTCATCATAGTGAATTGTCTCGTACAATTCACAAGTCTTAATCAATCACTCAATTCATTGAATACCTGGTCAGGTTAATTTATCCACACATTCATCAAGAAAGCATAAGGTGACATTGTTGCTTTCACAATCCAACCACGAATTTCCATATTCGTGAATCTCGTAACTCCAACTTAATTGAATTACAATCCCAACAGCCGAGGTATTGCCCGCCAATTCGAACTCACTCATTTGACATATCAAAGATTGCAACTAACTAAGTCAAACTATGTATTCACCTTACGCCTCTGTCTTCACTCTTCGTTCGTTGATAAAAGTTTCAGGACTTGAGTAATTTACAAACACACTTTAATTTAAAATAAAACTTTCAATTTATTCATAAAAATTCAATAATACTAATATTTGAGAAATAACTAAATATAAATAAATCGTTATTACACGCTACTTTATGGACATATTCCAACAATCACATTTAGACTAAAGTAGGCGTGTACAATTTCTTATTCCCAAGCCTTCCAGATGACCATAAAAAATTTTACTACTTAAAGTCTTCGTGAATGGATCTGTCAGGTTGTTGACGGTCGAAATATGCGTAACCACAATATCTCCACGCTGAATAATTTTTCTAATCAAGTGATATTTACGTTCTATGTGTTTGAATCTCTTATGGTTTCTAGGTTCCTTAGAATTCGCTACAAAATCCCCACTATTATCACAATAAAGTGTCATGGGCTTGTTAGCGTCTAGAACAACTTTCAGAGTCTTCAAGGACTTCCTAAGCCATACAGCCTCCTTTGCAGCTTCACAAGCTGCATGGTACAATCAGCAATGCAAGATTGCTTGATACTTTTCTATACAACTGCTCCACCATTCAAGATGAACACCGATCCTGAAGTTGACCTTATGGAATCCTTGTCAGCATGGAAATCATAATCAGTATAGCCCGTCATATTCAAATCACTACCTGAATACACAATATGTAATTCCTTGTTCTCCTAAGATATTTAAGGATATGTTTGACGACATTCCAATGCTCAATTCTAGAATTAGATTGAAAATGACTCACCATGCCGACCACTTAGCAAATGTCTGACCTAGTGCAAAGCATTGCATGCATGAGACTTCTTACGACTGAAGTATAGAGAATCTTTCTCATGTTTTCCTCTTCTTGAGGAGTCTTGGGAGACTTCTCCTTGGAGAGGCTGACTTCATGTCTAAAAGGAAGAAATCATTTCTTGGAGTTTTGCATATTGAAGCAATCCAACACCTTATCAATATAAGATGTTTGAGACATTACCAATTGTTTGTTCTTCCTATCTCGAAAGATCTGAATACTTAAGACAAATGCAGCTTCTCCAAGATCTTTCATATCAAATTGCTTTGTAAGCCAAATCTTGATATCAGAGAATTTTTCTACATCATTCTCAATGAGTATAATATCATCTACGTACAAGACTAGAAAAATCACATTCCTTTCATGTATCAATTTATACACATAGGGCTCGTCCACTAACTGTTCAAAACCATAGTTCTTGATAGTTTCGTTGAATCTAATATTCACCATCATGACACTTGCTTAAGTCCATGAATGGACTTCTATAGTTCACAAACTTTACCCTCTTGGCCTTTCTTCATGAACCCGTCTGGTTGAGCCATATAAATACGATCATCAAGATTGTCATTCTGAAAAGCAACATTGACGTCCATTTGCCAGATTTCATAATCAAGGACAACAACAATGGATAAAAGAAATTGGATGGATTTAAGCATAGCCGCCAGTAAGAAGGTATCTTCATAGTATATTCCTTTCTTTTGGGTGTACCCCTTGGCTACTAGCCTAGTTTTGAATATCTCTACATTTTCATCTAGACATTTTTTCTACTTATAGATCCATTTACATCCAGTACAAGCTTCCAGATTCCTTTCCAGCATATCGAATGTATCTCAACGTTCATGATTTCTTGCCATAAGTTTGCTACAGGACTAGCAATGACCTCTGTGTAGGAGAGGTTCATCAAGGTCCTTATCTGAGATAGCTTTCAAAGTTTCTCCATAGGACATATACCTCTCAGGTTGTCTCACAACCCTCCCACTACATCGAGGCTTCATAGGCTCTGACTCCTGTTGTGGTTCTTCTATTATTAAATCAGAAACAATTTCTAATTGGGGAGTCGGTGTCCTCCCACTCAATAATTCCTCTAGCACAACTTTGTTTCTGGGTTGTACACTTTTAATGTAATATTCTTCAAGAAAATGAGCAGTCAGGCTAACGAATATTTTCTGGTCAATCGTATCATAGAAGATGTACCCCTTCATTCCTTTAGGATATCCTATGAACATGCATAACTCTGAATGACTGGCCAACTTACCTGTCTTCGATTTTAGAACATGTGTTGGACACCCCCATATTTTAAAATGGTTAATAGACTACTTTCATCCATATCATCCTTCATATGGTGTACCAGGCAGTGTCTTCGATGGAAATTGGGTTAGAATGTATGTCTTTGTTTCCAAGGCATATCCCTAGAAGGAATCTGAGAGGGATGAGTAACTGATCATGGATATAACCATATCCATCAGAGTTCGATTCTTTCTCTCTGACACACCATTCTACTGTGGCGTACCAGGTGCTGTAGGTTGAAAAAGAATACCTTGTTTCTTATGATAGTCTTCGAACTCTCATAGCAAGTACTCTCTACCACGATCAGATCATAGTGTTTTGATTTATTTTTCTAATTGCTTTTCAATCAAGGCTTTCTACTCTTTGAACTTTTCAAAGGTTTCAGACTTTTGACGCATTAGCTAAACATGACCAAAACTTGAGTAGTTATCAATGAAGGTTACAAAGTATTCATAATCTCCTCTTACTTGGATATTCAATGGCCCACATACATCACTATGTATGAGTTCAAGGCATTGAATAGATCTTTCACCTTTTGCTGAAAAAGTTGTATTGGTCATTTTACCTTCAATACATGATTCGCATGTGGGTAGTTATCCCACACTTAAAGTTTGCAAAGGATCATCCTTCACAAGTCTTTTAATATTGTCTAGGCTAATATTTACAAAGTGTAAGTCCATTAAATAGGTTAGATCGGTTGAGTCATACTTTAACCTTTTACTATCCCTTAGTGAATCATTATTCACTTCAGTATCACATATTATTGGAACTATCGGTTTTATGTGAAACAATTTATTAAACATGCATGCAACAGTAATTAGGCATTCATTTCTAAAAACAACAATATCTTTATCAATGAATCTAAGATCAAATCGTTTCTCAATCAATGCACCAAGAGAAATAATATTCTTCCCAAAAATTGAGATATAATAAACATCACGTAAAATCATATAACCGTTATCAAGTCCTAACTGATACAACTATACTATTGATCTATTTCCCATACAGACGATGAACTCGATCAAGATATCTGCTAGAGATAATCCAGGCAGTTGCGTATCCAATGGTTATCGACTCCACAATGATGACACTTGTCTCACAACATGTCCACCTTGCATTGCCCTTACCATTTGTAACTTTTGAGTTCTGTTTCTTAGTCTTATCCAGACCTTCTCTCGTGTTTCCTTTTGGCGTCAGGGGTGGAAGGCCTACTTTCAGTAAAGTTTTCCTCTCCAGTCTTCCTCTTGCCCTTTAGAAATAAAGTCGTAGTGACTTGCAACTCCTTCATAATCTCATTAAGCGAGTACCTCATCTTATTCATCAAATAATTAAATTTGAATTTCTCAAAGGTATCAGGCAGAGTCACTAGGATCATATTAACCTGAGTCTCACCATCAACCTCAATACCTATGATCTCCATCTCATTCAGATAACTAATTATCAGCATCATATGTTCTCTAACAAGAGTTCTAGGTTTTATTCTGCAGTTCATAAATTTTCACACAACTACATGTTTGGCTTAATGACCCTGATCTCCAAACATTTTGGTGATGATCAACATCATATCAACGATGGTTTCCAAATTCTGACGTTGTTGTTGCAACACATTGCTAACAGAAGACAAGATGTAATATCTTGCTGTCTCATCAGAACGTAGGTAGCCAAGAAGCATAAGCATCTTTTTCCTCTTGAGTCGATTCACTAAAAGGCTCAAAGGAAAACTATTTTCCTAAGTGCTTCAGTCTAATCGCTTAACCAACACATCGACTCTTAAAAGTTTCTATGGACTAACAGTCCGTCTATGACACAGCTCTGCCCCACCACTTCCTTTAAAATTCTTAGCTTCTCAAGCAACTCGATGACTCAAAGTGACACGACTCCAAAGTTTCTCCCATTAAAGAGAGGACCGCTATGGGCGGTTCTAAATCATTCCTCATGGCACGATCAAGTTCGCGTTGGAGACTTTGACAACGTTTCAACGTAAAGGACCCCCCCACTTAGATTTTGAAAAAAAAAATAGATTTTGGTTATTTTTTAAAACATAACTTTTATTATTTTGAAAACGTGAAATTAATAAAAGTTAAGTTTTGAAAAATGTGATAAACTTTATAAATCCTTTATTTAATTTTATATTCTAATTTAAAATCATAATCATTATAAATTTCACATTATAATTAAATTATAACCATTATAAATTAATCTATAATGATGCATGTACATGTTACATGGTAATTTGATATTGGCATATCACTAGTTCTATATGGCATGTTATATGATGATGCACGATTAAAATTAAATCATACATTTAAAATTAACCTATCTATTGGCTCATTTTCTAATTACAACCCAAAAAGAATAATAAATAAATTACAAATTAATTTATAAAGTAATCTTCATGGCGTCTGTAATTTTCTCTTTCTTCTTCATGTTGTCCCACCACTTTGTAGCTCTTTACAAAAGCTTATTCTCATTTTAAAAATCAAATTTAAAACTTAAAATTCAAATTCAAATTTCAAAATTCAAAATTTAAATTCATAATTCAAATTTAATTTTAAAATTTAAATTCAAATTTCAAAAATTCAAAATTTAAATATTTATTAAAATCCTTTAATTAAGGAAAACTATTTTCCTAATTAAATATTCTCGTTAGTTATCCCATTTTTCCTTTTTTAACAAAATAAAAAGATAACACGGATAATTATCTTTTGAATTCAAAATTTAAAAGCTAAAAAGCTAAAATAGATAATTATCTTTGAATTCAAAATTTAAAAGATATAAAAAAATAGATAATTATCTTTTGAATTTTAATTTTTTTTATTCGTTTAAAAATTAAAATTCAAAATTTAAAATTTTAAAGGATAAAAAATTAGGATAAGTGTTATCGCTAAACTTCATAGAGTTTTCTAAACTCTAACTGTTATTGCTTAGGGCTTCACAAACTCTAGTCACCATGCAGGGCACAGTAGCGGACAGCAGCGGTCACGGTGGCAGAACAGTATCGCTGGTTGTCAGAACAGTAACTCCGGCATAAACAGCGATTCTGACATGAACAGTGATTCCCGACATGAACAATGATTGAGGCGTGATTTTTTTGGTTGTCGGAACAGTAATTCGAGGCGACGATGATTTTACATCAAATTTATAAAATTACAACTTTTGCAACAAAATAAATTACGTAAAATCCTATGCCTCAAATTTGTCGTACATCATTCAAAATTAAAAATAAAAATGCCTAGAGTTAATAGTTAGGGATCCAATCACATAATACATTCAAAACAGTTTTGAATCTACCATACAAAATCATATGCCAATATCCACAAAATTCACGATACGTTCATTTCAAATATATATATGCATAATCTAGAACTTATAGCTTTGATACCAATTGCTTGGACCGGTTGGTTTTAAATTAATTAAAAATAAGTTTGACCACAAACGGTTCGTGAGTGGGATATAAAATAAATTCAATTAACTTATTTAACCAAATTAAATAATTTAAAACAAAAAAGTGCGATTATGCATATACGATATTAAACGAGAAGATAAAGTTAGAAACGAATTTTCACCTATACGTTGTATACAGAGAATTTCTGAACTGGCAGAATTCCTTCGAGCGGTCTTCATATTCTTCAAGCTTCGGGATCCGAATCACGCACTTGAACTCCAAGAACGAATTTGTGAGTTTCATCCACCAACAATCCTCATTAATTTCATAAATATATCTCACGAGAATTTTATGTAGGAATTTGAGTGTGAGCTCTCAAAACGATTGAAGGAAAAAATCGAATATTTTCCCTTCAATGCTCTATTTCGGTGGCAATCACTAGAGAGGGGAGAAAACTATTTTTCTCTGTATCTGACATGAGATCTATATCTCTATCTCTCTGTGCAATCAAATTGCTATTAGATATTTATAAAATCTAATTTTTGATATTTACAAATATACTCATATATTTAAATTTATGAAAATTCATTCCATATATTCAAATTGCCAAAAATTAGTATATCTCCACAGTTGTAGAGTTGTATCAAAATTCATCAATCTAATTGATAGATTTAATTGATCATTATCATTTAATTAATTAATTATTTTTATTTACTAAATATCCAATAATTATAAAATAATAGAGTAATTAATTTTAAAACAAATAATCACACTTAACTAATTAAGTGACATCACCCATCACATATATAGGTGTTAGAAATATGCCTTGGCACCAAAACATATTTTGATCCAATTTACTTCGTTTCTCTATTCCTGTTCTCATGAGATATTTCTGAAACCAGATGGACCCACATGAGCAAAGCTAGGGATTCAAATACCTGAAAAATTTATCTCCATAAATTCCTGACCTATTTAATTCTGACATCGTACGACTACACTATATGTTCGATGTCGAATCAACTCTCGATTCATGCGCACTATTTTTCTGTTAGTGTAAATAAATCCTTTTTATTTTCACGGTCCACATAATATTTTAACATAATACCCATCGTGAATATCAGTAACAAGAGCAGAATGTAAAATTATCATTTTACCCTCTTGTTCTTTTTTCCTTAACTCATTTATTGATTGTGAATAAAAAAGATATAATAGTGAATTGTCTCGTATAATTCACAAGTCTTAATCAATGACTAACTCATTGAATACCTGATCTGGTTAATTTATTCACACACCCATCAATAAAGCATAAGGGGATATTGTTATTTTCGTAATACAACCACAAATTTCTATACATGTGAATCACATAACTCCAACTTAATTGAATTACAATCCCAACAACCAAGGTATTGCCCACAAATTCGAACTCACTCATTTGACAGATCAAAGATTGCAACTAACAATTGAAGTTACGTATTCACCTCAAGATTAAGGTAATTATGAAAATATCCTTAAGGTGTAACAATTAGATTTAGAACTAGGTAAACGGTTTTAGGCTCTAACCTAATTTGTTACTAGTCTATTCAACATGTTCATAATATATCTAAGTTAACTGTTTGAGTCTCCACTTCCATGTCCCATGACTGACATCCATTGGTTTAACCTAACAGTCATGATCAGATTTGATTACCCAGTCGATCTTAAGACTGTGAAATTCTCAGAAGAGTTCGTCTCGAGACACCTCTGTCTTCACTCTTCATCTGTCGATGAAATTTCTTGGACTTGAGTAATTTACACACTTTAATTTAAAATAAAACTTTCAATTTATTCATAAAAATTCAATAATATTAATGTTTGAAAAATAACTAAATACAAATAAATAGTTAGTACACGCTATTCTATGGACATAATTCCAACAGTTTCCCCTCAAGACCCTCTTTCCTTCTCATGACTGTCACTTCCCTCTTTGCCGTCTTTTAAATGCTACACCTCAAAGTCATCGATGTTCCATTCATGGTGGTATTCTTGCTGTCGAGAAGCCTGTTCGGTGAATGTTTTATCCATTTTTGCTGCCCTTGCTGGCAGAGATTTTACCATTAACAAAGGCTTGTAATCCGGTCGGTAGCCTTGTCCTTTGCTTCGTAATGTAGCAACTTGAACGGCCAAAACCTATCTCCTTCCTCCATGCCGCCATTACTTTCTATCAAGTTACTCTACCGATTGTTTGGAGTGGGTTGATATATCAGAAGTAAGCCGATCACGGGATCATTTCAAACTTGAGGTCGAGTATCTCCTTCCTTTCTCCCCTTAAGGGGAAGAGATTGAGGCCCCAAGAGTAAAGCAACCGATGTCTTCATGACCATAGAAGAGTTCAAGGAAGCTATGGAGATCCTTCAACCACCATCCAGACGTAGGGGGCCTTTTACCTCTATGTTAGCCTAGGAGGGGCTCGCCCCTTAACCGAGGAGAATTTTGTACTTTTACTTGTATTTATAGTCCTCTATTTATTAATTAAAATAAACTTCTTTTACTTTTGGCTCCTTTATTTATCTCTAGCTTTTGTTTATTTCCTATTGAGAACTTTCCTTAATCAGGTAGAGTTTCTTTTCCCACAGCCGAGCTTTAACTTGGTATGGATGAGACATTTATCTTGAGCTGCAGAGTTGTTCTGACTACTATGCTGGGCATTTCATCCCTTCCATCTTTTACTAACCCGAACTTGTGATCCTAAGCCTGAGTGGGCCTTAAGGGCCTTGATTTTTTTAGTGGATCTTTGTCCAATCGGTAACAAATTTGTGGTCACATATAAGCATCAAATTCAAATTCGATTTCCATCTTATGAAGTTATCACCATTCAATTTTTCGAGTGTAAGTAAAGTACTAATAGGGTTGCACACGGTAGACTTAATAATAACTGAAAAAATAAAAACATACATCATTCAATATAATTGAAATAAACATAAAAAAGTCGGAAAGTATGCGATGCATGAATGCAACATATCAAACACATAAACTTAACAATTAATAATCCACGATAAGACAACCCAACAGTTAATGTGCCACCTTTGGGTAAGTCATATTAATTTTAAATTGTCTATGAGACATTCTCATCCTTATTAACTAAAACCTAAAATATCCCATATTATCTCTTTTAATAATAAAGTACCGTTTATTTGGTTAAGTCACAATTATCCACTCAAAGTTTAATTGTGACTTTGTGAGTGTTACCCATTATTTTAGGATCCATAACTTAATTTAGAAAATGTCACCTTAGGGTCGGTCAAGTCTAAAATACATCATTTAGTTCTATCTTCATATGAAATCAACCTTGATATTGATACAGTTTGAAACCTTCTTTAGAGGACGAAATCAAAGCCGTCTTGAGGCCCTCACCATATCTCACGTTGTTGTACTAATAATGGAGATCATAAGTCATATTGACATGTCAACCTTCTCCCACTCACTATTTTATAATTAATGTGTTTTTGATTAACTAAGCAATTAATTCTAAATTAATTACTAGTTACAATAACCCTATGAATGTAAAATTAATTATTAATCTAATCTAATTGGCCTAAGTTCATTCAATCTTCCAAAGAGCTTAAGACTAATTTAGGTTAACTTAGAATAACTAGAAAATTACATTCATCTAACTTTAATAAAATACTTTTAATAAAGTTAGTTATCCTAAAGGCCTAACTAAACGCATGCTTCTAGAGTGGTGTGATTATCAAGTTTAACTAATTAAAACTTAACAGTTTACAAGCAATTGATTTCGTAAAGTAATCCATATAAACAGAATAGGACAATCTTAATAAATCATATTTCTACATATGAGATGCATGATTAAATAAAACTGTGTGAGATTTCATGTATGGCATGTGATTGACCAATGTATGTTCATGGTATTAATCAAATCAATAAATATTTATTTAAACAAATAAATAAATAAATGATAAATCGAGTGACTTTTGGGTATTTCTAAATATACAACCCTTAAAAAAGAAAGAAAAATATAAAACGAGCTTCAAGAAAACATATTTCCAAAAATGCTCATTCACCATTAGAGATTAATCTTCATAATCTTCAAATTTGATCAAAACCCTTTTAATTTTGGGCTCGTCAATCAATATAAAGACCGCTCTGATATCAATTGTTGGAAATCAAGACGCGCAGCGGAGACGTTTATTTAAAAACTTTATTGATTGAAAAATAAATTTTCCAAAAATGCTCATTCTCCATTAATGCTCATTCTCCATTATATATCTATACATTAAATTTACATTCATATAAAGTAATAATACATCTTGAAGCTATCAAGCATTCTCGTTATCTTCTAGTAAAACAACGAGCGTAAGATTTCACAAAAAATGAACTGTGAGATACACATCAAGATCTTCCAAACTAATCCTCAAACACATTAGGACGTGTATGGTCATGTAGAATAAATCAAGAACATTTTTTTGTCTCTAGATATACTTAACATATGAGATCTAAAACTTTGGCTTATGACTTTTGAGACAGAATCCTGAGAAAAAATTGAAGAATTCACAGAGCTTTGATTAACAAATTAATCACATCTATGATTGCTTAATAAGGCCAATAAAACATTATCTATATTCATATTCTAGGTCAAAGCTCATTAGATTTTTAGGGTTTCCATAAAATAATAAAAAAATTACTTACAAATGTGCCGCTACAGTGAGACCCACTGTAGTGTGCCATGAACTACTATAGTGTCGTGAGGCACTACAGAGTCCCGCGCATCACTGTAGTGCCAAGTGGCATTACAGTGTGTCATACGCCACCGTAGTGCCATGTGGCAATACAGTGTGTAATGCCAATCCCTGATTCAAAAATCAGTGATTGGCAAGTGACAGTCCGGCATGCCATGCGGTAATTTTTCCAAATTTATTATTTATTTTAACCAGATATTTATCTAGATATCAGTTAATTCAAAATTAACTTATCTGATCACACATATCAACTAACTTATCTGTTAGTTAAAAAACAACATATTAGTTAATTCAAATTCAAATTATTATCTTATAATAATTTAATATTATTTAATTTCATAAATCAAATATACTGTCTCATTTATCGATAAATTAAAAAACTAATCGATATAATTAATTAATTGTAATTTCCAAAAATTATAATAATTAATTTAATTAATTAATTTCACATAATTATCTCATAATTAACTGGTCAAATTTTTACTTTAGTTACAAGCAGGACAAGCACTTGTTTAATTCTTTCTATTTGGTATTTTCGATAATTGTGTGCCTGATGATATGAAAGACCATTCCAGTTATGAATTATGTCCAGGTAATTTAGTATATTTTATATGTTGATATTTCTTTTCCTTCTATATTAATGTTGCACTATTGTGTTCACATAAATGAGCAATAAATATGGTGCATCAATATGACTTAGTCTAAAACAATTGTGCATCGATATTGCATTATTAGCCTGTTAATAGTAAAGTTAACTCATCATGTCACTCCGTTGATTCCATACGTTTTTGCCTGAATTATTTGATGAACCAAGCGTTGCTTAAATCAACGTGCTTGGTTAGTATCTCATATGTGTTTCTTAGACATCCCTAAAAGTGTTACTTTCTGTATACCAAAATTTGAAAATCCAATTAGCTATTGCATGCCAGATTCCATATATGAGTATTTGGGCTGACAATATTCTCTATATGAAATAAATGATATGTTGATTTTACAACTGTTTTCATTTATAGTCTAGATTACTTTTGCAGGCCCATCAAGATGTCTTTCATCAACTAGTTGATTTGATAGGAATTACATCAATCATGGAGGTAAAGAATTATTTCAGGAATGACTATCAGTGTCCACAGAAGCTATATTATTTCTCAATGAGACAACCTTTCTGTAGGTTTTGATTCGGCTTGTAGGTGCTGATAACCATGTGTTTCCCAATTTTATGGATGCAATGCAATGGTTGCCTCAAAGCAACCTACTAGAAATGATTGTGGATAAGCTGAGTTCATCTGTAAGTACTTTCTTTCTCTTCCAGTGATTACATTTTTAAATATTATTGAATAGTATGTGTTTACTCCCAATTAGAAAAGCTGTGGGGCATGCTAATTTTGATTCTTCTACTCCCATAGTTTGCGTCAGTATAATGACTTGCATATGTATGGTTGATAATTGATGGATATAATGTAGCATATAGCTATAAAAGTGGCCCAATTAGGTTGCTTTGCACAGTACATTTTTGTGTCTGAACATCATGTTTTACTGGATTGGTGAACTATACCAGTTATTAGCGAATTTTCTTTTAGCATCTTTTATTTCAATGTTAAATGATTTCATCTCCACTGCATCAACATAAAATCTACTTGAATAGTGCTAAAACGGGCAATTTTATTCAATTTGAGGACCTTATTCTAATTTCTCTGGTAGTGTTTTAAGTACTTCATTAAGTATTCCCATTAGTAATTGGAAGTTCTCCATCCCATGAAATTTTTTTGGCTCCTTGAACTTTGTTTGGGATAGTCCATTGTATTTTGTTGGCCTTTTGGTTCATATGCTTTTTATTAAGAGGTACTGGAGAAGATAAATTATAATAGAATTAATTATGGAGACAACCAGAGCATATAAGTGCATATTATTGAGAGAAAACCATGTGATAGGTTTCGTTTGTACTAAAAATGTTGACCTTTATAAAATGAATTAACTATTAATCTTATTTGCTTAGATCAGAGTCCTCCTGAAGTTCATGCAAATGCATCTAAAACGTTGTGCAGTATAACCTACAGTGCTCCATCACCACTTACTACTAAACTTTCTAGCTCAAGGTTGATTTTGCAAGAATTATTTTATTTTCAATATCACGCATGCATGGATATGAAAAATACATATGATAAGCATAAGAAATACAGTTTAGGTTCTCTTGTGTGATCTTTGTTTTCTCAGTTAAATCTTAAAGAGCGTTATGTTTGTTTTTCAAGAAATTTTTATGAGTTTTATGTTTGTTGCATTTTCTTGCTCTTGAGTTTTTAAATACAGTGTGCGTCGCTATAATGTTTGCTGTTTTATTATAAATTTCTAGCTAATTCAGCATTTATTTCCTTACTTTGTCTATTATCCGAGTTAATTATTTGAGTTGGGTTTGTGGTTGTGGAAAATGTGATGTTGAAGATTAAAATTAAATAATATTAATGAATAACTGTCTTGGGAAGGTAGGTTTTTACCTTTCCATGATAATTTTTTTTAAATGACCATATAATGACGGGGATCCCCGTCTTTATAGGTGTTTTTGTGGTACTTAAAATGGCGGGCAATCCCCGTCATTAAATGTGTTTTTATGACAAGTTTTACGACGGGGATTCTTTGTCATCAAAAGTGTTTTTGCGATACTTTTTTATGATGCTTTTTGGTAAAATGAGTTTAAATGACAGTTTGATAGATGACTGTTGCATCCCTGTCATTAAAAGGTTTTGACGATGAGTTTTAACCGTCATCTAAGCCTCAATTTATAGTAGTGCATTTTCTCATTAAACTATTATCTTTATTATTCATTTATAGAGAGTTTTCCATACCCAAAAAACCTTTACATTTTGGTTTTGCATTGAGAGCGGGAAAAAACTCAAAAAATTCCTTCTAAACCGTTCAAAATCAAATTAAACACACTCTCAACAATGGAAGCGAAAGAAGAAACAGAAGAAAAATGAAAACGGAAGCAGAACCCGAAACAAGAACGAAAAAATCAGCGAGATGGAAACTCAAAACTGAAGCAAAAATGAAAATGACTACGAAATTAAAAACAGAAGCAAAAATGATAAACTCATTTGTTACATGTTCGATTGACTTATTTTTTTTATATAATAATTATTTTAAAAAAATATTACTTAAAATATTTTTTTTATATAATAATTATGGTTACGGACGCCGCCATCGTCACCAACCGCTAGGGGTAGCATTGCGGCCAATGAAACATCACCAACCGCAGAAGCGTCGACCAACGAAATGGCAAAAAAAAAAAAAGGAAAAACCCCTTAGTCGACAACAAGCTCCGTCATCATCAAAAACAACCTCGGCCACTGGAGTTGAAGAAAAATCCCCGACCACCCGAAGATTCATGAATTTCGCTTTAATTTACGCCAACAAAAGGAGAGAGAAGGATTTTCAGGACCAAGACAGCATGAAATTCTATGGGAAAATAGTCTCCTCCATTACCGAATATATAATTTCAGATCTACGACGTTCAACTCATTTTCAGTCCCCAAAATGACCATCAAGATGCTCAGATTGTGGTTATCAACAGTTAGAAGCCATTTCCAGTCAAAGGAGGTCATCGGGGACGGCCGCACGCACCCCCACATGCCACGCCGGCGGTAGTCTCCACCTCTATCCGTTTAATTTTGCGGGATGACCTACCCGCTTGTTCTCACAAATGCTCGCACTACTATAGCCCCAGTGAGGGCTCATGAGAAGCTTAATCGGGCCCACGAGGGAAGCCCACTAGAGCCCCGGCCAACGTCCACCTACAACCCGCAAGAGACCTGGAACGATCCGCGGTCGACCCGCTTCTTGTCACCCTTTAGCCTGCAGCCTATGGGCCAAGCAACCTTTGGGCTTGCTGTGGTCTTCATACCCGCTTGACAGTCAAATTGCAATGCTTTCATGAAGAATTCCATAAAATGAATTGCTTCAACCTCGTTTAAAATTCAGCCACGGTAATACTAAGATACATCGGTTAACTAATGCAAGTAAATGAAGGATATCAAATTGCAAGTTAAGTATTTATTTTTAAATTATTATTTTATCTTTAAATACATATTATTCGTTCAATAGAAAATATGAATAATTGCATGACCATATCTTGTAATATCTTGAGAAATATATTTACACAACTGTTCAAGTATATTAAATTAGTAGAAATTGATTCTACGCTAATTGTGTAGGGCATAATTAATTAACTCTCTCTGTTTAAATTTATCATGCTTTAATGTAATTATAAAAATTATATTTATCCTGTTTAGGTAATTTATTTTGATAAAATTCATAACTTGACACTATTATGGATAACATTAGATTATGACTATTGTAAACCATATTCAAACCAATTTTATGCACGTATTGGATGATAAATGAATTTTTGAATTTTAAATTCTAATTCAAATTTGGAATTTAAACTTATCTCAAGCTAAAAAAACATAACATTTTGATTGGTGTATTTTTGAGAATTTTTCACTTTCATTTTTCTATGTGAAAAAGTGCAGAAATATAAGGGATAAACAAACAACGAGAATGGATTTTTCTTGACGATAGGAATGAAAAGATCGTGACTACGGGAATAGAGACATCGTGACAACGGGAATGGAATTGCCTTGACGACGGGAACAGAGATGTATTGACGACGGGAACATAGATGTATTGACGATGGGAACAGAGTTGAGAACGGAAATGAAATATCCTTACGGCGGGAAAAGAAATGTCTTGAGAAAGGGAAAGGAATTGTCTTGACAACGAAAAAGTCTTGAGAACGGGAAAGAAATGTCTTGACGGTGAGAAAAGAAATGTCTTGAGAAAGGAAAATGAATTGTCTTGACAATAGAAAAGTCTTGAGAGCGTGAAAGAAATGTTTTGATGGCGGGAAAAGAAATGTTTTGAGAAAGAGAAATGAATTATCTTGACAACGAAAAAGAAATCTTGAGAACGGGAAAGAAATGTCCTTACGGCGAGAAAAGAAATGTCTTGACGATAGAAACGAAATTTTCCTGACGGTGGAAACTGAATGTCTTGACAACGACAACGGAAAAATCATGACAACAGGAATGACTATGAGTATGAAAAATGGGTACGACATCCACTGCAGAAACAACTATGAGTACTGAAACATGAACAGAAAATGAAAACGGGAACAGAAACAAAGACGGAAATGGAAAATGTTGGAAGGAAATTATATGACAAATCTTAACTCATGAGAAATATATGGAAGTCTACTTTATATAGAATTTTACAGAAATCAATTCAGAGCTCTTGATCAAAAGTTATGATAGTTTTTGTTAGTGCTATTCAGGAAAGTAAACATAATCACGCTTTTCAAATTTAAATTTTAAACTGTTTTGATTTAGGTAGTATTATATGAAAAATTATATATTTTTAGAAAGATATGGATGTATACTTATTGAAATTTTTGTAGAATTTGATTTGAAGCTCTTAAGCAAAAGTCATGAGAATTTTCATTAAGCTACTCACGAAAGTAGACTATGTAGAATGATCAACTTTGGAAATTAAATTGTAGTTACTGGAAGCCAAATATGACAAATATTATATCAAAATAAAGATACAGAAGTCTAATTATTGGAGCATTTTATGAAATTTAATTTGGACTTTTCAATCAAAAGTTACGGTAATTATTGTACATATTACTAAGAAAAGTAAGGCTATTCATGTCTTTCAAATTGAATTTTAAATTGCTACCTTTTAAATAGTATTATATGAAAAACTATATATGTTTGAAAAGTTACAGATGAATTCTTCTTCAAGAATTTTGCAGAACTTGATTTGGAACTCCCGAACAAAAGTTATAATAATTTTCATGAATGTTGTTTAGGAAGACAGATTATGCAGAACAGACAATTTCAGAAATTATATTGCGTCAATTGGGAGCCAATTACATGGCATGATTCGTGAAGACTACTTAAAAGAAACGTTGACCAAAACTTACAAGACAATTATTTGATGTCAATTCTCTACCTCTCTCTTCTCCGGCGCAACAAACAAGGTCGGCGGTCTCATGACCTAAGCTCTTGGGAACAAGGAAACTAAAGGTAGACGGTCTTGTAGCCTAAGCCCTTAGGAAAGGAGAAACCTACTTCATAAAATGTGGAAACTAAAGGTCGGCGATCTTGTGGCCTAGGCCCTTGGGAATAGGGAAACATGTTTCATCATCCTAATGATAACCCTCGTTGTAAGACCCAACATTATTTTGTATGATGCTTATTCTAGAATATCTTATAAATTATTTTCTTTGTTCTAGTTACTTATATGCACTAGTATCGTAAACTATATATAAGTGGCTTGTCGTTTACATAGTATGTATGATTACAATAATAAAATTGTAATCATATTATATGACTATCTTAAACTATCTACATTGATGTATATAAAAAAATACAAATATGTTTTGAGTTGAAAATCGCCATTTCTTATAGGATAGAATGTATATTATATTTTTGCCACCTAGCTTGAGAGTCCTTCTCACTTAAATATGTTTCATTATTTGAATTTTTATAGTTGACCAGTGTGTTTCACCTTGTCAAAGGTGAAGAATTGAGATATTTTGGTCTACCCTATCTTCTTTTCAAAAGTCTTAGATTCACTAGATTTTCGGAATATACATCTTTATCTCAAATACCAGTGTGAGTCCATGTTGAACTATCTTAAGCCTTTGATAACCTAAATCTCTATTGGGTGTACGTGAGATCTCTCTCTCTCATTCACAAAAATATCTCTCTTTCACCCAC
Organism: Datisca glomerata; assembly: GCA_003255025.1. NCBI lineage: Eukaryota > Viridiplantae > Streptophyta > Magnoliopsida > Cucurbitales > Datiscaceae > Datisca > Datisca glomerata. The sequence continues at coordinate 953,018 of QANY01012059.1, read as the reverse complement.
TGAAAACTCTAGTTACTAAGAAGGGAAAGGCTTTGGCCGACAGTGGTTGTGGAGAAAGTCTTAGATCATTTTATTTCAGATCACGCTAACGGATAAATTTGAGTTATCATCTCTTAGTCATGAACTTTGTTTGTTTTGTTTTATTATGATTTTAAAGAAGAGATTCTAGATATAAATCAGGTTAAAATGAGTATGAAGTGTATAAGGAGCCTTGTTAGGAAAGTCAACCAAAATGGGTCTGTCTAGGGAACAATAGTGAAAATGATGGAAATTTTTTAGGGCAGTTAGACAATTGTTCTAACAGAACTGGTGTTTGTGAGGCTGATCCTTCTCATACTGGCGATAAATCCATTGGTGAGCATGCTCCTTGTTTCAAGAATTCATTGGCTGAGAAGGTCAAAGGAAGAGCTGCTAATAAGATGTCTTTTTCTTTTGTAGAACATGTGTTAGCAGGAAAGAATGCTCAGATTGAGATTTCTAAAGAGGTTGTGATAAGAGGCAAGAAAATGTGGGAAGCTTGCATAGTTGGATACTTCATTGACATGAAGCCCCATTTCTCCATGGTTCACCAGGATGCTTTTAATTGATAAGGAGGAAGAGGGTTGTTACATGTGTTTGCTTCTGATATGGAATTTTTCTTCTTTAAGTTTACCTCTATTGAAAAAAGAGATTGCATTCTAAATGAAGGCCCCTAGCACCTGGTAGGCAGACCAGTGTTGCTTGAAGCATGGCAGAATAATATGGAGCTTTCCAAAGAAGCCCTTAAGTTTGTGCCAATTCGGATTAAATTTTAGGCATGTGCCTTTGGAATTCTGGAATGGATAAGGATTAAGTAGAATTGCTAGTGATGCATGAGTTCCTCTTTTTGCAGACTTCATGATAAATAATTTCACTATCATATCCTTTGTTAGGATTTGTGTGGAAGTGGATGTTAATTATGAAATGTTGGAATATGTTGATGTTAAGCTCCCTAGTAGGAGGAACATCTAGATTAGAGTGAAGTATCAGGGTATGCCAAGGAAGTATATGAAGTGTAATGTTTTTGGCCATGATTGTACCACTGTTAAGACCCAGATTAGTCCCGCTCAACAACCCAAAACCCAAGCTAAGCCTAAGCAACAGGTTGTCCTTGTTAAAAGGAAAAAGCCAATGATGGAGACAAGCCAAGTTCAATCTATTGAACAAGTTATTTCTAGTTCTCCAGGCTCCAGTTCTCCTTAGAAGCCTCCCGATCCATAATGCTTTTGATGCTTTTAGAGATGAGGCTGAAGTCAATGATGAGCAATTTTTAATTGATGACAATAATGATGACAATGAGGAGGATAATTTGGATGCTCTGATTCAGAATCAGGAGGTGATTACTCCAGATTTGGCTCAAACTCCCTCAAAACATTCTAAGAAAAAGGGAAGGAACGTAAAATTGAAGAGCAAGTCCAAGCTTGAATGTAGGAGAAGCTCCAAGGTTGAATCCACCCCTGTTAGATCCCAATGATCAGTCTTGCTGCCTGGAATATCAGAGGACTTAACAGTCTTCTCAAGCAGTCTCAGGTTAGAAAGTATATTTCTATTAGAAATTTGAGATTTTGTGCTATCTTAGAAACTAGAGTTAAAGAAAAAAAATTTGCTCCTATTAGTAGAAGGATCTTTGGTAGCTGGCCTTGTGCTACTAACTATGCCAATATCAATAATGGTAGAATCTAATTTCTTACGATCCTAGCGTTTACTATGTTAATATTTCTAGCCAAATAGACGAGATCATTCACTGCTTTGTTACCATTTTGGAGAGCCAGGAGAGCTTTTGGACCTCCATTATTTATGCAGCTAATAACACGATTTCTAGGAATGATCTGTTGGGTCATAAATCCAGTCAGGCTAGTATCATTAGTTCGCTGCCTTAGTGTTTGCTTGGTGATTTTAATGTGGTTAAGCATCCTTATGAACAAATTGAGGTGTCTAAGGTGTGGGTTCAGTGATCCAGTGATTTCAATGCATAAATCATATTGAAGTTGAAGACTTATGTTTTGGTGGGTTTAAGTTCACCTGGACTAACTACTCGAATGGTAGCAGCACCATTATGAACAAAAATGACATGGTACCTCTAAAATGCAAGCATGAAGAGCCCGTGTTAGTTTCAAGATTTTTTATTTTTGGGCAGATAGAGAGGAGTTTTTACCTTGTGTTTCCCAAGTTAGAATAGTTGTGACTATGGTAATCCTACGCAATCCCTCTTTAGAAAGCTCAAGGCCACTAAATCTTCTCACAAAGCTTTGAACAAAATGCCATTTCTTTGATATCTCAGCTAGAGCCTTAAAGGTAGAGAGAAGTTAGAAGCTGCCCAAAATGAGCTTTTCAACGAGACTCGGGATCAAACCTTGCAGTCCACTAAGCATGCTTCTTTGCAAAACATTATTTCCTTGTGACATGCTGTGAGGAAAGCTTCTTGAGGCAAAAATCCAGAGCCCAATGGATCTGTCTTTGTGACAACAACACTGCTTTCTTTCATGAATTGGTTTAAAGGAACAACATCAGATTTAGAGTTGTGCAGCTCAATGATAACCAAGACATTTCTCTAAATAGTAGGGTGGACATCAAGAACCAATTTTTTTAACACTACTCTACCTTGCTTGGCACTAAGAATAGGGATAAACCCATTGAATGGAACATCTTGCAAGTGATCTACCGTAAAAAGCTCATTGATGTGCAAGCTTCCGACCTTACTAGAATTATTATAGATTATGAAATCAAGGAGGTGGTTTTCTCTTGCAGTAGCTTAAAAGTTGCTGGCCCTGATGGGTTTACAACTGGTTTCTTCAAGAAGGCTTGGAATGTGATAGAAAGGGATGTGGTTAAAGTTATTTTGTACTTCTTTCAACATGGTGAGTGCTTCCCCAACTGAACCATACTGCTATATCCTTAATCCTTAAAACTTCTCAACCTTAGAATGTGAATGATTTCATACATATTTCATGTTGTAACGTGGTCTATAAGCATCTCTAAGTTACTAGCTAATAATAGGCTTGAAGGGGTTCTCTCCTATCTGATTAGTGACAATCAGGATGATTTTGGTCATGGGAGAAGGATTGCAGATAACATATTATTGTCTCGGGAACTTGTTAGGATTTATCACATTATATCTCCTACTTCCAAATACGCCATCAAGGTTGATATCATGAAAGCCTATGATTGTGTTAGCTGAAGCTTCATTAAGAAGTGTTTGAATGCCACTAGCTTTGCTCATGTCTACACCAAGTGGATTATAGCCTACATAACCTCTACTTCCTTCTCTATCAACTTGAATGGTGAACTCTCTGGCTATTTTAAAGGTGGTAGGGTCAGAGGCAAGGGGACCTTATTTACCCTACTTGTTTGTTTTGGTGATGGAAGGGCTTACTGGTCTGCTCCAGCATGCTTGTGTTGGATTTATGTTCATAAAGTGGGGTGTAATAACTATTTATTAGTTTTTAGTTATTTCTCAGACATTTTGTATTATGAATGAATGAATGAAAGTTTTTTTATTAATTAAAGTGTGTTGATAATTTACTCAAGTCCTGAAACTATTGTCAACGTAAGAATAGTAGAGACTGAGGGGTCTTCCAGACAAACTCTTCTGAAATAGTTTAGAATGTTATTCACATTCTTAGGATCGACTGGGCTATCGAGTCTAATTATGACTATCAGGTTGAATCAAAGGATGCCGGTCTTGGGGCTTGGAAGTGGAGACTCTAACGGTTGACCTAAACATGTTATGCAACATGTTGAATAGACCAATAATAAATTAGTTTGGAGCAAACCTGTTTATCTAGCACTAAACTAATTGTTTACACCTTAAGGGTATTTTCATGATTACCTTAATCTTGAAGTGAATACGAAACTTGACTTAGTTACTTACGGGCTTTGATATGTCAAAGGAGTGAGTTCGAATTGCCAGACAATACCTCAGCTGTTGGGATCATGATTCAACTATGTTAGAGTTACGTGATTCACAGATATAGAATTTATGTTGAGATTGTAAAATACAATAATATCACCTTATACTTGATTGATGGGTGTGTGAATAAATAAACCTAGTTAGGTACTCGATGAAATGAATCATTGAATAAGACATGATGAACTTTGTAAGACAATTCACCGTTATGTCTTTCTGATAATAATAATTAGAATGAAATAATAACTAGAAGGGTAAAACGATAATTTTATATATCACTGTTGTTACTGATATTTACGAAGGGTAACATAGCAAAATATTCTGTGGACCATGAAATAAAAAGTGTTTATTTATACGAACAGAAAATGTAGCGTCCATGAATTGAGAGTTGATTCAGCATCAGACCTATACTAGAGTCGTATGATGTTAGGATTAAAAAGGTCAGGAATATATGGAGATAATTTTGCCGAGTATTTGAATCCTTTAGCTTTATTCATATAGGTTCATTCGGTTTTAAGAGTAACTCATAAGGACATGAATGAGAAACAACACCAGTTGGACCAAAATCGTGTTTTGGACCATGATATGCTTCCCAGACCCATATGTGATGGGTATCATCACTAAAGTAGTGAAGAGCAAAGATTAATGTTCAAATTAATCAATTGTTATTTTATAATTATTAGATAATTAGTAAATAAAAAAAATTAATTAATTAATTGATGGAGATCAATGTAATTTATCAATTTGGATTGATGAATTTGGTCACAGTATGAGCTCTAGGGAGATGTAAAATTTTGACAATTACAGTAAATGGAGGAGAATTTCGGCAATTTACCGTATAGGGGTATATGTGTAAATTCTATAATCTTTATACAAGGGATGGAATTAGGATTACTTTCCTAAGTGTATTGACACAACCCTGATCATAGTGTGTGTTTACACAGAGCAAAGAAAGTAGTTTCTCTCTTCCCTCTTTGTTGTTGTCGAAATCCAGACGAAGAAGAGTCTTTTTTATTGTTTTGAGAGCCCACAGTCAATTCCTGATGACATCCCATTGAGATATACTTCCAAATCCTATGAGTGGTCGTTAGTGCAAAGATCGATTCAAGTTCTATGAAAACGGAGAATGCAAGACAATCAATAGGATTCCACCAAGTCAGAACTTCTCCGATACAAGAAAGGTATAATATTATTTCTACCTCTTCTAAATACGTCAACTTAAATATGCATGATCATAAAAAAATTTATATTTAATATGATTATATAGTTTATGTGATTTTTTTTTATTTTCCACCCACGAATCGTTCTTGGTTCATTATTTTTCCTTAAATTATTAAACCCGATCCAACAATTGGTATTAGAGCCTTAGGTTCTTTATAGTGCATATTTAATAATTAGACATATGTATCAATGGATGTTGTGATATTGGAATATATTTTTTGTATAGTCGATTCAAAGCATGTTTGAATGTGTTTTATGAATCGATCCCGACCGATTAGCTCTAGGTGTTTATTTTCAATTTTAGAATTGATGTATGCTGAAATTGAGGCATAGGATTTGATGTAATTTAATTTTTGCAAAAGTTGTATCTTTAAATTCCATGTAAATCCGTCATCACAAGAAAAGTCATCGTTCGTCACCGCCGTTGACGTTGTTCACCACCGCCACCATCGCCGCTTGCAGCAGTGCCGCGTTGTTGCCTGCTCCCCCACGCTGCTGCTTGCCGTTACCAGTCGCCGCTGTAGGTTTCCTAATTATGGTTTAGGAAATCATAGGGATTAGTAAACCATAAGGTTTTGAAAACATTAGGGTTTATGAAACCTTGAGGTTTTTTTAAGAAATTTTAGGGTTTAGGAAATCTTGAGTTTTTGGATACTTTAAGGTTTCAGAAATCTTGAGGTTTTGAAATCTTTAAGGTTTAGGAAACCTTGAGGTTTTGAAAACTTTAGGGTTGAGGAAACATTGAATTTTTGGAAACTTTAGGGTTCAGAAAACCTTGACGTTTTGATAACTTTAGGGTTTAGAAACCTTGAGGTTTGGAAACTTTTGGGTTTAGGAAACCTTAGGGTATTGCCCAATCCAGTCCCTAAAAATTATTTTTATTTAATTCAGTAATTTTTCGATACTAATTAATTAGAATTTATTTTATAAATTATTTTTTAAAATTAAATCAATTGATTAATTTACTTGATAATTTATTTATCAAAGTAAAAGTTGTTGAAAAATTAAATTTTAAATTGAGATTTGAATTTTAAAAATGGGACTGGACTTTTGTAAAGAGTAACAAATTGGTGGAATGAGACAATCTATCGTTGTTAATCGTAACATCATGGAAGAAATATTTTTTATTAGATTTTTAAATATTTAAGTATTTACATCATACATCATACTTTCCTAAATGATTGAGTATTTATTTACTCCACTTTATTTGTTCTTTTCGGTAATCATGTCGTTATCCCTACTCTCAACTATATTAAGCGCGAACAAACTTACTGATGAAAATTACGTGGATTGGAAACATCTTCTTGATATCGTGCTGACAATATAAAATCACAAGTTCATGCTCGCCACCTCTGTCCCCTTGAGCCTATTGCTGAATCAAATGATGAGGAAAATTATGCTTATACTTCTTGGCTGTGTTCTGATGATATCACCAGGTGTTACATCTTAGCTTCTGTTAGCAAAGTGTTGCAATAACAACATCAGAACATGGAAACTGTCGCTGATATGATGTTAAACATCACTGAAATATTCAGAGAATAGGGTCGTCAAGCCAAACAGTCTACTGTGTGAAACTTCATCAGCCGCATGATGAAACCTGAAACTCTTATAAGAGTACATATGATTCTGATCATTAGTTATCTGAATGAGATGGAGATCATGAGTGCTGAGGTAGAAGACGAGACACAAGTTGATATAATTTTTGAGACTCTGTCTGACACTTTTGAGAACTTAAAACTTATTTATTCGATGAATAAGTTGAGCTACTCACTTCCTGAGTGATGAAGGAGCTACAAGCTGCTGAGACCCTGTTTCTGAAGGGCAAGAGGAAGACTGGAGAGGCAAACTTCACTAAAAACAAGCCTTCCGCCTCTGGCGCAAAAAAGAAACACATGAAAGGTCTGAAGAAGGCTAAGAAGCATAACTTGAAAGCTATGAAATATAAGGGCACTGCAAAAGTGGACAAGTCATAAGACAAATGTCATCATTGTGGAACCACTGGCCATTGGGAACGCAACTGCTATGACTATCTTAAGGAGTTGAGATCTAAAGGTATAGTACTTGTTAGTTAGTCATGTTATGTGACTAGCTTTACTTTTTCATGGATTGTAGACTCTGCAGTCATTAACCATATCTATTGTTTCCTGCAGGGGTTCAGGGAGATCAGAAGGCTTGACGATGGCGAGTTCAACTATTAATTGTCATTCGATAACATTTCTATGGTTTTACGTGATGATATTTATATCCCAGATTTTGGGAAGAACTTTATTTCAATAGCAAGTTTAATTGAGCAATGATTCAGTTTGAATTTCATTGATAAAAATATTGGTATTTTTAGAAATGATTGCTTAATTACTACTGCACGTTTATTAGTACTACACGTTTGATAAATAAATTGTTTTATGTAAAACCAATAGTTCCAATGATAGGTGACACTGAAGTAAATACTGATTTATATAGGGATAGTAAAAAGTTGAGGTAGGACTCAACCGATTTAACCTATTTATGGCACTTACTATGGGTCTCGCGACGCGTGCACGGCGGAAACGTGTGGCACGTGGCCATTTAAAAAATTAAACTTTTGATAAAAATAAAAACTTTTAATAAAATAAAACTTGCGCAACGCTACGATATCCAAATAAAAATCTTTTATTGAAAACTCTTTTTCAATCTACCACATACAAGGTTAGGAATCATAATATACCTCTTGTAGTCTAAATCAAGCATCCTCGCAAAAACCAATCGATTCTCCGTTCCCACGAAATCATTCTAACGATCAGCAGACTGCAAGATCCACACCAAGATCTTCCAAGTCATAACGCACTAGGAGGTGTGTGGGCACGTAGAATATAATGAAAAAACTTTTCTGTCTCTAGATGTATTCAATACATGAGATCTAGAGATTCTACTGAGAATGAATTTTGTGAGACGATTCTCTAAAAGAATGTGATGATGATTCTTTTAGAGATTTCAATTATATTACCACGTGGCACTATAGTAGTCCATGTAAATCTCTGATACCCAAGCAGTGATTGACATGTGATAATTACTGTAAATTAAATATTTATTTTAATTAGATAAATATCTAGATATCAGTTAATTCAAAATTAACACATCTGATTACCCATATCAACTAAATTATCTGTTATTTAACAAACAACAGATTTAGTTGATCCAAAATATTATCTAATAATAATTTAATTATCTAATTTCATAAATTAGATATTCCGTCTCACTTATTGATAATTAAAAAATAATTGATAATAATTTATAAACATATATAAATAATTCAATTAAATAAATTTTAAATAATTAATTACACATAATTATTTCATAATTATGTACTTACCCTAGAATAAAAATTCATTTGCAAGTTAGTCCTTTTCTCATGTCTTGAAATATTCACACTCTAGACTTCCTAGTATAGAGGTGACTTGAGGACCATGAACTTATAATCCTAAACTCCAATAAACAAGTTTATTAATTAAATTCTTTAATTATATAATCTTATTTATTAATTATATTATTACTCCACTATAGATATGGAATTGCACTCTTACATATTACAGATTGTATTTACAGAGTATTCTCATGTAGTCTACTGATATAATAATTTTATGTACTTATGTCCTCCAATTATTGGTTCGTAAATTAGAACTAGTCAAAATTATCATTTTACCATTCTAATTACCTTTTGATCCTTAAGTACCATTAATCCATTAGTGAAAGGCTAATTTATAATTTTATTTTAAATTTGAGCTCAATAACCATTCAGTTCCAGAATTAACACTTAGAGAACCAATATACGATCCGTTAGGAAAGCTTGGATTCTAAATCTTGTAAGATCATGTTCCCAACGATCCATATCACTCAATCTCCAAAACAAAGGTCACTAGCCTATTTTCTAAACAAACATTAAGGAGTGAATCAAAAGATCCAGTAGACATGCATATGAGTTCATGACTACTCATGATTCAGACAGATGTACATATGATCATCGAATTAATGCGTATTAAATCTTTTTGAGGAGCGGCACGTTGATAAATATATTAATTCACATCGGCCCAATCATATATAATTTCATTATATAAAGCACATTCACTAAGATGTCTATCCACATCAATGATCTGGATCTAGATCACACGCATTCATAATGCTTAGTGAATCTTAAAAGTAACCATTCATTAAAGATTCCATACCTTAATATGTTGCTGACTATTTTATTCATTATCTATGATCTTAATCATCTCGTACTAATAAAGACCATAGTCTCATTAATGAATATAAAGTTTTCATATATTTATACAAATTATTCAACAATAATTTAAAAGAAAAATTATAAGAATATGTAATCCTTATTAAATTTCATATCAAAATGTCAATACACATGCTTTGAGGGCATAACCCCCAAAATCTCCCACTTGCCCTAAAACAAATATGGCATTTTCTCAACCTCATGTTACGCACATGACCATTAAATGACTTTAGAGGAAGTGTCTTTTTAAAAGGATCGATTAGGTTCTGATCCAACATTATCTCCATAATTGTCAGAGCCAGATTCTGATCCAACATTATCTTCTTAACATTTAGATTACCTCATTGTATGACCCAGACATCGACTTTTGACTATCCTTATCTGATTCCTAATCACTATATCAAGTGGGGTTCAGGTGTCCACTTGAATAACAAGTATGCAGTTTCTCATTCTCCTAAGATACTTGAGAATATACTTTATTGTAATCTAGTGTTCCAAACATGGATTCGATTGATGACGACGGACAATTCTCACTACATAACAAATGTCCGGTCTCGTAAACATGACATACATGAGACTTCCAACAGCTGAAGTATAGGGAACCTTTCTCATATTGTCTTCCTCCTGAGGTGTCTTAGGACATTGTTCATTGGAGAGGATAATTCCATGTCTGGTCGGTAGTTGACATTTCTTGAAATTCTCCATAGAGAATCTCTCCAGCACCTTATCAATATAAGATGCCTAAGAAAATGCTAAGAGCTTGTTCTTTCTATCCCTTAGGATTTGGATGCCTAGAATATAGCTAGCCTCTCCTAAATCTTTCATTTCAAATTTCTCAGCAAATTACTTCTTTACCTTTGAAAAATTTTCTACATCATTCCCAATGAGTCGTATATCGTCAACATAAAAAAACTAAGAAAACCACTATCTTATCTTTGATGTATTTATAAGCATAGGCTTCCTCACATTTTACTCAAAGTCATAAGACTTTATAATCTTATCAAAGGCAAGATTCTAAGATTTAGATGCTTGCTTTTAATCCATAAATGGATTTAAGTAACTTGCATACTTTCTGATCTTACCCTTTTGTACAACCCTTCTAGTTTAATCATATAGATGCTTTCTTCCAGAGAGTCAATCAAAAAATTTGTCTTAACGTCCATTTTCCATATCTCATAGTCAAGACTAGCGACTATGGATAAAAGGATGTAAATGGATTTAGCATGACCACAAAGGAGAATTTCTTTTCATAATCGACTCTCTCGTTTTGTGTATAGCCCTTGGCTACTAATCGTGCCTTGAAAGTCTCTACTTTCCCATTTGCACATCTTTTCTTCTTGAAGATCCATTAAAATCCAATGGGCTTGACATCTTCATGTGGATCTACAAGTTCCCAAACAGAATTGGAATACATAGATTCTATTTCTTGGTTCATGACATCTTACCATTTCTCCTTTTCAGGATCAACCATTTCTTAAAAATATAATGAATTATTCTTATCAGTGTCTGACATTAGGACATGTGCCTCTAAATCATAGCAAACCGGTTGTCTTACAACCCTCCCATTACGAAATTACATCGGGGTTTCCTTTGCAGGAACTGTGGTTTCTCTGATTTTTCATTTATCAGTAGAAATTGAAGGTGGTCTGATCACATCAGCCACTAATTCCTCGAGAACTACTTTGCTACGAGGTTTGTAGTTTTACATATAGTCATGCTCAAGGAAGGTTGCATTTCTCGACACAAATACATTTTGATCCTTGTTACTATAAAAATACCAACTTCTAGTCTCTAGAATATAGCCTATGAATATGCATACCTCAGACCTTACGTCTAACTTTCTAGTCTTCAGTCTAAGAACGTGAGTTGGACACCCCCATATATGGAAATGATACAAATTAGGTTTGGAGCCATTCCATAATTCTAAAGGCGTCTTACTTACAGACTTAGAGGGAACTACATTCAAAATGTAAGTAACCGTGTGTAGTGAATATCCCCAAAATGTAAGTGATAGTAATGAGTAGCTTAACATTGACCTAACCATTACTAACATGGTTCGGTTTCTCCTCTCTGCAACACCATTTTTCCATGGTATTCCAGGTGTTGTGAGTTTGGATATGATTCCACACTCTAACAAATAATCCTTGAATTCTAAATTCAAGTATTCACCGCCTTGATCGGATCGAAGGGTTTTCAATGATTTAGCTAATTACTTTTCAGCTTCTGCTTTGAAGTCCTTAAAATTTCTAAGAGTTTTAGACTTTCTTTGCATTAGATAAGTATAATCATATCTTGAGTAATCATCAACAAAAGTGACAAAATATTCATACCCATCTCTAGCTTATATATTGATCGGTCCACGGACATCACTACGTACTAGCTCAAGTGGTTCCTTGGCTCGTTGACCATTTACTGTAAAATGTCTCTTGGTCATTTTACCCTTTAGACATGATTCACAAACAAGAAGAGTTTTAACATTTACTTTTCTCAAAGCATCATGCTTTGTTAACCTATCTAGCTTAATATGTCCCAACTTAAGATGCCAAAGATATGTGTTATCATCATTGTTGGAAACTCTATGTCATTTGTTACCTTTAGGTTTTGCTACTTTAAATAATTCAAAATCATTTAACGTGCGTTCAGTCGGTTTAAGCATAAACAATCCATTTATAACTTTTGCATGACAAATATCGAATTCATTCTTAGAAATAATAAACTCTTTATTGATAAAAGCAACTTCGAATAATTGTTCTTACCAAAATGAAAGAGAAATCAAATTTCTCAAACATCTAGGAATATAATAAACATCATTCAAAACTAAATAATTATATCCAAAAAGTAAATGGATTGTCCCTAATGCTTCAGTTGACACGAGCGCACCACTGCCATGTACTTCTGCCTCGTGCATTATGTTGATCATGTTCAAACATGTTCTCGCACAGAAGTACTCATACTCAGCTCTGTTGTCATATAGCTCCTAGTGGCCTTATGACGACTTTGATCAGACTGCTGCCCAAACATCACCTGTAGAGATTCCATAATCTCATCGGTAGTCTTTAGGCTTTCATGCTTAGCTCTTAACATCATTCATGCTCACAAGCTTGTAGCACTTTGTTTGATATGATCTAAGCATCATGTTTGTCCTTAACATTCTTAGGGGCATTATCAGGGGGCTCCTCAAGACATTCGTCAGTAAAAATGAACTTATGGTTCATAAATTAGAATTAAATTCATATTTGATTTTCAACGCACAAAATTATCACCATTTAGTTTTTGGAGAGCAAGTAAAGCAGTAATAGGGTTGCCTATGGTAGACATAATAATGATAACTGAAATTTAAAACATACAAGATTCAATATAATTGTTAAAGATCTATAATTCAAAAACTAAACGTGATGCATGAATGCAACATAATAAACAAATAAAATTTAACATTTACTAATGACGATAAAACAATCCAATGATTAATGTGCTGCCTTAAGGTCAATCAGATTAACCTCAGACTGTCTATGAGACATTCTCATCCTTATTAATTAAAAATTAAAATATCTCATATTATCTCTTTGAAGATATGACTTGTTCGTTCAAGCCACAACTATCCACATGAAAACTTAATTATGACTTTGTGAGTGTAACCCGTCATTTCAGATTTCATGACTTCATTTAGAATATGCCGCCTTAGGGTTGGTAAAAAATAAACTACGTCACTTCCTCCTATTTTCTTAAGAAGTCCAACCTTGGTATTGGTACAGCTCAAAACCTTCCTTTGGGGGATGAAAAAAAAGTCATCTCGAGGCCCTGACTGTACCTCACGGTGGTACTAATCATGGAGACCATATGTTACATTGACATGTCAACCTTCTACCACTCACTATTTTAGAATTATGTGTTTCCATTTATAACTTATTAATTAATTTCAAATTAATTACTAGTTAAAATAATAACCATATGAATATTTAATAATCAGTTATGTTAATCTTATTGGTCTAAGTTTATTTAACCTTTTAAAGCACCTAAGTCAAAATTAGGTGAACTTAAATTAACTAATTAATTATATTCATCAAACTTTAATAAAACTCTTTTACTAAAGTCGGTTATCCTAAATGTTACTATAACCTTTAGTGTGGTGTGATTACCAAGTTTTAACTAATTAAAATCTAGCAGTTTACATGCTATTGATTTCATAAAATAATACACATAAACATATTAGGAAAATCCTAATAAATCATGTGTCTACTGATGAGATGCATGATCAAACAAAACTGTGTGGAATTTTCATGTATGGCATGTGATCAACTAATGCATGAACATGTTATCAAACATAACAATTTAAACAATTATTTAAAAGTTGAATAAAATAATAATGGACTGAGTGACTATTGAGTATTCTAAATTACAACCCTTAAAATAAAGAAATTAATTACAAAGTAGACTTCAAGAATACATATTTCTCAAATATTGTTCTCCTCCTAATGTCTATCTTCATAATCTTCAAGCTTTGATCAAAAACCCTTTTAATTAGAAATAACTATTTTTCTTAATTAAAATTAATTTCAATAATTATCATTTTAAAATAGTTGACTTTGACTTAACCAAATAAATACTTCATTTGATTTGGTCAAATTTGGGACAAACCCAATCAATCTATTAATTTCTAATTTTCATAAAATTAAAAATAAAAAATTAATTTTAAAATTACATTAATTTCAAAATTGAAAAGGATAATTGATAGATTTATAGTTACCATAAAACATCTACAGTGCTAGGGTGGGTTGGCATCAGGGTTTATGCTAAACATCCATAAAAGTGACAACAGTTACCACCGACGATAGGACTCTCCTATCGCCGCCCCATCACAGTCGGCCACCACTGCCGCTGCCAATCCCATTACCTGCAACCCCTGGTGCCACTCGCAAACGCCGTCGGAACAATATTTTCTAGCGTGAATTGTAAATTTTTATGAATAGTAAATTTTCATGAACAGTATATTCCGCCGTTTATCTCGTGCGTTCTTCATATTCTCGTGATTAGAATAATTATAATAAATATTCAAAATAAATTATAACAATTTCTACGCCACAAAATGACTTACACAAGATCTAAGAAAAAATTAAAAGATCAAAACCTATCCCAATAATCAACTTACAATTAACGATCCATTAATTTTCATACATTTAAAAACCATAACCATCCATTCATTCACACATATCTCATATTTATATGAACAATGCAAGAAAACCCACATAACGTTTAACATACAAATATATAAAGATCGCTCTCATACCATTTGTTGATCCTCACGGCGCGTGCGTGACGGAAGCGTGTGACACATGGTCATTTAAAAAATTAAACTGTTAATAAAAATGAATCTTTCAATAAAAAAAAACTTACGTAACGCCACGATAATCAAATAAAAACTTTTTATTGAAAATTCTTTTTCAATCAATCACGATCCATTATATATTTATATATTAAATCTACAACATATAAGGTTAGGAATCATATACCTCTTGTAGTCTAAAAAATGACTTTTCTGTGACAATTCTCTAAAAAATGTGATGATAATTATTTAGAGATTTTGATTCTCTTAATTGTAGAAAAAAATCACTTTTTGAGAAATTGTGTTCTTCTCTCGACTCTTAATTAATGAACTAATTCTCTAATTCATTGATTGATGATCTGATCAACTGATGTCATCAGAATAAAATATTTATCTTATTCTAGATAATGACATATCACATATTTAGGGATAATTTAAATTAAAAAAATATTTAATTTCAAATTGTCCAATACAGTGAGACTTGTTGTATAATGGTGCACAACTGTAGTGCCATATGACACTATAATATTGCACCCCCAAACTGTATTGTCACGTGGTATTACAATAGTCCATGTCAATCTTTGATACCCAATCAGTGATTGACACGTGGTAATTACTGCAAATTAAATATTTATTTTAATTAAAAAAATATCTAGATATCAATGAATTTAAAATTAATATATTTGATTACCCCTATCAACTAAATTATATGTTATTTCACAAATAACAGATTTAGTTGATTCAAAATATTATCTAATAATAATTTATTTATCTNCATTTATATATATAAATAATTCAATTAATTAATCCCACATAATTATCATATAATTATGTACTTACACTAGAAATAAAAATTCCTTTGCAAGTTAGTCCTTTTCTCATGTCCTAAAATATTCACACCCAAGATTGTGTAATATAGAGGTGACTTGAGAACCATAGACCTATAATCCTAAGCTCCAATAAATTAGATTATTAATTAAACACCCTAATTAAATAATCTTATATATTTATTCTATTATTACTCCAATATAAATATAGAATTGCACTCTTTACAGATTGTATTTACACAATATTCTCATCTAGTCCATTGATATAATAATTTTATGTAGTTATGTCCTCTAATTATTGGTTCGTAAATTAGAACTGGTCAAAATTACCATTTTACCATTCTAATTACCTCTTGATCCTTAAGTACCATTAGTCCACTAGTGAATGGCTAATTATAATTTTAATATAAATTTGAGCTCAATAACCATTCAGTTTCGAAAGTAACACTTAAGGGAACCAATATACGATCCGCTAGGAAAACTTGGATTCTAAATCTTGTAAGATCATGTTCCCAGCCATCAATATCACTAAATCTCCAAAACAAAAGTCACTAGCCTATTTTCTAAACAAATCTTAACGAGTGAATCAAAAGATCCAGTAGACATAAATAGGAGTTCATGAGTACTCAGGATTCAGACTGATCTATATATGATGATCTAATTGATGTGTATTAAATTTTTATGATAAATGACACATTGATTAAAATTTAATTCACATCAGTTCAGTCATATATAATCTCATTATATAAAGCACATTCATTAAGATATCTATCCAAATCAATGATCCGAATATAAATCACATGCATTTAAAATGCTTAGTGAACCGTACTAGCAATCTTTCATTAAAGATTAAATACTTTAATATGTTGATCATAATTTTATTCATTATCTATGATCTTAGTCTTCTCGTACTAATACAAGATTGTAGTCTCATTAATGAATATGGAATTTTAAGATATTTATATAAATTATTCAACAATAATTTAAAAAAATAATTATAATAAAAATGTAATCCTTATTAAATTTTATATCAAAATATCAATACACATACTTTGAGGGCATAATCCTAAACATTTACGTCTTGGCGACATTAGCCTGGACATGTTTAAAAGACTTGCAAAGGATGGTCCATTGCAAATTTTAAGTGTAGGATCACTACCCACATGTGAATTCTGTATTGAAGGTAAAATGACCAAGAGACCATTTTCAACGAAGGGTGAAAGAGCCACTCAATGCCTCGAACTCGTACATAGTGATGTATGTAGGCCGTTGAATATCCAAGAAATAGGAGGTTATGAATACTTTGTAACCTTCTCTAATTACTACTCATATTTTGGACAAGTTTATCTAATACACCAAAACTCCTAAACCTTTGAAAAGTTCAAAGAGTACAAAGCTATGGTCGAAACACAATTAAAGAAAAAAATCAAAATGTTACGATCTTATCGTGGTGGAGAGTACTTTCTAGAAGAATTTAAAGACTTTCTTAAGGAAGAAGGTATTCTATCTTAACTTACAACACCTGGCACTCCAGAACAGAATGGTGTGTCAGAGAGAAGGAATCAAGCTCTGTTGGATATGGTTAAATCCATGATGAGATACTCATCCCTCCCAGATTCATTAAGGGGATATGCCTTGGAAACAACAACATACAATTTGAACCAAGTTCCATCAAAGACGGTGCCTGGTACATCATATGAAAGATGGAATGGACGAAAGTCATCCGTAAACCACCTTAGAATATGGGGATGCCTAGCAAATGTTCTGAAATTGAAGACATGGAAGTTGGCCAGTCGATCAAAATTATTCATGTTTGTAGGATATCCCAATGGAACGAAGGGATACATTTTTTATACTCTAATTGACAAGAAAATATACGTGAGCACGAGCTTATGGAGCCAGAGCTTATGGAGCCTCGACGTAGTGTGGGGTTGTTAGATAACCTGACAGGTACATGTCTTATGAAGATGCCTTAACAATAGTCTCAGATAAGGATCATGTTGAACTTGTCTCCAACTCACGCGTCATGGCTGGTTCTGAATCAAATCTATGGCAAGAAGCCATGAACTTTGAGATATAATCGATGTACTTGAACGGAGTCTAGAAACTTGTAGACCATCCTAAAGGGGTAAAATCGATAGCGCGTAAATGAATTTATAAGAAAAAGAGAGGCTTGGATGAGAATGTGGAGACATTCAAAGCTAGGATAGTAGCCAGGGGCTATACCGAAAAGGAAGGTATAGACTATAAGGATACTTTCTCGTCGATGGCCGTGCTTAAAGCCATATGAATCCTCCTATCCATTGTTGCTGTCCTCAATTATGAAATTTGATATATGGATGTCAAGACTTCTTTTCTGAATGACAATCTTGAAGAGCGCATTTATATGACTCAAGCATACTAGTTCATGGAGAAAGGCCATGAGGGCAATGTTTGCGAACGATTGAAGTCCATTTATGGACTTAAGCTAGTGTCCCGTCGTGGAATTTCAAATTTGATAAAACTGTCAAGAACTTCAATTTTGCGCAGTTAGTGGACAACCCTGTGTGTATAAGCTAATACACAAAGGGAAGGCGATTTTTCTGGTTTTGTACGTGGACGATATTTTGCTCATTGGGAATGATGTAGAAAATTTTTCTGATGTCAAGATTTGGCTCGCAAAGTAATTTGATATGAAAGATCTTGGAGAAGTTGCCTTTGTCCTAGGTACTCAGATCTTTTGGGATTAGAAGAACAGATAATTGGCACTGTCTCAACCATCTTATATTGATAAGGTGATCGATTGCTTCAATATGCAAAACTCTAAGAAGTGATATTCCTTTCAGGCATGGAGTTAGCCTCTCCAAGGAGTAGTTTCCCAAGACTCCTCAAGAAGATGAAGACATGAGAAATATTTTCTATGCATGCGATGCGTTGCACTCGGTCAGACATTTGCTACGCAGTGAGCGTGGTGAGTCGTTTCTTATCTAATCCTAGACTCGAGCATTGGAAAGTCGTCAAGCATATCCTTAAGTATCTTAGGAGAATAAAAAACTACATTCTTATGTATTCAGGTACTGACCTGAATATGATGGGATATACTGATTTTGATTTTCAAGCAAACAAGGATGATAAGAGGTCCATTTCAAGATTGGTATTCTTCCTGAACGGTGGAGCAGTTGTATGGAGAAGTATCAAGCAATCTTGCATTGCTGATTCTACCATGGAAGCTAAGTATGTGGCAGCTTGTGAAGCTGCAAATGAGGCTATATGGATTAAAAAGTTCTTGAAGACTCTTGAAGTTGTTCTAAAAGCTGACAAGTCCATGAAACTTTATTATGATAACAGCGGGGCTGTAGCAAATTTGAAGGAACCAAGGAGCCACAAAATATCCAAACACATAAAGCATAAATATCAACTGATTAGAGAGATTATTTAGTGTGAAGATGTTGTAGTAACTCACATATCGATGGTCAACAACCTGGAAGATCGATTCATGAAGACTTTAAACAGTAAAGTCTTTGATGGTCATCTAGAGGGTATATTGATACGAGATTGTACACACCTTTTTAGTTCAAGTGGGAGATTATTTAAATTATGTCCATAGAGTAGGGTATAATAACTATTTGAGTTTTTAGTTATTTTTTAGACATTTTGTATTATTGAATTTAATGAATGAATGAAAGTTTTCTATTAATTAAAATATTTTTATAATTTACTCAAGTCTTAGAATCATTGTCAACGTAAGAAGAGTAAAGACTGAGAGGTCTTTCAGACAAACACTTCTGAAATGGTTTAGAATGTTATTCACAGTCTTAGGATCGACTGGGCAATTGAGTCCGATTACGACTGTTAGGTTGAACCAAAGCATGCCGGTCTTGCGACATAGGAGTGGAGACTATAACGGTTGACCTCATTTTGAGTAGACAAGTAATAAATTAGTTTGGAGCAAAGTCGTTAATCTAGTTCTAAATCTAATTGTTTAGACCTTAAGGATATTTTCATGATTACCTTAATCCTGAGGTGAATACGAAACTTGACTTAGTTACTTGTGGTCTTTGATACGTCAAAGGAGTGAGTTCGAATTGCCAGACAATACCTCGGTCATTGGGATCGTAATTTAACTATGTTAGAGTTACATAATTCACATATTGAAATTCGTGGCGAGATTGCAAAATGCAACAATATCACCTTATACTTTATTGATGAGTGTGTGAATAAATAAATCTGGCTAGGTACTCAATAAAATGAATAATTGAATAAGACATTGTGAACTGTATGAGACAATTCACTATTATGTCTTTCTTATTCATAGTCAATAAAAGAGTTACAAAAACAATGACTAGAGGGGTAAAATGATAATTTTACATCTTTCTCTTGTTACTGATATTCACGAAGGGTAACATAGCAAAATATTCTATGGACCGTGAAATAAAAATATTTATTTGCACCAATAGTAAATGTGGCGAGCATGAATCGAGAGTTGATTTGACATCAGACTTATAGTAGAGTCATACGATGTCAGGATTAAATAGGTCGAGAATTTATGGAGATAAATTTGTCGAGTATTTGAATCCTATAGATTTATTCATGTGGGTCTATTTGGTGTCTAGAGTAGCTCATAAGGACAGGAATAAGAAATAACACTAGTTGGACTAAAAACGTGTTTTTGGATCAAGGTATACTTCCCGAACCCTTATGTGATGGTTATCATCACTAAAGTAGTGAATAGCAGAAATTAATGTTCAAATTAATTAATTGTTATTTTCTAATTATTAGATAACTAATAAATAAAAGAAATTAATTGATTAATTGATGGAGATCAATTTAATTTATTGATTTGAATTGATAAATTTGGACATAGTATTGGCTCTAAGGAGAAGTAAAATTTTGACAATTACAGTAAAGGGAGGAGAAGTTTGGCAATTTAAAGTATATGGGTATATGTTTAAATTCCGTAATCTTTATAAAAGGGATGACATTAGGGTTGTCTCCCTAAGTGTGTTGACATAACTCTAATCACAATGTGTGATTACACAAAGCAAATAAAGAAGTTTCTCTCCCCCTCCCCTTTGGTGCCGAAATCTAGAGGAAAAAGAGAAAACTTTTCTTTTTCTTGTTGTATTGAGAGCCCACACTCAATTCTTGAAGACATCCCATTGAGATATACTTTTAAATCCTATGAGTGGTTGTTGGTGTGGAGATTGGTTCAAGTTCTACGAAGATAAATAACGAGACAATCAATAGGATTCCACCAAGTCAGAACTTCTCTGATACAAGAAATGTATAATATTATTTCTACCTCTTCTAAATACGTCAAACTAAATATGATTAAATAGTTATTGTGATTTTTTTTATTTTCCGCCCATGAACCGTTCGTGGTTCATTGTTTTTTCTCATATTTTTAAAACTCGATCTAACAGCTTCTACCTTACCTGGAATTAATTTCCACTAGAGATGCAAAGAGTTAGGGATTGTAAATTTGTGCTTTGCTGATGACCTACTCATCTTCTCTAAAGGGGAACAAAGTTCTGTTAGCCTTATAAATGATAGTCTAGATGTGTTCTTTAGTCTCACTGGTCTCAAGCCTAATCATTTGAAAAATCATATTTTCTTTTCTTGTGTTCCTGAATAGGTCAGGTTGATTTATATTGAGTTGATGGGCTTCCATAGTTCCTCTTTTCCTATTTTGTACCTTGGAGTGCCTCTTATTTCTTCCAGATTAGGGAGATCTGATTGTGGTTCCCTGGTTGATAAAAAAACTGCCAAGATAAAGAGCTGGGAAACCAAATATCTGTATTTTGCTGGTAGGCTTCAACTGCTTCACTTTGTGGCTATGGCTATTCAAAACTATTGGGCTAGAATGTTTATTCTCCTAAAAAAAGTCATGCAGGATATAGAGAGCATTATGAGAAACTATCGTTGGTCTAGCCATCCTAACAATCATGCTTGCTCTAAGGTTAAATGGTCTGAGGTATATTCTCCAAAAGAGAGTGGGGGGTTTAGGCCTAAGGGACATTATCACCTGGAACTATGCTGCTACTTCTAAACATCTATAGTTCCTCATAGCTAACCCTACAGTATCTATTTGGAGTAAATGGTGCTACAAGCAAGTGATCAAGGAGAGAACTGTCTTTACTGTTAAATCCCCACATGACTGAAGAAAGCTCCTGAAAGCTAGAGACTGGTTCACTAAGTGTGTCAGGTCAAAATTGGTACTGGAATCTCACCTCCCTATGGGGTGACCATTGGCATCATCTTGGTGTTTTGTTCAATAGATTTGGCAGATCTGTGATTTTTGATATTGGCTGAGATCTTAATAGTAAAGCTAGTAGGATTATTGATATTGGCAGGTGGTCTTAACCTATTACCAATACCACTACCTTATGGAGATCAAGAAAGCTTCCTTGAGAATGGACTCCCCTGAGTTAGGTCTTGTCAGATGGTCATGGAAGCCTACTTCAGATGTTGTTTTTTCTGTTGATTCTGCCACTGGTCTTTAAAGCAACATAGGGGTAAGGTGTTATCGGGCAATATTATATGGTTCAGTTATAACATCCTCAAACATAGCTTCACCAACTAGCTTGCTTGTAGGAACAATCTCTCTACTAAGGACAAGCTTGTTGGATGGGGCATTAATGTGGATTTTGACTGTGTTTTTAGTGTATAAAGAGGTTGGAGTCTAGGGACCACCTATTATTTGATTATTCTTTTGGTCAAGTTGTCTGGATTGCTATCACTCAATTATGTTATCTCCAAAGCTTTTGCTTAAGTTGGGATCACAAAATTGAGTGGCTAACCCAGGTTACTAGTAGGAAGGATCTTAGGTCATTAATCCTTAAGCTTGCTTTTAATTATTTTGTGTATAATTTATGGATGAAGAGGAATTATATGATCTTTAAGGGTAAGAATAGGGATCTTAATACCCTTAGAAATATGATTGTTAGTGCTGTGAGTGATAAGACTTGGGGTTTTAGAGATATCCCTTGGTCCTGTACTAATTTCATGCTTGTGCACAGGTGGGACTTACCTCATATTTTGGAGAAGTCTCCTTGATTTTGGGTTTGGGTTTGGGCTGTGTTTCTGGGGTATTCTCATATGCTTTTGTAACCCTTGTTTCCTTTAATACATTTTACTTTACCAAGAAAAGAAAAGTTTTTTTTAGTATGAGAGCATTGATAATAAAAGATTTGATTTTTATTTTTCACAAAACTGGAAATTTTCGAATTCACTGTGCACTATGGAATTGAACTGACTTTTTGGAACTCAAAAACCTAAAAACTTTGTGGTGCATTCTTAACAGTTCAAACTGTTATTGTAGAAAGTTAGGGTAAATATAGATCTCTTCGAATTTATAGAATTTTCAGAAGTTTCTAGTTAGTACAAAAGCTAGTTTGTTGATATTTAAGTTTAGGGTTATTAGTGTATTGAAAAATAATCGGTTTAACTTGAAAATTTTACTGTATCATTATCAAAGTATCTCTAACAATCTTGTAAATTTTTAGAAGATTTCGAAAAGTGTTTAATAGTGAAGCATTTAAAAAAAATGTGCTACTTTACTTGAAAAATAGTTATTTGTATTAGTCTTGTTTTCATTTTTTCACGACCTAAATGACATAGGATTTTTACGAAATTAAATATATGAAACTATGATGTATAATTGTATATTCAGTAATAAATTTAAAATTTTTAGTAAACCCTAGGTTATGTTATGTCGGTTTTTCTCAAATATTCTCTGTAGTGCTAGTTTTCGAATTTACAACCGTATCGTTCTTAGAAGTAGAGTGTTATCTATTTCAGGAGATTCGATTATGTAATTTATTTATTAGGTGATCAAGTAAGCAAGAATATTCATGAGAGAGGTCACTTGTACATACTTTACAAGTTAACAAATCTTACCGACGAGTAATTCTATTCTGATATGGGTGTTGTGGCGAGCTCTAACGGAAGTTTGCCAACTAATTCAGTAAGGAAATATAAGAATGATCTGAATGAATGATAAGTACTACACGTGAAATTCTGTATGAAATAATAATATGTATTATATGCGATTGGGTTTGTTTGATGTTATGTATGTACAGTTTTATTTACTGAGTATATTTTTATAATCACTCTGTTTTATTCTAAAATTGTCATCTGAGGAGGAGGATGTCGTATTGGATGAAGTCTAGAGTTTCAGGCACGAGACTAAAGTCAAAAGTTGTTATTTTTAGGTAACATTTCAAGTTTTTTATTTAAATTTCAACCATTCTTCTTATTATTAATGTTTCGCTAGAAAGTTGAAGATAGAGAAATTGTAGATGCAGAATCCAATTTCTCTCCACTCCCTACAAGATTCACAATATAGATGTTATTAGAATCGAATCATAGGAATTTCATTATAGTGCGAATTCCATGAATCATCAGGAGGGGAGCACTTAATCGTGTTCTAGCATCGAGAGCAAGAAAGCAAAGTCCTTCGCTAGTTAGAGATTTCCCTCGCGAGATGGGAATTCGACGTTTTCTACCTAGGCATGATGACGTTTAGGATGAATCGGTTGGGTCTAACTATGAAGTTATTAAAGAACCCTTAATTTTAGCTCCTAGGAGTTCACGAGTTGAGATTCAGGCATTTGTCATCAGGGACTACCCACCTGGTTGTAGGCCCAGGGTGCATAATATCCCTAGAGCCCCAGGTCGAGAAGGAGATACAAAGGAATATCCAGAAGAAGACCCACATGAAGATTTTCACTAAGGTATATAATATGGAATATGGATTCTTTATATTGTTTACCTTATAATAACTGGTTCTATTAGTTTTGGTTAGTATGTACATTTTACTGACAAGTGTTTTAAACATGGTGTTAGAGGCTTTAGTCATCTTTGGTGTACGTCGTAAATCCATGTGTTTGTTTTGCTCACTCTCGATCAAAATTGATTCAGTATGGCACCACCAAGGAACAAAGGTCAAGCCAACAAGGAGAAAGAGGCCACCGAGGCCATCTGTGCTACTTCTAAAGTTTATTAGGAACCGTGAAGGAGCTCCAAATCAAGAGCGTCATGTTTGGAACGTCGCCATGTTGTGGAGCAATTTAAGAAACTGCACCCAAAGTCCTTTGGTGGAACCTCGACTGATCCTCTTTATGGATTGAGGAAATTGAAACTACTTTCTCCTTCTTGGAGTGCACTGACCAGCAAAACATTTCATGCACCTCTTTCATGCTGAAGAAAGATGCTCGTTGGTAGTGGACGACGACACAACGAACATGGGATATGAATTGTAAGCTTCTCCTCTCTCATATTTAATTCACTCACCCTCTGAATTGTATCTCTCTTTCTCTTTTTCTCTCATCCTCTCCATGGTAGCAATGAAGCACCATCTCTGGTAAGCTTCTTCTTTCTTCTTTTTCTTTTTCATATATGCTTCTCTTCTTTCTTTGTCTTTTCTCTCTCCCCTGTTCTGTTTCCTTCTTCATCTCTCTCTAATTCATCTCCCTCTATCTGTTTCTCTCTTTCTTAGTTCCTCTCTCTCCCTATGTTTCTCTCTCTTTAAGTCTTCTATCCCCGTCGGTTCCACCATCGGTGAAGCTTTTTCCCCCATTCTTTCTTCTTTCCCCTCTGTTTTTATGGACTGTAACTGGGTCTTGCGACCCAGATGGTTACTCACTCGATCCAAACCATACCTGACCTGAATCGGTTCATTTCAATTGAATCGGTCCTGCTAAACTTAACCTACCTAGTCTTGAACTGAACCGGTCCAGTCTGAACCAACCTGACCCGACCTATTTGATCAAGATTAATCAGTTGACTTTTTTACCTGAAACTATGTTTTCCACCCTTGCTCTGACCCTATGCACTGTTTTAATTAAATCTTTATATTTATATGAATTTAAAAATGTGTTTATTAACATTGATTTATATGGGACAATCTTGTGATTAGAGATATATAGATTTCAGGTTATTAGTTATTTAGATCATTCCTCCGTTTAAGGTAAGTGAACTTATATTGTAATGTGACTCGCATGTGATAAATGTAAGATGTATTATTATCTTTCAGCTATAGTTGTCAGAAAATTGGTTATCTGCATATATATGTTTGTTTAAGTAGGTTTACATAATGATGTGACTCTGATGTTATATTTGTATTATGTCTTTACATTAATATTGTTGAATTATTTTTCTATAATGTTTAAATCTGTGGACACATTGGTAATTAATTGTACTGTTTAGTCATTAATATGATTATCATGAGATATCGATTTGGGTATGACTAATTATACGTTAGTATGTTACCATGTTTGTTTTTGATATATGAACTAGTATGCATTTTATGAGAGTCATATGATCAATGTATATTATAAATCACCTTATCTTTCTTTATGCCTACCTTGAGTATATTTTTGCCAGTTAGCTTGAGAGTCCTCATAGTTGGCCGTGTGTTTTACCTAGTCAAAGGTGAAGAATTGAGATATTTTAGTCTACCCTATCTTCTTTTCAAAAGTCAATTAGATTCACTAGATTTTTGGATTCTACATCTTTAACTTAAATACTAGTGAGAGTCCATGTTGGAATATCTTATGCCTCTGATAACGTAAATCTCTATTGGGTATACGTGATCTCTCTCTCTCATATTTCTCTAAAGTATCTCTTTTTCACCCACTGAAAACCCTAGTTACCAAGGAGAGGCTCTGGTCAGCGGTAGTTGTGAAGAAAGTCTTAGATCGTTTTATTTTGGTTCACGCTAACCGAAAAATTTGAGTATCTTTTAGTTGTAACATTGTTTGTTTTGTTTTGGTATGAGAGATTCTGGATAAAACATAGGTTAAAATGAGTACGAAGGTTTATTTATGTTTTGAAAAGTTTTTTTTCCAAGTAGGAGAGCATTAATGACAGATGATTTGATTTTTTTTCACAAAACTGCAAATTTTTGGATTCACTGTGTACTATGGATTCGAACAGACTTTTCGAACTCAAAGTTGGAATTTGAACCAAAAAACTTTAGGGTGCATTCCTACTATGTTGAACTGTTACTGTAGAAAGGTTAGCGTAAAAATATATCTCTGAATTTATAGAATTTTAGAAGTTTTTGGTTAGAACAAAAGACAGTTTGTTGATATTCAAGTTTAGGATAATTACTGTATTGAAATCTAATCTGTTTAACTTGAAATTTTACTGTATCATTATTAGGGTATCTCTAATAATCTTGTAAATTTTCAGAAGTTTCCGAGAATTTTTTTATACTGAAACATTTTTTAAATGTACTGTTTTACTTAATAAATAGTTTCCTGCATCGGTCTGGTTTTCACATTTTGATGACCTAAACGTGGGATTTTTATGAAATTAAATATGTGAAACTTTGATGTACAATAGTACATTCAGCAATAAGTTAGAATTTTTTTTGGAAATTCTACGTTGTTGTGTTGGTTTTACCTGAGTATGTTTTATAGTGTAATTAGTTTTTCAATTTACAACCTATCATTTTAGAAGTATAGTGTTATCGGTTTCAAGAGCTTCGATTCTGTAATATTTTTACCAGGCGATCAAATAAGCAAAATCTTACATATATAATGTGTGTTGTTTGTTTTTGCCTGAAAATCTTAGAATGAAACTCTAATTTATTTTCCTTGTGTTGGTTGTTGTTTTGTGATGTTGTCATTGTGTTGTACTTTAATCTATGATGATATTGCAATGTACGATTCTGAGTTTCTTTTAAGGATATGAGTTATACATGATAATATAACATAAAACATTGTGTGCTGTTAGAATCACATACTCGCCAACTCTATATTGTTTACCATATGCTTCGGGAAAGGACTATGTGTTACCTCGTCCTTCGGGAGAGAGTCTGTGTATATGTTTTGGTAGGTCTTCTGGGAAAGCATTATTGCAACTGATTCCATCTTCTTGAAGGTGTGAATTGATACTTGTGAGAAATGTCACTTGTACTTACCTTACAAGTAACAAATCTTACCGACGAGTAATTCTATTCTGATATGGGTGTGGTAGGGAGCTCTAACGGAAGTTGGCCAGTGAATTATGTAAAGAAAGATAAGAATGATCTGATTGAATGATAAGCACTGCACGTGAAATCTTATAAGAAAGAATGATATGTATTGTATGCGATTTTCTTTGTATGATGTTATTATGTATGTACGGTTTTACTTACTAAGCATATTTTTATATTCACTCCATTTTATTCTAAAATGTTTAGACAATGAGGATGTTTTCGTATCGAATGAAACCTAGAGTCTCTGACAAGACTAAAGTCAAAGTTGTTATTTTTTAGGAAATATTTCAAGTTTTTTTATTTAAATTTCAACTATTCTTATTATTAATTTTCGCTAGACAGTTAATGTATAGTCTTTTATTACTATGTTTAAGTATTAATTTCAATCTTTATTATTTTTAAATAAAAAATTTGACTTAATTTCCGCACGGTTTTGGATTAATTTAAATTTTCGAGCCCTTACACTCATGATCCAATTTGATTTCGTTAACATCAAACAATATTTTGAAAGTATGCTATGCATTATTATTTATTAAATTTTCTTGTATAATTTTTTCTTCCGTGTATTATATTCTCTATCTCTATGCTAACAAACTGACGGTACATAAAGATTATTTAAAATATTTATTATCGTGTAAAATTTCATTATAATGTTAACTTGATTTTCATTAACATTATTTAAATTAATGTTTGAAAGATAATTTAACATTTTGTAACGTAAAAATTCTGACGACATGTTTTGAGAATTTTGAGATGTTAATTTCTCCGACTATTGAGCTGGTGAAGAATTAGTCTTGGCATACCAATTTTATCAGATTTTTTTCCTAATTTTAAAAATTTGACGATGGACTTTGGAATATCAATCTCCCGAACTACTAAGAAGAAAAAATTATTTTTGGGATATTGAAGATAATTTTAATATTTTTACACTAAGAATATATTTTCAAAATTTTTAATGATCTTAATATCACTCATTTATTGACATATACTTGTTTCATTTTTTGGGTAAGATTTGAGTAAGTGAGACATTTAAAACATGATTTTCTCAAATTCCTTTAAGGGTCATATTCAAATATTAGCAATTGACTAAATTTTGTATCCGTCATACAACGGATATTGTAGGGTGCTAATACATTAT
Organism: Datisca glomerata; assembly: GCA_003255025.1. Lineage (NCBI taxonomy): Eukaryota > Viridiplantae > Streptophyta > Magnoliopsida > Cucurbitales > Datiscaceae > Datisca > Datisca glomerata. Next base: position 924,367 of record QANY01012059.1, on the reverse strand, counting down.
TCTCTATGTATAAATGATTCCTAAATCAAATCTAAACTTTTGAGACTGAAAATATTTGTCTAAATTGGGTGATTGATCATGTACTAAATGATCGTTGATGACTATAAATTAAAATTTCACAATATATTTTTTCAATCGTTGCTACAGTTCTCTGTGGTAATTGGGAACAACACCGTGAATTGGACTTCAATTTGAAAGATTGTCGGAACATAGACTTTTGAAAATCTCTGAGTCTACAGGGAGAAGTAGAAGACAAGTGATAGACTTTCGAAAATCTCTGAGTCTAGTCTCCAATACAATATATGGTGTATTTCCCGAAGAAGTAATCGTTGATACCAAAGCATGTTCACAAAATACAGTTCTGCAAGGATGCGAAAAGTTTTAAAAAACAAAAAAAACGAAAAAGAAAAAGTGTATTCTTTGCAGAATATACACCTTTGCATATATCGCATACTATGCTCGTCCCGTGAACTAGAAATTCGTAGGTCTAACACCTAGAAGACCTCACATACTTGCCCCCAATCTGCTAATGCGGTACCTAATAGAACCACTTCGTCAACTAGGAGTGATAGTTGTATAGCTACATCCTAGAACGTAATAGTGCACTCACCATAGGTAGAATGTATGCGTACGCCATCACTCAACAAATGTTATGATCAAATGCCAGTTTAGAGAGATAAATCCTAAACGCATGACTCTGTAGAATCCACAATGTTGCAAATATGAAATGATGTGTCTATGTTGTCTTATGGACCATTGCCTTACAACTTCTTCAGGACGACAACATAAAATTTTTGACTCATTGAATTTCCAGACAAATTGTGATCAATGACCACCCTGGTGACATAATAGTGGTCTGTCGACTAGTCCAGGCTGTATACTGTTAGATCATATGTGTCGTGAAAATGTTAGAATTAAGCCATGCATCCCATATGAACATTAATTCCCTTAATCAACAAACGATCACAACCAACATTGTTAGGACCAAAAACTATTAGACCGTCCATATATAATAATGCTAAGATATGAACAATATTTTTTCATGAAAGAACAAATAACAACATTAATTTGGACCATGGTTAACGAGGTTCTTTGTTTGGACCTCATTTAACAAGGTCCTTTGTTAATTTAGACCTACTAAACAAGGTCATTTCACTGACAACGTGAATGATGCCCTTTAAAAGGACCTCGTGTTTTCAAAACATGAGATTTGATTTTTTTAGGCCCGCTTTATTTCACCATGTCTGAATCTTGTATTTTTCTTTTAAATATTTTCAAAAGTAGATTATTTAATTAATTTATTTTAAAATAATTTTGAAAATAAAGAGTTCCATATGCGCGTTTTCGCCGATTATCACTTTTTGAAAATTGTCCCTCTTTATTTTTTCAATTTCTAAAATACCATTGAGTCTAATAATGGTGTATTATTATTGGTTAATTTTTCTTTCTCCAACTTATCTCTGATAATGGTTGCAGAAGCTTTTAACTTTTTCGTTATTCTATTTAGATGAAACAGTATTTTAAGTTATTTCATTCATCATGAAAAAATTCAATCAATTAAAAAATAAAACATACTTTTAGTTCATTTGCCTTAGGTTCTTATAACTTAATTAAAGTTCATGTAATGCTTTAGATCCTCACGGTTAACCATGCTTTTAATTTAACAAAATCTGAATCTAACTGGAATCCTAATTTAAGAAAACCCCAAATTTAAAACCTCAATTTTTCCTAAATGAAAAATCTTTATCACGAATTAGTGGAAGTGATAAAGCAACGTAAGTGCTTGATTAATAAACCACGATAAAACTGTATCAGTCTTTGAAACAAATTCAATGGATGAAATCCATAATATGTGAAAATTCAACCTATTCTTGCTGGTAGAAAACGTAATGAATAAAAACAAAACTACATGAATAACCGAGTTTGACAAAAATCATTTACCAAGTCTTATAGAAAATCATAAACTGAAAATATGTAATGCTTCCTATTGGTTCAGCTGATTATGGCCTTACTGCTGCTCGCCACCATAACTTGCATCATGAACAATTATGGAAGAGTGATCACTAGAACGTACTAAGTAAACAACATAATAATATGCATCCACATATCATAATTCAATCATAAAAAAGCATAATCAGAATTTAATCTTGGCATTTATCATAAATAAAATAATGTAACATACTTAATCATAGTTTGGCCAAACATATCATGTAGTTAACATGTGTCACATGTTGACTCTTTTGCTCCTAAAGTGAATTTTGATTATAATAAATCATTAAAGTATACTAATGAGTTATATCAAGGGTATATGAATACTCATAAGATGCACGCATAGAAAGCATGAAGGAAAAGAAAAGACTTGAAGAATTTATGTCATTTCCATGTATTTTGTAATAAGAGCTCAATTAGGTTGATTTATTTTTATTAGACTCAAGAATACAACAAAAAATATACGCGTTAGGTAATACTAAACCCTCTCGGCTCTAAAATATGTTAAAATAGCACTATCAGCTAGAACGTCCAGAAATACCCTTTAAAGATCCTATTAGACAAGAAAATACATTGAACTGGGACAACATTGGGTTAAAAAATCAGTTAAACCGGTGGGAGACAAGTCTAGCTGGTTAAAACTAGTCAAACCAGTGGCTCCTCACCGGTGCATCGATTTTATATTAAGCAACAATTTATTTAATTGTCAAATCTGTCCAACCTATGGTATCCAAACAATGCAATGGTTAGCAAATAAAAGGAATAACTCTTAAAAATAGGGGTTCGTGCATAGGTTCTCTAAAATTGGTTGGACTGATTTCTACAGTAGTTTAAAACCCAAGGAATAGTCGAGCCATTCTCTTTTTTCTAACACACTTCAGTGAACCATTCTCTCTTCTCTTGATATTCTCACAACCTTGATTTTATGTTATTGAGCTTAGAATTGCTAAATCTCCTTGAACGACAAACATAGTTGTGAAGGAGTTTTTAATTTTCTGATCTTGAAGAGAATTCTTATTGTAAGATATTTGTGGATCTTGAAAAATGCATCATCAAGGTCTGATGATGAGGGAAAATCTTCTAGGAGGATAATTGAAGCGTGGAAGTAGGGATACAATTTTTCAACGTCAAGAATATTGTGTCATATCTCTCTCTACTCTTTTTATTTTTCACAAGATTTTATTTCTTACACTTTTACATGACTAACTATTTACATATTCAAACTTATTATGCTAAGTCAATATGTCTACCATTGTTATTTAATATTTAAATTAAGTGATTTTTGTCATTCATTTCAGTGCACGAATTTTATAAATTATACTCAATCACCAAATTCACCCCCTCTTGGTTGGCCGTATTGATCATATAATTGATATCAGAACGTGATACTTGCTCTTTTAAAAGACTTCACCATCTTGAGTAATGGCAATCACGAGTGAATCTCTTATTGAAGGTCAATCTACTACTAGACCACCCTTCTTGAATGGAAATAACTATACATATTGGAAAGCTCACATGAAATTTATGTTCAATCTATAGATTATAATTTATGGTATGTCATAGAATGTGTTGCTCACATTCCGTACAAAATCATAGAAGGTAATAATATTACCAAACTTAATAGTGTATGGAATGATGAGTAACATGAAAATATCATTGAATGTTAAAGATATGAATGTCTTATATCATGCTCTTGATTAAAATGAATTCAATAGAATATCTACTTGTGAATCCACAAAGTCTATTTGACGTATGCTTGAGGTAACACATGGGGAAATAAACCAAGTCAAATAGTCTAAGATAAGCATGCTAGTGCATAATTATGAATTGTTTAAAATGAAGCATGAAAAATCTGTGTGGGATATGTTTATTTGCTTTACCGCTAATACAAATGGATTGAAATCTCTTCGAAAAACTTATTCTAATGTGAAAATAGTGAGAAAAGTTGTTTTGGGTCTACAAAAGAATTAAGAAGCCAAAGTTGCAGCCATTCAAAAAGTCAAATATCCCAATACACTTCCACTTGAAGAACTTATTGGCTCCTTGATGACACACGAAATGAGGCTCGAGGAAAATGATGAAGAATAGAAACCAAAGAATAAGAGCATTGCACTTAAAATGACACTTGAGCAATCTGAAAGTTCGAAAGATCATATGACAAGGAAGATGACATGACCCTTCTCACTAGACGACTTAAGAGATTCTTGGATAGACGAGATAGTTCTCCAAGAAAAGATGATAAAAAGATATCACCCGCCATATTTAGATGCTACAAATGCAAGAAGGTTGGACATAAAAAGGTTAATTGTGACTTAAACAATATCTTAAAGAAATACTTCGAAAAAATAATAAGTTCCATAAGAACTTGAGATGAGACCAATGAAAGCGACTTTGAGGAAGAGGAAGAAGAATTTCCATACATGTGTTTCATGGTTTTAGAAGAGGAGGTAAACTCTTCCAAACTAACTTTAAATAATAAGCCTAGTTATGATGATCTTGAATTTGCTTGACAAACTTTTTAGTGAATATGAAAAACAACGCTTAAAGAATAAAATTATGAAAAATGATTTTATAAAACTTCAACAAGAAAATGAGTTTTTGAAAAATTAAAATTTATAAATTAAAGCAACTCTAAACGTGTTGAATCGAGATCTGGTAAAATGTCAAATGGAAGAAAAAATTTTAAATGCAACCCTTCAAAAGTTTATGAACAGTAGTAATAATCTAAATAAACTTCATGGAATTCAAAGATATGCGTCCAAAAGAGAGGATTGAGTATCAACCTTTTCAAAATAAAAAATGCCATAAAAATGTTTTTGTGCAACCAAAACAACCTCACATAGGTTATCCTCCTATCTTTTGTCAGTAATGTGAAGTTGGAGGTCAAAAGAGTTTCTCATGTTTCGGTAAAAAAGAAGAAATGTAATAATGGACTCCCTATTATACTCAAAAGATTTGGATACCGAAAATCAATATTTGAATATTTCTTATATAGATACAAAAAAGGATGACATATGGTAGCTCGATAGCGGGTGCCCAAGGCACATGGTAGGTGACGATACAAAGCTCACCAACATTAATCGAAAGAAAGGACATCTCACATTTAGGAATGAGTAGAAAGAAAAAAATCATTGGTATTATGATTGTAAGCATAACTTATTTAGTATTAGTCAACATTATGAACAAAACTACAGAGTTATTTTTTAAAAATATTTTTACGTAATTGTTGACAAAGCGCCGAACAAAGTCTTATTTTTTAGACAAAGGGACAAAAATGTATACATCATAAATATGGGAGATTTTCAAAATCATAGTGAAAATGCTTTTTTGAGTTTGAAAATGATAGTTGGATATGGTATAGAAGACTTGGACATGCTAGCATGGATTTTTGTTCAATACTTAAAAAAATGATTTCGTAAAAGGTCTTTTGAAAACCAATTTTGAGAAAGACAAAATTTGTGAGGCATGTCAAATGCGTAAACAAGTTAAAATCTCTTTCAAATCACATATGGTCTCAACCACTAGATCATTACAATTAATATACATGGACCTACTTGGCCCTTCTGAAATTACAAGGCTTAGAGGTAAATACTATGATTTTATCATAGTCGACGATTTTTCAAGATATACCTAGTATATATTCTAAAAAATAAAGATGAAACCTTTCAAGAATTTAAAAAATTTAGCAATCATGTTCAAAATGAAAAAAGTTTATGATTTTAAAAATTAGAAGTGATCATGGTGGTGAGTTCGGAAATTTTTACAATGAAAATGATTTTTCTACTTCATGAACTCCACACTAAAATGTTGTTGTTGAGAGAAATCGGTCTCCACTAGAAAGGGTAAGAACGATGTTAAATTAACATGGCTTACCCACATATTTTTGGGCTGAAGTGGTAGATACATCTTGCTACACTATAAATTGTGTATATATTTGACCTTTGTTAAACAAAATATCTTACGAGTTTTTTAATAAAAAAATCTCAATTATCTCCTATTTCAATGTTTTTGGATGCAAATGATTTATCTTAAATAATAAAGACAATCTAGATGAATTTGACTCTAAAGCCGATGTAGGAATGTTCTTAGAGTATTCTACTTCTAGTAAAGCCTATAGAGTGGATAATAAGAGAACTCAAGTGCTGGAAGAATCCATACATATAGTTTTTGTTGAATCTAAGACTTCTTATTCTTACTATGATCAAGTTAATAATATTATTATAAATGTAGAAGAGTTAGATATCAATGAGGGACCAACTGACTCTCCCAAAGAAGCTGTCAGAGTAGAAGATCATGATAAACTTCCAAAAGAATGGACATTTGTGAAGGATCACACAATGGAAGTTATCGTGGGAGATATTTCAAAAGGAGTAACAACTCAAGCCTCACTCGATAGTTTGGTATGTTTTTTTATCATATCTCAATTAGAACCTAAATGTTTTTTAGAATGCCAAAAAAGTTGAATATTGGATTGTCATGCATATTAAATAAACCAATTTGAATGAAATAAGGTATGTGAACTTGTTCCTAGACTGTTAAATGGTAACTGATACGAAATTATTGTTTAAAAATAAAGTAGATGATAATGGAGTAGTAACTAAGAATAAAGCTAGACTAGTGGCATAAGGATATAACCAACAAGCAGGAATATATTTTTATGAAACTTTCGCTCATGTGGCTAGACTAGAATCAATTTGAATGCTCTCAGCCTTTGTATGTTTCAAAAGCTTTATTTTATATCAAATGAATATTAAGAGTGCCATTTTAAATGGATACATCTTAGAGGAAGTGTATGTTGAACAACCTTCTGGCTTTCGAAGCTTAAATTTTTATAATCACATGTATAAACATAAAATGACTCTCTATATCTTAAAACAAGCTCCTAGAGCTTGGTAAGAAGGCTAAGCAAATTTTTAATTGATGATGGTTTTAGCATTGGTAAACTAGACAACACCCTATTTATAAAGCTAGAAGGAAAACATATTTTAGTTCCACGAATGATCGCATGTACAAAAACTTCAGTAATGCGATGAGCAAGGAGCTTGATATGAGCATGATGGGAGAGCTAAATTTCTTCCTGACTCCAAATAAAGCAAATGGACAAGGAAATCTTTATAAGCCAAGAAAAGTATACCATGGATTCGCTAAAAAAGTTTAGTATAGAGTACGTGAAATCTAGCAGCAGTCCTGTGAAAACCACTACAAAGCAAAATAAGGAAGATGAAGGTAAAAATATAGATATTACAAAACATCGATTGACTCATTACTTTACTTAACTGTAAGTTGACTTGATATCATGTCTAGTGGTTGTTTATGTGCATGTTTTCAAACTTTTCCTAAATACTTACATTAAAATTTGATTCTTTTAAATTAATTGGGTACTCAGACTCTGATTTTACCGGTAGCATAATTGATAGAAATAGTACAATTAGCACCATTCAATTTTAGGCCACTCACTTGTCTCCTTGTTTAGAAAAAAAGTAAAATCTGATAGATTTATCAACTGCCGAAGCCGAATATATTTCTGCCAATAGTCCTTGTGCTAAGATTCTGTGAATGAGACAAACTGTAAGAAACTTTTATTAAATTTAAAAAATGTGCCTATTCGATGTGATAATACTAGTGCTATAAATGTTTCTAAAACTACATTTTGATAATAAATGGGAAAGAAGAAATCATTAGGGATGCATTTTGAAAAATCCAAAAGATAAAGAAAATATGTGTTACCGTGCAAACCGATCAAACTGGTTTCGCAACTGATGTGCTAGTTGCTACATTTATAGTACTTCAAATTGGAAGGTGCTCGAATTCCTTCTCATTCCTCTCACAAAACTGTTAGATATTTCCCTCTCTCAATCGTAAAAACACCTCCACTTTTGTTCTAGTATGCTCCACCCTGTCGCAGTTTCTCCCTTCGACAATCTTCCTTTTCTTAGTCAGATCTCAGCCTCTTCTTCTCCATTCGGTCAGCTTTTTTTTCAGCCAGATCTCAGCTTCTTCTCTCATCCTCTTCTCCATCCATTCACCACTTCAAGGCTTGTTAAGTTTTAGTTAGCTGCTTCATTTATTTATCATGAGGAATGGGTGCATCATCAAGAGGATCTAAGGAATATATGGCTCGCTCCTCAAACGATGAAGAGGAGAGGCAAGAAAATTTTCTAATTTTTGTATGAAGAGTGTAAAGCTAGGGTATACTCAAAATATCTCTCCTAAGATTTTACTTGGACGATTGATTAAATATGCTGATTTTGAGGGAAGAAAACACACGATTTACTTGTTAGGATGGGATGAAAAAATCTATTACATCTCAAAGTAAAAATATATCCTAGATTAGTTCGACTATTTTATGAAAATTTAATGGTAGAAGATCCATTGATTAACAAAATTTAGGTTACTGGAACCTCAATTATCTTAGATGATGCAAACTAAGCAAAAGTTTTGCAATACCATGTCAAGAGTTAGCCTTCTATCACACTTCTAGTTGGCCAAATATTAAAAAAAAATTATATTTTATATGTTGTACGTCTTGTCTATGAAAATCAAATATCCAGTTAGCCCCCAATAATCACCTCTCCATAGAAGCAAGAATAATTCACCACATTCTCAATTATATATTTCTTCCTCGAGATGGTCATAGAGACGAAGTGAACTATTTTAACATCTTTCTTCTCTACAAAATTTTGAGAGGAGAAAATATTAATATAAGTTATTTGATGATGAAGTATATGGACAATGTCATTAATAACCTCCAATGCTCTCTACGCTATGGAATGCGGCTCACAAAAATATTTGAGCATTTTGACATTGATCTTAGTGAAGAAGAGTTTCTTAAGCTGAATAAAACTAATCTGTAGAAAAGATGCATATTGAGAAGTTTAATGAATTGTGGACGAAAGCCCACCGAGCCGAAAACAAAGAAAATGAAAACTTGCACAATGTTATTCCTGATGCTGAGCTTAATTTGGAGGACTTATTTGGTGATGATCCTCAAACTGGCAATATTCCCTTCACCGACATGCTTTGTCAAAAAAATCTTGTACCTACCTTTCAAAGAGAGTCCTATTATGCAGCTGGGTGTAGTATGTATAAGCTTGAAAGACCACATGAGAATAGAGATGCTCTCTGGCTTCAACAAACAAATTTGCAAGAACAACAATACAAGACCCAACATTTTAGGTAAGTATTCTAGTTAGTATAATTAATTGGTATAGTACACACGAACTTCATCGATTGAATGATTAGTATAGAAAATGGTTCCGCAAACTTTGTGTTATGATTTTTGGCGTGTAAGATAAGATTATAGGGCTACATTAAGTGTATAGTGATCATATTATAAGGTTTATTTAGATATATCTATGTACATTAAAGTTTTATTTCAAATAAATGATGACATTAGTTTTTTAGGATTAAAAATCTCCAATCATAATTGAAATTTTTAAATTGGATGGGCGATTTATCATGACATTTTTTAAAAGAAAAAAATAAAAAAAAAATGAAAATTTCAATTCAGGAGTTCTTAAATTGATTGTGAGCTCACTCTTAAGTCAAAATTTAATTTGAAATTTAAAATGCTTAGATAAATCTCTATCCTTTGTAATCTCAATTTAAACCATATTGATTTACATCTCTTCTAAACCCTTATCATCTCTAACCGTATATCTCTATTTCAATTTGAATTGAATTCGAAAACTAAATTTTGAACTTCATTGTCTACCACCCTCTTCCCCATTAGTTGATAATATTTGTTACTAAACCTAGGAGGATCAAATATTAAAAATTGAATTAGTGTTGAACGAAAGGAGGAATGCTTATTTTCTCTTGAATAATATTTTTGCCTCTTACGACTAAAACTTTGTCTTTTTGCATGACATTGAAGAAGAGATTAGGAAGCGTTAGGTTAAGAACAAATATGTTCTATAACCACACCATACCTAACTTAAATTATTCCAAAAAAATATGAGTGTGTATATGTGATTTGAAAAGATTTCGAGTGAGTGACTATATGTAATAGGAATATTAAGTTAATTTTATCACAAAACTAGAATTTTCGGATTCACACTGTGCACTATAGAAAAAAACTAATTTTTCAAAACTCAAACGTTAAAATTTTAATATGAAGCGTTTATGGAGTATTATTAACATTTTGAAGTTACTACCTTAGTAAAAGTAGGAATGAAAAAGGTCTGTCATTTTTAAATTTTTTTGGAAATCATTGGTTAATATAGAATAAAAAAGACTGTTAATATTTGAGTTTAGGATTATTACTCTCGATATCTAATCAGTTTAACTTAAACATTTACTGTTGCATTTTGAGTATATCCTGGACAATACCGTAAACTTCCCGAATTTTTGGGCAAGTTTTTTGAGATTGAAATGTTTTTCAAACTTTTCTGCTTTAACTAAAAACAGTTTTATCTGTTAGTCTAGTTTTCACGTTTTAACAACCAAAACAACATCGGATTATTACAAAATTTAATATTTAGAAATCTGAAGCATTATAGTACGGTTAGGAGGAAATTTAGAATTTTTAGGAACACCTATGGTACTTTGTGATCTTTCATTTGTGTTACAATAATTTACTATATGATCACGTTTTGATGTGCGAATCTAGTTTTTTGGAATGATTATATGTTATAAGATAACAAAGATGATTGCATGATAATGTAATAAAAAACACTCTCTGTCGATTGAGTCATGTACCCACCATTATGTTCTCTTTGCCTTATCCTTCGAGAAATCCTACGGTTGCATCATTCTTCGGGAGAGGGTCGTTATATATGCTTTGGTCAGACTTATGAGAGACTACATTATTTCTGGTTCTACCTTCATTGAGGTGCGGAGTGGTACTCGTGAGGAAGGTCACTTGTACGTATCTCACAATCTAACATTGTGAGAGATTATTTGATTTTTAGTTCCATCTCTTTGGGAGTGTTGAGTGGTACTCATGAGGAAGGTCACTTGTACATACGTCACAAGCTAATATATTACCGATAGGTAATCTCTGTTTTGTTCATGGTGTGGTGGCGAGCTCTATTGAAAGTTGGCTAGTGAATTCTGTGAGAAAGATATGAAAGTTTTGAAGGAATGGTATGTATCATATGTAGTACTCTGTAAGAAAAATATGAAAGTTCTGAATGAATTATATGTATTGTATATGATACTCTATGAGAAATATCTGAAAGTTCAGAACAAATGATATGTACCGTATGTGATTACAATTGTAGTGATGTTATGTATGTATAGTTTTGTTTATTGGGTTTATTTTTATACTCACTACTTTTTTATTCTAAAATTTTTAGATGATGAGGATGCATGCGTTACAGATGAAGTTTGAAATCTCTGGTACTGGAAGAGTCAATAAACATTTGGAGTTTATTTGTATGAAATATTAAAGAAAATCTTTATAAAGAATTTCGGTCATTATTGTTGGTATCAGAGCATATACGGTTCTGTACACAGAATGTTTTCGTTGAATTTTTTACGAATTTTTGGAGTCTATAGACAAAATGTTTTTATGGATATTTTTCTGAATTTTTGGAGTTGTAGACAAAATATTTCTATGGAATTTTTTTTTTGGATTTTCTAGTTTGTAGACATAACATTTTGATGGATTTTTTTTTTGAATTTTAGGAGTCTGTAGCATAAATTAGGGTTGTGATGTGTTTATGTTTAGGAACAAAGTAATACATTATTGATATGTGTCCTCTAAATGAATTATGTGATTATCTTAGTAATGGACCATTGGAAAGACTCTGAATTGACTATTGAGAACGAGGAAATCTCAGATGCAGAATCAAATTTCTCTTCACTCCCTACTATATCTACAAGAAGAGTGTTATTGTACTAATCTCGTAGGTGTCAAATTATGATACAGAGTCCATGGATGGTTAGGAGGGGAGCACATAATCGTGTCCCAACACCTAGAGTAAGGAGACGAACTCTCCCTCGTGAGATTGGAATTCAACTTTTCTAGCCAGATATGGTGACGATGGGGTTGAATTGGTTGAGTCCAATGATGAAGAAGTTCTCCAACCTTTACATTTAGTTCCTAGGCTTTCACGAGCTGAAATTCAAGCGTCCGTTGTTAGGGACTACCCACCTGGTTTTCGCCACAGTCATATTATCCTTAGATCCCCAACTCTGGAAGAAGATCTAGAAGAAGATCCATAGGAAGATACTAAAGAAGATCTAGAAGAATATCCAGATGAAGATTCCTATTTAGTTACGTGATTTCTAGGGCTAGTATTGAGTAGGAATCACTAGATTATTTTTCCTTAGAATAAGTAGTTCAGTTAGGTTAGTTTCATCTAGTAGGTACCTTTATTGACAAGTTGAATTAGATTAACCCGGTTAAGGCTATAGGAGCATGTTTTTGTTGTAGTTAAACCGGGCATTTCCTAAAGGATTTCCTTGAGATGAAGGACTAGCAAAGTGCAAGAGAAGATTGGAAACACGCCCAAAGTGCAAGAGAAGATTGAACGCAATGACTAAGGTTGATATAGAAGATGCTACCAATGTATGTGTCAGGTATAATTCTAAACCAAGGAGTTGTTGTATATGTGCCACTTGATTTTGGCTCTACACATTCCTTTTTATATGTTAAGTTTTCTAAGAGATTGAAAGTGGATAGAGTACCCCTTGAGTTTTCACTTTGCGTGTCCACCTATTCGGGGTATTTAATGTACAGACAAGACCATCAAATCTTATTCTATACCGGTAGATGATAGAATGTTAGAGGCCACTCTTACATTATTGGACATGTGTGAGATGTTATTTTTAGTATGGATTGGTTAGCTATCAGCTACGCCAATTTCAAATGTCAAGAGCGAGATGAGTTGTTTAACCCTCCAAGTAAACTAACTTTTAAGTTGAGGGATCGTATTTTCATGCACTACCTTGGATCATCTCATCCCCACGACCCAAAAATTTGATTAACAATGGTTGTTGGGGTTATTTGGCTAACATGTTGGATAGATGAAAGTTGGAGTTAGAACTGAATGATATGAAGGTGGTTGAAGATTTCGTGGATGTTTTCCCTAAGACTTTACCAGGCGTACCACTCGCTAGAGAAGTAGAGTACAACATCGAACTAACTCCCAGGACAACCCCTAAATCTAAAGCCCCATACCGTATGGCACCTGCATGGATGAAAGAGCTTGAGGAAAAAATCCAAGATTTATTGGACAAGGGTTATTCTCCTCAATGTCTCTTCTTGGGGAGCACCCATTCCTTTTTTAGAGAAAAAGGATGGCTCTATGAGGCTCTGCATAGACTATAGAGAGTTGAATAAGGTTACTATTGAGAATAAGTAACCTTGACCTCGTATAGAGGATTTATTTGATCAACTTAAAGGACCATGTGTCTTCTCCATAATTGACTTGTGATCTGGGTATCATCAACTGAGAGTGAAGAAGGAGGATATACTAAGACTTCTTTTCATACTTGATATTGGGTATTACGAGTCTTTGGTCATGCCTTTTGGGCTGACCTATGCTCCTGTTGCATTCATCGACTTGATGAATCAGGTTTTTTCTAGATTTTTTGGATTAGTTTGTTATTGTTTTCATAGATGATATTCTAATCTACTCTAAGTTTGAAAGAGAACATGAAGAACACCTCAGAATAACACTTCAGATTTAAAGAATCAGAAGTTATATGCCAAGTTTGGTAAGTGGGAGTTTTGTTATCTAAGATTGCCTTCTTGGGAGAAGTGGTTTCTATGGAGGGTATATCAGTTGATCCTGTAAAGATAAATGTAGTGATGAACTATAATCATCCAATGAATGTCAAGGGGATTAGAAGTTTCTTGGGATTGGTAGGCTACAATCGAAGATTTATAGAGCGAGTCTCTAAGATTTTTGCACCGTTGACTAAGGTGACAAGGAAGAATACATGGTACCTTTGGTTGGAAGAGTGCAAAAAGAGTTTCCTAGAACTCAAACGAAGGTTGATGTCACCTTAATCCTTAATGTGCCCTTTGAGAGTGATGGGTTTAAAATATATGGTGATGTTTCACGTGTAGGCTTGGGTTGTATATTAATGCAACACGGGAAAGTTATAGCCTATGCTTCCCGATAGTTGAAAAGTTATTAAGAAACTAAACAACCTACGATTTGGAACTCGCAGCTATAGTCTTTGCTTTGAAAATTTGGCACCATTATCTCTATGGAACAAGGGTTGAAATCTACATAGACCATATGAGTTTGAAGTAACTTTTCACTCAATAGGAACTTAATATGAGACATCGTAGGTGGTAGGAGCTTGTTAAGGACTATGACTATGTAATTAACTACCATCCTAGAAAAGCTAATGTGGTAGTAGATGCACTAAGTAGGAAATTAGGTTCTTTAACAGCTTTCATTCCTACTGAAAACTCCATTCAACACGACCTAGAAAACTTAGAGTTGGATATCTTTGTCCAAAATACGTCGGCTAAGCTTGATCAATTGACGGTGCAACCTACGCTTCAAGATAGGATACGCGTGCACAAAATGATGATCCATCATTAGTAAAGATCACATCAGAATTTGGGAGCGAGAAAAGAAAAGATTTTTAGTTTCCCAAAATGTAGTACTTAAATTCAACAATAGAGTTGTCGTACCTAATAGTTAAGAGCTAAAAATAGATATTTCTTGAAGAATCTCTTGCTACTCCTTACTTAACCCACCTGAGCCATGCAAAATGTATAAAGACCTACAGAACCACTTTTGATAGAAAAATATGAAACGAGACGTATCAAAATTTGTAGAACAATCTCTTACTGTCAACAAGTGAAGGCTGAACTCGAATGCACTTCCAATCTCTTACAACCACTAAAGATTTTAGAATGGAAGTGGGAATATATCGATGGACTATGTAGTAGGTTTACCAAATACCATTCGGGTTATAGTCAATTGTTTGACCAAGAGTGCTCATTTCCTACCATGTCCTATGACATTCTCAGTGGAGGATTGGGCAAAGTTATACTCTAAAAAAATTGTCAGACTTCATGGGGCACTAGTATATATAGTGTCATAACATCATCCAAGATTTACCTCCAGATTCTAGCGTAGTCTTCAGGAAGTTTTAAGTACCAATGAGATATTATCATGACTTTTCACCCTCAGATGGATGGGCAGACTGAACGGACCATCCAAACTCTTAAAGATAAGCTTCACCATGAATGTTGGACTTTCAAGAGAACTAGAGTGATAATTTTCCTTCGTCGAGTTTTCTTACAATAATAGCTACCAAGCAACAATCAGAATGGCAACCTTTGAAGCTCTATATGGATCAAGGTGTCGATCTCCCATTCATTAGGAGGAGATTGGTGATAGGAAGTTGTTAGGTCTAGAAATGGTCCAACAAGCCAATGAAGATATTGACAAAACCTAGAATATGCAATTGGAGACATAATATTTATCAAGATTGTCCCAATAAAAGGAGTTCAAATATTTGAAAGGAAGGGAAAGCTCAGTCCTCGCTTCATCGGTCCTTTCGAAGTCTTAGAAAGAGTTAGAGTTATCGCCTTTCACATAGCTCTACCTCTAACATTGGTAGGGGTACACGATGTGTTGACATGTCAATGTTGAGGAAGTATATTCCCGAACCGTGGCACATTGTGAATTATGAGCCTCTCTAGATACATGAAGATTTGGAGGAGACTCCAATCCATGTTCTGGACATAAATATGCAAATGTAACGCACTAATGAGATTCCTTTAGTTAAGGTACTCTTGAGAAACCATTGGATAGAATAGGCTACTTTGGAGCGGGAGGAAGAAATTCAAGCTCTATATTAGGACCTATTCAAAGTTTGATTCTAATAATTTTTTAAGACAAAAATGTTGGAGACAATGCCCTCAAAGCATGTGTCTTGACATTTTAATATGAAATTTAATGGAAATACATTTTTCTTATAATTGTTCTTTTAAATTATTGTTGAATAATTTATATAAATATCTGAAAATTCTATATTCATTAATGAGACTATGATCTTGTATTAGTGGGAGAAGATTAAGATCATAGATAATGAATAAAATTGTCAGCAACATATTAAAGTATGAAATCTTTAATGAATGGTTGCTAGTACGGTTCACTAAGCATTATAAATGCATGTGATCTAGATCTGGATCATTGATGTGAAAAGACATCTTAGTGAAGGTAATTTATATAACAAGATTATATATGACAGGAC
The DNA here is from genome assembly GCA_003255025.1 of Datisca glomerata. Classification (NCBI taxonomy): domain Eukaryota; kingdom Viridiplantae; phylum Streptophyta; class Magnoliopsida; order Cucurbitales; family Datiscaceae; genus Datisca; species Datisca glomerata. The sequence continues at coordinate 908,203 of QANY01012059.1, read as the reverse complement.
CGATATGACTTAATATCTTTTTTAACTTTCCATTAATCTGATGATCATACGTAGAACAGTATGAATCCTGAGTAGTCATGAACTCGTATACATGTCTACTGGATCTTTTGATTCACTCGTTACGGTTCACTAAGCATTATGAATGCATGTGATTTAGATCTGGATCATTAATAATTATAAATATCTTAGTGAATGTACTTTATATAATAAGATTATATATGACAGGAACGATGTGAATTAATATCTTTATTAACTTACCATTTATCATAAACATTTAATACAATGTAATATGTTGATCATATATAGATTAGTCTGAATCTTGAGTTGTCATAAACTCATATACATGTCTACTAGATCTTTTGATTCACTCGTTAAGGTTTGTTTGTAAAACAGGCTAGTGACTTTTGTTTTGGAGATTCAGTAACGTGGGTGGTTGGGAACTTGATCTTACAAGATTTGGAATTCAAGCTTTCCTAACGAATCGTATACTAGTTCCCTTAAGTGTTGATTCGGGAACTGAATGGTTATTAAGCTCAAATTTATAATACAATTATAAATTAACCATTCACTAGTGAATTAATGGGGTACTTAAGGATCAAGAGGTAATTACAAGGGTTAAAAAGTAATTTTGACCGGCTCTAATTTACGAACCAATAAATGGAGGATAAAACTATGTAAAATGATTATATCAATGGACTACACAAAAATACTCTGTAATACATTCTATAATCTCTAAGAGTGTAATTCCATATTTATAGTGGAGTAATAATGAAATTAATAAATAATACTATTTAAAAAAGTTTTAATTAATAATCTAATTTATTGGAGGTTAGGATTATAGGTCGATGGTCCCCAAGTCACCGATGTACTACGTAGTCTAAGGCGTGAATATTTTAGGACATGAGAAAAGGACTAACTTGCAAAAAGAATTTTTATTCTAGGGCAAGTACATAATTTATGAGATAATTATGTGTGATTAATTAATTAAATTATTTATATTAATTTTAAGAAATTATATATAAATAATTACATCGATTAACTTTCTATATCGATAAGTGAGACAGTATATCTAATTTGTGAAATTAGATCATGTTAAACTATTATTAGATAATAATTCAAAATTTGAATCAACTAAATCTATTATTTATTAACTAACTGATAAGTTAGTTGATAGGGATAATCAGATAAATTAATTTTGAATTAACTGATATGTGGATATTTATCGGATTAAAATAAATATTTAACTCGTAGTAATTGTCACGTGTCAATCACTGATTAAGAATAAGAGATTAGCATGAGCTACTATAGTGCCACGTGGCATTACAGTAGTGGACGTGCAGTACTGTAGTGCCACATGGCACTACAGTAGTGTCGTGGCACACAATGTCGTGGCACTACAGTACTGTCGTGGCACACAATGTCGCGAGGCACTGTGTTAGTTCACAACAACTACACAAATTGCAGTTGGGTAACACTACAATGGAAATGGTGATTAAATGTTATTTTGTGTATATCCCTAAAAATATGATGAGCCTAGAAAATATATATAGACATTATTCTAGTGGCCTCAGGGTTGGTTGAGTGTTGAGAAATTAGTTGCCATCAAGGTGAACTTTCTCTGTGATTAAAAGTTTATAAAAATTTCTGAAAGAATAACTATTGTATTCTCTAGGAGAATTGTCTCAGTAAATTAATTATTCTCAGTAAATCTCTAGATCTCTTGTATTGAGTACATCTAGAGAAAGAAAAAATATCTTTGAATTATTCTACGTACTTACACACGTCCTAGTGCATTTGAGGATTGGCTTGTAAGAGCTTGGTGTAGATCTCGAAGTCCGTTGTTCGTGGAAACGCAAGATCGTTGGTTTGTGAGGACGCTTAATATAAACTACAAGAGGTATATGATTTCTATTCATGTATGACTTAGATTTAATATATAAATATATAATAGATCCTGATTGAAAAGAGATTTTCAATAAAAGTTTTTATTTTAAAAATTATTGCGTCGTGTTTATATTCTTTTATCGAGAAAGATTCATTTTTTAATAAATTTTTAAAAGTTCCACGCTTCTGTTACTCGAGTGTCGCGTTTCCAACAGAAAATTCTCATAAGGAGGGGAGGATGTAAGACCCAACATTTTAGGTAAGTATTCTAGTTAGTATAATTAATTGGTATAGTATACTCGAACTTCATCGATTGAATGAATAATGTAGGAAACTGTTCTGCAAATTTGTGTTATGATTTTATATTTTAGGGATACATTAAGAGTATATTGATCAGATTGTAAGGTTTATTTAGATATATCTATACACATTAAAGTTTTATTTCAAATAAATGATGACATTATTTTTTTTTTCAAATTTAAAATCTCCAATCATAACCAAATTTTTTAAATTGGATGGAAGATTTATCCTTACATTTAAAAAAACGAAAATTTCAATTTAGGAGTCCTTAAATTGATTTTGAACTCACTCTTAAGTCATTTTTTTTTTGAAATTTAAAATGCTTAGATAAAGCACTGTCCTTTGCAATCTCAATTAAAATACCATACTGATTTGTATCTCTTCTAAACCCTTATCATCTCTAATAGTATATCTCTATTTGAATTTGAAATTGAATTCAAAAATTAAATTTTGAACTTCATTTTCTACCACCCCCTTCCCCATTGATTGATAATGTTTTTTAATAAACTTGGGAGGATCACATATAAAAGGAATTAGGGTTGATGGAAAGGGGGAAGGCTTATTTTTTCTTAAACAATATTTTTGGCACCTTTTCTCTCCCTCTCTTATTCTCGCATTCTCTCTCCCTCTTCCTCCACCAAAAAACCTAGATAACAAAAAGGGAGAAGCTTTTTATTCATCCTTCATCTACTGTGATTCTAGAAAAGGCTTACCGTCAATTGGTTTCGAATCAAGAATGCAGGTAAACTTCGAGTTTTAGCCCCATAGGAATAAACCTTTATGTCTTTTGATTTGCTTGACCTTGAAGAAGAGATTCGGAAGCTTTAGGTTAAGAACAAATATGCTTTATATCCACGCCGTACTTAACTTAAATCATTCCTAAACTCAAAATACGAGTGTGTATGTGTAATTTAAAAAGATTTCATGTGAGTGAGTATTGGTAATAGAAAGATTAAGTTTTTTCACAAAACTCGACTTTTCGGATTCACACTATGCACTATAGAAACAAAGTTAGATTTCAAAACTCAAACGTTCAAATTTTAATCTGAAACTTCTATGAAGTTTAACATGTTGAAGTTATTACCATAGAAAAATTAGGAATGAAAGAGATCTATGTAGGTTTTAAGAATTTTCAGAAGTCACTAGTTAATACAGAAAATATAGACGGTTAATATTTGAGTTTAGGGTTATAACTCTCAATATCTAATTAGTTTAACTTTAACAATTTACTCTTGCATGTTTAGTATGTCCCTGACAATACTATAAGTATTCATAATTTTTTATACTATAAGTATTCATGTTTACTCTCGCTCTAGTTTTCATGTTTTGACAACCTAAAAGACATTAGATTATAACAAGATTTAGTAGGTAAAACTCTTAATTATATGGTACTATTTTGAGGAATTTAGAACTTTTAGGAACTCTTAGGTATTTTGCGACAGTTTTACCCGACACTGCGTTATAGAATTAGTTTTCCAATAAACAATTGTATCATTCTAAGAACCATAATATTATCTGTTTTAGGAAATTCTATTCTTTAACTTCTCTGGCACGAGATGAGAGTCAATAAGTTTTCTAGGAAAATATTTGTAGTTTATTTGCTTCTTGAAATTGTGTCTCTTTTATATTTCACGTTTTGGTTGGATAATTAATGTCTTAGTTTTGAATCGTTGTTAAACAATATTTCTAAATGATTTGAATTGAATAAATCTATGTTTCTATTACTTTCCTTCTTAGTTTTAAAAAAGATTGCCTGCTTTTGTATAAAATATTAAAGAAAATCTTAGTTAAATTTCCAGGTCACTACAAACAATCAAGAATACAAGGACAATGATCAAGATTTGAGGAGAAACATTTAAAATTTCAGGAGGATATTCGTCGAGAACAACACAAATCACGCATGTTCATAATGGTTTTATTCATAACTTTCCCCCTCATTCTCCTAGTGAGGCATAAATTCTAGTTCATGTACTTCATGCATTTATTTTCATTTTGTATGAATTATGTACCAGTTTTTTTAATAACGACAAAGTAGGAGAAAATGGAATTTTATGAGCATACACTAAGGGGGTATTTCTTTTTTTATTATGCTTACATGGCATGTATTCAGGGGGTATATTTGGTTATCGTTGATTTAGTTATGATTACTTCCTTTTTTCACACTTGATTAGTTATGATACATGCTCTATTACACAAGTATGATTTATACTTGAGTATTTGTGATAAAATGTTTCTCTAATTGATTTGTCTTCATAAAGAAGGGGGAGATTGTTGACCCTATTGCTCCTAAAGTGAATTTTGATGCTAACACACATTAAATTATTACAAATGAGTTCAATCAAGTTTAGAGCAATACTCACTAGATGGATGCATGAAAAGCATGAAGGAAAAACAAAAGACTTGAAGAATTTATATAATTTCAATTTATTTCATAACTAGCTCACTTAGGTTGATTTGCTTTCACTAGACTCAAGAATACAATAAAAAACACACTCGCTCGATAATAATCAACCATCTCAACTCTCAGATATGTTAAAATAGCCCTATCATCCAGAAAGTCCAAAAGTACCCTTGAAATATTGGAGTGGACAAGGAAACACATTGAACCAAGACAATATTGGGCTAAAATTTGTTAAACCGGTGGAATACCAGTCTAACCTAATTCTGCCGGTCAGACTGATGGCCCCTCAATGGTGCACATGTCCTATATAATTAAGGGACAATTTCCTTAATTTTCAAAGTCATCTAACTCATGGATCAAGGTTGAAATAGGACTAACCGGTATCCCACTGGCTTAGCAAATTTTAGCCCTATGTTGTCTTGGTTCAATGTGTTTCCTTGTCCACCCAAATCTCTCAATTGTATTTTTGGACTTTCTGGATGTTATGGCTATTTTAACATATCTGAGAGCCGAGAGGTTTGATTATTATCGAGCAAGTGTGTTTTTTATTGTATTCTTGAGTCAAGTGAAAGTAAATCAGCCTAAGTGAGCTAGTTACGAAATACATAAAAATTATAAATATTCTTTAAGACTTTTCTTTTTTCTTCATGCTTTTCATGCATCCATCTTGTGAGTATTGCGGTAAACTTGATTTAACTCATTTGTAACTCATAAAACGAATGACTTCTTACATTAGGGACAGGTGCACCGGATCTCCAAAATCGGTTAAACTGGTTTTGACAGTAGTTTAAACCTTTATAAAGAGTCGAGCCATTCTCCTCTTTCTAACACACTTCAACGAACGATTCTCTCTTCTCTCGTATATTCTCATAACCTTGTCTTTTTGTTCTTGAGCTTAGAATTACTAAATCTCCTTAAATGTGAAAACTAGTCATGAGTGAGAAACAAAGCTAAGGAAAATATTTGAGGTAGTTTTTAAATTTGTGATCTTGAAGAGAATTATTTTTGTAAGAGTTTTTTGGATCTCGAAGAGCCAAACTTTCAAGGTATAGTTGGTACTATAAACCAATAGAAATTGTAAAATTTTATGTCTTCACCATTAAGAAGATCGTGAGAAAAAAAATTTCAAGTGGGGTCCTTGAAGCGTAGACGTATGGATAAGGTTTCTCAAACCACGTCAAAATATAGTGTCACATCTCTCTCTACTCTTTTTATTTTCTACATGCTTTTATTTCTCGCACTTTTATATTGACTTGCTATTTATGTATGTGCACTTATTACGCTATGTCAATATTTCTACATTGCTATTTAATATTCAATTAACTGATTCTTATTATTCATTTGAGAGAGCCAATTTCTTAAATTGGCTCACTCAAATGAGCCAATTTAATATGGAATCTTTTCCACGCATGTAGGTCTGTTGTAGCATTGTCTTATCCTTAAGGTGTAGTATTGAGTCAATTGATTCCCAAACTTGACGTCCTACAAAAATACATCAAAATGAGTGCACATACTACTCAGTTAATGCTAATATAGCTATAAAGATAGAATCATCCAATGAGGAAAACTAAAACCAGAAAATGATATAATAAAACTACAAACAAAAGAAAACCACTCTTAAATTCCTAATGAATTAAGTATGAATGCTAGTCGATAACTCTAACTGCTTAGAGTTATCACACCCCCAAACTTAAACCATTACTCGTCCTCGAGTGATGATAAAAGAGACATGCAAAACAAACAAGCAAAGGATTCAAAGAGTTCATTTCACCACAAATTCAAATTTTGGCATTTAGAGCAAACAATGATTTTCAGCCTTCAGTCACAAACCTAATCAATATGAATATATCAACACATGTGTGTGCTAGAGATAAAGGTTAGTGCTCTCAAATTGCTTAAGACCTCTTTAAATCAAGTTCCTAGACTTAATTTAGCATTTAGATCCTACCTCTAAAATCTTTCTTCCTTAACTTCAACTACATCAAACAATTATCAAAGGAGAAAGAGACATTCAAATCAAACAAGCATTACAAGTTATAGATACTGTATTGCAATTAAGGATCCATTGACTTCTTTTCTTTTTCTTTTTTCTAACGGTCAAAATACCTCTAAATGTCGCACTACCTTTTTACGTGAATGCAAATATTGGTGATGAAGATACTGGTTACTCAGCAATGTCATAAACAAGGCTTCTCTAGCATTGTTATTTTTCTTTGCTATAACAGACTCATGCTTCTAGTTACCATTTTACGCTAATGCCAATATTGGTGATGAAGACACTTGGTTACTCAGTAACTGAAAGCATATGAGTCATTCTAACTCTATAATAACTTTCTTTTTCTTTAGATCAATGGAAACAACATTTATATTTCAACATCATTACAACATAAGTACCCTTCCTTAAATTTGATTATTTATCTCTCTTTTATACTAATTTCTCAAAGATATTAAAGGTAGTTCTAAACACCAAGCCTCCCTCAAGTTTAAAGCTCATTAAACCATGAAAAGCACCTAAACAAAGCTCTAGGTTCAAAAATTTTAGGGAAAGAAGACTCATAAGGGAATAGCATTATTAAAGGGAAAACACCATTTTGTTCTTATTATCTTTATCATTTTCCCCTTTTATACTAATTTCTAGTTTAAATTGAATCATCATAAGGCTTACCAAAACAAAAGACTTGCTACTTAACAACCATAATCATTACATGAAAAATAGACCAACTAAAAGATTGAAAACATACCACCATCAAATAAAAAATGGCATAGGGCACCCCAAACTCAAAGATGTGCAGTGGTTTCACTACAACAAGTTAAACCAAAAGTATCTTAAACATTAAGAGAATTAAAAGTTCCGTCAACAGAAAATATGAAACAACCATCACAAATATCCAAATAACACATCCCAGCAGAAAACTAAAGTAGCAGAATCGAAAAGATTCAGAGAAGTAGCTTCTGTGATTTGTTGCAGCAGTCCATTAGCTTTCAATGTTTGGAGGCACTCCTCAGTGCTCTTCTACCTTTTGAAGCTTCCTAGAGGTCTGATTTGACTCATCTAAACTATCTCGATTACCTGTTGAATCTGCTTAGCAAATGACTTCTCCCTTTCAGTTATTTTCTGCTTCGTCTTAGTGCTTGTGCTGGGCTCAGCTTTCTTGCTCTCCTTTTTATTAGTGATTGATTTGTCCGTAGGCTTAATCATTTTTGCTTGTGGTGTTTCCTCTTCACTTTTAGATTGTTGTTTCTCGGGCTAGAGGTCAGTATCTTCCTTTTCCTGTTATCTTTTTCTTTCTTCTAAGTTGGTTTTGATGGTGGTGGTGCTAACTCTACTTCCTTAAAACTCTCTTCTTCTTCATCCTTCAATTGCTCTTTTTATTCTTCCATCTCTTCTTCATCACTCTCATCATCCTCCAATTTTTTTTCAACTTCATCTTTCTCAATTTCCACTTCCTCACAGGAGTCTTCTTCATTAATTTTCTCGTATTCCACTGCTTCACCAAACAGATCTTCTTCCTCTTCAATTGGAACTTCTCCCTTCTCTCACAATCCTTCCTCATTTTCATCTTGCTCACTTTCCGCATTGCTTTCCTTAACTTTCCATGGTTGAAAATAGCTTCTAGAAAGGTAAGAAAAGGTCATACGAGCATTGTAAAGTTCTTCTAAAATCTTTTCTCCCACGCATGGTCTCTAGACGAGCATATTCCTAATAAGATTGTTGTTGCTGCTCCATATGTTGCAACATTGCTCGTTGACCTTGGCTTAAGAGCCTGCCCAGATGAAGATGATGGATGAGCACAAGTGTGCTATAGCAGTTAGGGTTATAACACCTCTATTTATCAACTTTTCTTCATCGCTGATCTAGGGAAATCCACCCATGAAACACGGCCTAGTTATTAAAAAGGAAAAAATAAACATTCAATTTTTTTTCTTTTTTCTTTTTATAAAGAAAGAGTATATTAAACAAAACAAGGGCTAAAAAAGCACATGGGCATACCACATAAACAATAGCCCACACCAAACTCAAGGAGGCTTCTCCAAAATATGAGGAGGTAAGTCGCACCTATAAATAAGCATGGAGTTAGTATAAGACCAAGGATATGATAAGGGTATTGGTGTCCTTCGTTTTATCCTCAAAGATCCTATAGTTCATTTCCATCGACAAGTTATACACAAAAGAATTAAAAGCAAGCTTAAAGATTAAGGACCTAGGGTCTTTCCTCCTTGCGACCTGGGCTAGCCACTCAATTTTATGATCTTAGCTTAGACTAAAGCATTGGAGATCACACAATTGAGTGATAGCAATCCATCTAGCTTGACCAAAAGGATAATAAAAAATAAGTGGTATCTTGACTCCTACCTATTTTTACTTAAAACACAATCAAGATCAACAGAAATGCCCCATCCAGCAAACTTGTCCTTGGTTGTAAGCTTATTCTTACAGACAATCCATTTGATGAAGATACGCTTGGGAAAATTATATTTGAACCAAGTGATGTCACCTTAAATAACCTTACTGATGGACTACATTAAGGACCAATAGGCAGAATCAACAGAGAAGTCTCCATCTGAGGAAGGCTTCCATAACCATTTATCAGGACCCAAACCAGGAGGATCCTTATTCAAAGAAGCCTCCTTGATCTCCCTAAGGGTGGAAGAATTTGTAACTGGCCAAGACCACATCCCATTAGTAATCACCCTGTTCACTTTGGTATCAAGGCCCCAAACAGTATTAGTGATAACAGCTCTACCAAACCTATTGTACAACACCCCCAACTAATGCCAAGGGTCACCCCACAAGGAAATAATAGAACCATCATCAATATTGGCCTGGTACAAAGTAAAAGGAGCGTCCTCCAAATCCAAAGCAATCATTAAGAATTTTGACAGTAAAAATAGTTCCCTTCTTAATCAGATGTTCATAGTGCCATTTACTTTAGAAAGAGCATGCATAGTTAAAGATAAGGAACCAAAGATGCTTAGCAGTAGCAGCATAATTCCATGTAACAATGTCTCTCAAACCCAAATCACCATTCTCCTTTGGGGTACACACCTCAATCCATTTAACTTTAGAGCATGCATGCTTATTAGAGTAACCTAACCAAAGAGAGTTCATCTTGATGCTCTCATTGTCATGCATGACTCTCTTTGGAAGAATAAATAACCCAGCCCAATAATTTTAGATAGCCATAGCCATAGATTGGAGGAGTTGCAGTCTGCCAGTAAAAGACAAGTACTTGGCCTCCTAGCTCTTTATTCTGGCAGTGATCCTGTCAACTAAGGCTGCACCATCACCTCTCCCCAGCCTAGAGGAAATTAAAGGTAAGCCCTGGTACCTCACAGGAAGGGTGCCACTCTGAAAACCCAATAACTCAGTGCAAACTAGCCTAACTTGCTCTAGAACACCGGAGAAGAAGATATGGTTTTTCAACTGATTAGGTTTGAGCCATATAAGCCTAAAAAAACCTCTAAATTGCCACTAACAATACTCATAGAACTTTGGTCCCCTTTAGAGAAGATGAAAATGTCATCAGCAAAGCAAAGGTTAACAATACCCAACTCATCCAATTTTCATACCAGCATAAATGCTAACCTCTCTAGAAATAATTCTACACACACTAATAGATTTCCCAATTAGTAGAGCAAGCAGCAAAATTAATCTTTCCTGAGTTATAGTTTGAATGTGAGTTGTTTGCATGTCTTTAGTACGAATCAAATGGTACCAAAGCATAGCCCTAGGTTTCAAAGTAGATCTCAAACAGGTTTTGATTCCTTATGCAAAGATAGTATGCCATTTAGTTCTTAATATGGTTACCTCATGCAAAATATCATTCAACTAAGCTTTAGACATGCCATTAGTCAAAATAGAATATCCGTCCTCAAAATTTTCTAAGTTGAAAAGTGCATTTATGGCTTTAGGAGAAAAGAAAACAAAAATATCTCTATCAGTTACAGAGGTTTTATCATGTTCTAAAAGATTAGCATAAAATTGTCTTACCAAAGGCATCACTACATTTTCAGGATGAGAACATAATGTTTTCCATCATCTCTATGTGATAATGGTTGTTATGTCATTTGGCAGTCCCATGGTCTGAGTGTCTTTAATAAGAAACCATTTTTCTTTGTTGACTTTCTTAACCCTTAGCTCGTCTTCATACTTTTTCTTTGCTTCATCATTCATAAACTTTTGAATAGTGAGAAACTTGCGGGTTGGATTTTTCTTCCTCATGACTGAAAGAAAAAGAAAATTTTCCTTAGTCAAATAGGAGTTTGGGAGTTACTCGTGAAAGTGAGAGAGCTTGAGAGGAAGAAGACAAAATTGTTTTAGGGATTTGAAAAATCTTATTGGGCAATGGTAGGGTTTCATCCCATGGTGCTTCATTTAAAGCGAGCGAGCAGCTACGCCATCACACCATGAGGTAACTGAGTGGCGTGATTTGCGTGAAAATTGAAAATTGAAAGAAGATTTCCCTCGTGCGCTGATCTCGCTAAAATATTTTGATTGATTTTGACTCCTTGGTGCTGAAGCATTTAATTTACATAGTGTTGCATCATCCTTTAGGGAACAAAATCCTTCCACAGCATGTCTTCAAATTAGATTTCATTTTATATTAAGCCTGCAAAATACCCAACAAAGCGGATATTCATATTCAGAGGAACAAATTTGTATTAGGAGTCCAGAAGTAGTTTACTAAAATAAGAAAAACATAAATCCTAACCCTAATTAGAAAAATAAACTTAAAGAAAAACAAACATAAAAATAGAATTGCAAAACTAAAATAGAAGTGGCTTGGGTTGCCCCCAAAAGCGCTTGTTTTAGCTCTTTTCCTGTTGGAAGAACTTCCTTAATTGTTGTGAGTAAAATTCTGGGGGTAGCACTTCACTAGCCAAATAGTTGACTATGTCAGCATACAAGGGTTCATCCGTTTAAGTCACTGCCAATAATTGCACTTCTGGAAAAGTCTATGTTATAGCATGTTCCACTTTGGCATCACTCCTTGATTCAAGCCTTCACAGATGATCAGCTGCTTGATTCTCTATGGCTTTTCTCTCTTTAATTTCAAGATCAAATTCTTGCAGCAACATAATCCATCTTATTAGTCTAGGCTTTGCATTTTTCTTAGAGAATAAATATTTGATGGTTGAATGATCTATATAGATTGTCGCCTTTATCTTAATCAAGTATGCTCTAAACTTGTCAAATGCAAAAATAACAGCGAATAACTCATTTTCTGTTGTGTTGTAATTGAGTTGAGCATCAGTGAGTGTTTTGTTGGCATAATATACATAGTGGAATACCTTTCCCTTCCTTTGACCAATGACAGCTCCAACAACATGATCACTAAAATCACATATCAATTCTAATGGTAACTCCTAGTTTAAAGCTACTATCAAAGGTGCTGATATCTGTTGCATATGGTTAGATCCATGATGAGTTACTCATCCCTCCCAGATTCAATCTCGGGATATGCCTTGGAAATAACAACATACATTCTGAACCAAGTTCCATCAAAGATTGTGCCTCGTACGCCATATGAAAGATGGAATGGATGGAAGTTGTCCGTAAACCACCTTAGAATATGGGGATACCCGTCACATGTTCTAAAATCAAAGATAATCAATTTGGCCAGTCGATCAGAATTATGTCTGCTTGTAAGATATCCCAAAGGAATGAAGGGATACATCTTTTATAGTCCAACCGACAAGAAAATATTTGTGAGCATGAATGTGCATATTCTTCAAGAGGACTACATGAGAAGTGTGAAGCTGAGAAGAAATCTTATGCTTGAGGAATTATTGAGTCGGGGGATACCGACTTTCCAATCAGGAATTATTTTTTATTCAATAATGGAAGAACCACAGCATGAGCTAGAGCGTATGGAGCCTTGACATAGTAGTAGGGTTGTGAGACAACCTAACGTTACATGTCTTATGGAGATGCCTTAACCATAGTCTCAAATAAGGATCATGATGAACCTATTTCCTACTCACAGGCTATGGCTCGTCCTGAAGCAAATCTATGGCAAGAAGCTATGAATATTGAGATAGAATCAATGTACTTGAACAGAGTCTAGAAAATTATAGATCTTCCTAAAGGGATAAAACTTGTAGGGTGTAAATGGATTTATATGAAAAATAGAGGTCCGGATGGGAATGTAGAGACATTCAAAGCTACGCTAGTATCCAATGGCTATACCCAAAAGGAAGGTATTAACTATAAGGATAACTTCTAGCTGGTGGACATGCTTAAATCTATCTAAATCCTCATGTCCATTGATGCTATCCTCGATTATGAAATTCGAAAGATGGATGTCAAGACTACTATTTTGAATGGAAATATTGAACAACGCATTTATATGGAGAAATACCAAGAGGGCAAGGTTTGTGAACTGCTGAAATCCATTTATGGACGTAAGCAAGCGTCCCAATCGTGGAATACCAGATTCGATAAAACTATCAAGAACTTTGGTTTTGAGCAGTTAGTGGATGAATCCTGTGTGTATAAGCTGATACACGAAGGGAATGTGGTTTTTTGGTTTTTTAAGTGGATGATATTCTACTCATTGAGAATGATGTAGGAAAATTAGTTGATGTCAAGATTTGGCTTACAAAGCAATTTGATATGAAGGATCTTGGAAAAGCTTCATTTGTCCTAGGTATTCAGATCCTTCAGGATCGGAAGTACAGACAATTGGCACTACCTCAAGCATCTTATATTGATAAGGTGATGGTTCACTTCAGTATATAAGACTCTAAGAAGGGATATATTCCTTTCAGGCATGGAGTCAGCCTCTCTAAGGAGCAGTCTCCCAAGAATACTCAAGAAGAGGAAGACATGAAAAAGATTCTCTATACCTCAGTTGTAGGAAGTCTCATGTATGTGATGCTTTGCACTAGGCCAGATATTTACTACGCGGTGGGCGTGGTGACTCATTTCCAATCTAATCTTAGACTTGAGCATTGGAATGCCGTCAAGCATATGCTTAAGTATATTAGGAGAACAAGGAACTATATTCTTGTGTATTCAGGTATTGACCTGAATATGATGGGGTATACTAATTCGGATTTCCAATAATACAACGATTCTAAGAGGTACACTTAAGGATCAGTGTTCATCAAGAAGGTGGAGCAGTTGTATGGATAAGTATCAAGCAATCTTACATTACTGATTCTACCATGGAAGCAGAGTATGTGGCAGCTTGTGAAGCTGCAAAAGAAGTTGTATGGCTAATAAAGTTCTTGAAGACCCTGGAAGTTGTTGTAGAAGCTGACAAGCCCATGACACATTATTGCGATAATAGTGGGAACCAATCGGCCACAACAGATCCAAACACATAGAGCGTAAATACCACCCGATTAGAGAGATTTCTTAGTGTGAAGATGTTGTACTAACACATATATCGACAGTCAACAATCTAGTAGATCCATTCATTAAGACTTTAAGCAGTAAAGTCTTTGATGGTCATCTGGAGGGTATGGGGATATGAGATTGTACATGCCTACTTTAGTTCAAGTGGGAGATAATTAGAATTATGTCCATAAAGTAGGGTGTAATAACTATTTATGAGTATTTAGTTATTTCTCAAACATTTTGTATTATTGAATTTAATGAATGAATGAAAGTTTTCTATTAATTAAGTGTGTTTATAATTTACTCAAGTCCTGAAACTATTGTTAACATAAGAAGAGGAAAGACTGAGAGGTCTTCCAGATAAACTCTTCTGAGATAGTTCAGAGTCTTAGGATCGACTGCGCAATCAAGTCCGATTATGACTGTTAGGTTGAAATAAATGATGCCGGTCTTGGGGCATCTGAGTGGACACTCTAACAGTTGACTTAGACAAGTTTTAGAACATGTTAAATAGACTTGTAACCAATTAGTTTAGAGCATAGCCGTTTATCTAACTCTAAATCTAATTGTTACACATATAAGAGTATTTTCATAATGACCTTAATCTTGAGATGAATAGGAAACTTGACTTAGTTAATTACAATCTTTGATATGTCAAAAGAGTGAGTTCGAATTGCTGGACAATACCGCAACTATTGGTATCATGATTTAACTATGTTGGAGTTATGTGATTCACAGATATAGAAATTTGTGGCAATAGCAAATATTATGGGGTGATTTTTTGATAATTTAATATAGAGGGGTGTATGTGCAAATTCTATAATTATTATATAGAGGTGGAAATAGGGTTGCATCCCTAACCCTAACACAGTGTGCGGACTACACAGAGCATAAACGAGTTTCTCTCCCTCCCCTTACTTGTCGCTGAAATCCATAGAAGAGAAGGAAAACTTCAATTTTTCTTCTCCAGTTATTTTGAGAGCCCACACTCAATTCCTGATTAACATTCGATTGAGATAATTATGAATCCTACGAGTGGTTGTTGGTGTGAAGACTGATTAGAGTTCTATGAAAAATGAAGAACGCGAGACGACCAATATGATTCGTCCAAATAAAAAATTTCTCTGATACAAGAAAGGTATAAAATTGTTTCTACCTCTATTAAATACGTTTAACTTAGTATGCATAATCGTATGTATGATTTTAATACATAACCGTATGTATTGGTTGATGTGAAATTTTTTTGATTTTCCGCGCATGAACCATTCGTGGTTCATTGACTTTTCCTCAAATTTTAAAACCCGATCCAACAATTGGTATCAAAGCCTTGGTTTTTTTATTATGCAAATTCTGTGATTAAATCGTATGTATCGTTGGATGTTATGATATTGGCATATTTTTGTATGATAGATTCAAATTAGTTTTGAAGGTGTTTTATGAATGAATCTCAATCTATTGGCTCTAGGCATTTTATTTTTTAATTTTAGAATTAATGTACGCTGAAATTGAGGCATAGGATTTTATATAAATAATTTTCTTGCAAAATTTGTATTTTTCTTAAATCCATGTAATCCGTCGCCGCCTCAAAAAGTCACCGCCGAAAACCACAACCATTGCCATCACCTTCATTGTCGTCGCCAGTCTCCCCCCCCCCCCACCGTGTCACGCCGCCTCCTGTTGTCTGTTGTTGTGCCCTGCGTGGTGACTAGGGTTTGAGAAACCCTAGGCGATAACATTTAGGTTTAGGAAACCTTGTCATGTTTCACAAAAACCCTAATTTTATCTTTTATCTTTTAAATTTTGAATTTTAAACGGATAAAAGATAATTAAAATTCAAAAGATAATTATCAATTTTTATTTCTTTTATCTTTTAAAGTTTGAATCCAGAAAATAGTTATCTATTTTATCTTTTTATCACTTGAATTTTGAATTCAAAAGATAATTATCTATTTTATCTTTTAAATTTTAAATTTAAAAGATAATTATCAATTTATCTTTTTATCTATTGGATTTTAAATTTTTAAAAAGATTTTAATGGGATTATTTAATTAGTAAAATAATTTTCCTTAATTAAAAGGGTTTTGATCAAAACTTGAATTTTGAAAATGGGACTGCACTATTGTAAAGAGTTACAAAATTGGTGGAACTTTCTGAAGGACAAAGATACGATTACAGACGCCATGAAGACTAGTATTTAAATTAATTGTAATTTATTTATTATTTTTTATGGGTTGTAATTAGAAATGAGCCAATTGGGAGGTTAATTTTGAATTGATGATTTATTATTAATCTCGCATCATCATATAACATCTCATACAGAAATAGGGATACGCCAATAGCAAAATGTCATGTAGCATGTACATGCATCATTGTAGTTTAAATTTTTAATGGGTTATAATTTAAATACAATGTGAATTTTATAAAAGTTATAAATTTTAAATTGGGATTTAAATTTCATAAAAGTTATAAATTTTAATAAAGAGTTATTATTTTTGAAAAAATAAAGAAAATCCATTTTTCAAAAACTAAGTGGGATGGCCGTTTATGTTGAAACGTTCACGATGTCCCGAACGCAAACGTGATCATGGCACGAGGAATGGTTTACAGCCGCCCTATCGGTCCTCTCTTCAGTGGGAGAAACTTAGGAATCATGTCTCTTTGAGTCATTGAGTTGCTTAAGAAGCTAGTTCTTGTAAAGGAAGTGGTCAGGAAGGACCGTCCCAAGAAAGACTGTTAGTTCATAGCAACTTTTAAAACCGATATGTTGGTTAAACACTTACACCGAAGCACATTGGAATCCCTCATAAGGGCTAGTCAATGGGGCTAAGCTGACCAAAATCATTGGTGATTGGTTAAACTAGATGTAATGACATCTTGATAAGCGTTAACTAAATGAGAGGAGCCTTGATGGGATAGTAGGTAGCTTGAATGTTGTCCTTAGATGAGACAAGCTATCATTGTTGATCGTAATATCATGGAAAAAATATTTTTATTAGATTTTTAAATATTTAAGTATTTGCATCATGCATCATACTTTACTAAATGATTGAGTATTTATTTACTCCGCTCTATTTATTCTATTCAGTAATCATGTTGTTATCCCTACTCTCAACTATCTTACACGTGAACAAACTTACTGGAAAAAATTACATGGATTGGAAACATAATATTGATATCAAACTGACAGTAGAAAAGTACAAGATTGTGCTCACCACCCCTCGTCCCCTTGAGACAATTGTTGAGTCAACCCAAGAGGAAAAAGATGCTTACGCTTCTTAGATGTGTTCTGATGAGATCGCCAAGTGTTACATCTTGGCTTCTGCTAGCAATGTGTTGCAACAACAGCAAGAGAACATGGAAATTGTCGCTGAGATGATGTTGAACATCACTGAAATGTTCAGAGATCAGGATCGTCAAGCCAAACAGGTTGTTGTGCGAAACTTCATGAACTGCAGAAAGAAACCTAGAACTTCTGTAAGAGAACATATGATGTTGATCAGTAGTTATCTGAGTGAGATGGAGATTATGGGTGCTGAGGTAGATGGTGAGACACGAGTTGATATGATCCTCGAGATTCTGCCGGAGACTTTTGAGAAATTCAAACTTAATTATTCGATGAATAAGTTGAGGTACTTACTTCATGAGCTGATGAAGGAACTGCAAGTTGTTGAGACCCTGTTTTTGAAAGGCAAGAGGAAGACTGGAGAGGCAAACTTTATTGAAAGCAAGCCTTCCGTCTCTGATGTCAAAAATAAAATAGAAGATGTTCGAAGAAGGCTAAGAAGCATAACTCGAAAGCTGTAAAAGGTAAGGGCACCGCAAAAGTAGACAAGACAAAAGACAAGTGTCATCATTATGGAGTCGTTGGCCATTGGAAATGCAACTTCCCAGATTATCTGAAGGTGTTCAGATCTAAAGATATAATACTTGTTACTGAATCATGTTAATCGGCTGACTCTACTTTTCTATGGATTGTAGACTCTGCAGCCACTAACCACATATGTTGTTCCCTATAGGGGTTCAGGAAAATCAGAAAGAATGACGGGGGCGAGTTCAACTTCCATTGGAAAAATGGAGCACTACTATCGACCGTATCTGTTATAACTATTAAATTGTTATTCAATAACAGTTTTATGGTTTTGCGTGATGTTTATTATATCCCAATTTTTAGGAAGAACCGTATTTCAGTAGCTAGTTTAATTGAGCAATGATTTTGTCCGAATTCCATTGATAAATATATTGGTATTTTTAGAAATGATTGCTTAATTACTAATGCACGTTTGATAAGTAAACTATTTTATGTAAAACCAATAGTTCCAATGATATGTGATACTAAAAAAAATACTTATTTACAAAGGAATAATAAAAGGTTGAAGTCTGACTCAACCGATCCAACCTATTTGTGGTACTTACATCTTGGCCACTTTAGCCAGGACAGGATTAAAAGACTTTCAAAGGATGGTCCATTGCAAACTTTAAGTGTGGGATCACTACACATATGTGAATCCTATATAGAAAGTAAAATGACCAAGAGACCCTTTTCAACGAAGGGTCAAAGAGCCACTCAATGCATCAAACTCGTACATAGTGATGTGTGTAGGCCATTGAATATCCAAGTAAAAAGAGGTTATGAATACTTTGTAACCTTTATTGATGACTACTCACATTTTGACATGTTTATCTAATACACCAAAAGTCTGAAACCTTTGAAAATTTCAAAGAGTACAAGGTTATCATAAAAAATAAATCAGAGAAACAAATCAAAACATTACGATCTGATCGTGGTGGAGAGTACTTACTAGGAGAGTTCGAAAATTTTCTTAAGGAAGAAGGTATTTTTTTCTCAGCACATAGCACTAGAACAGAATGGTGTGTCAGACAGAAGGAATCGAACTATGTGGATATGGTTAGGTCCATAATAAGTTACTCATCCCTCCTGGATTCGTTCTGAGGAGATTCCTTGGAAACACCAGCATACATTCTGAACCAAGTTCCATAAAAAACTGTGTCTAGTACGCCATATGAAAGATGGAATGGACGAAAGTCACCTGTAAATCACCATTGCATATGGGGATGCCCAGTACATGTTTTCAAACCAAAGACAGGCAAGTTTACCAATCGATCAGAATTATGCATGTTTTAGGATATCTCAAGGGAACGAAGGGATACATATTTTATAGTCCAACCGATAAGAAAATATTGATAAGCATGAATGCGCATTTTCTTGAAGAGGACTACATAAGAAGTGTGAAACTGAGAAGCAATCTTGTGCTAGATGAATTATTGAGTGGAAGGACATCCCCAACCAAGAATTGTTCTGATGCAATAATGGAAGAACTACAGCAGGAGCTAGAGCCTATGGAGCCTCGACGTAGTGGAAGGGTTGTGACATAGCCTGATAGGTACATGTCTTATGGCTAGTAGCCAAGGGCTACACCCAAAAGGAAGGTAAAGACTATGATGATGCCTACTCACCGGTAGTTATTCTTAAATCCATTTGAATCCTTTTGTTCATTGTTACTGTTCTTGATTATGAAATCTGGAAAATGTATGTCAATATTGTCTTTCTGAATGGCAATCTTGCAGAACATATTTAAATGGCTCAACCAAACGGGTTCATGGAGAAAGACAAAGAGGGTAAGATTTGCGAACTACTGAATCAATTTATGGACTTAAGCAAGCATCCCGATTATAGAATATCAGATTCAATGAAACTGTCAAGAACTTCAGTTTTGAGCAGTTAGTGAACGAACCCTATGTGTATAAGCTGATACATGAAGGGAATGTGGTTTTTCTGGTTTTGTACGTGGATGATATTCTGCTCATTGGGAATTGCAAGGATCAATCGGTTTTTTTTTGTCAAAGGAAAAAAATTAATGTGGTTTTCTTTATCGATCGGCTTTAAAATCAAATAAAATTAGATTTGAATCACGAACGGTTCGTGGGCGGGATATAAAAAAATTATTTAACTTATTTAATCATATAAAATAAGTTAAAACCAATTTTAGTGTGATCATGCATATATGATATTAAAACGAATAGATTAAGGAAAAATAATTTTTCACCTTTACTTTGTATCAGAGAATTTCTGAACTGGTGGAACTCCCTCGAGCGTTCTTCATGCTCTTCATGCTTTAAGATCAAAATCACGAACTCTATCTTCCATGAACGATTTCTCTCTTTTTGTGTTGATAACAATAACTGTATCTAATACTCGTTATCTCTTTGCAATCGAATTGCTATTAGACATTTATCAAAAGGTAGTTTTTGATAATTACAAATATACGCATATATTATAAAATTTCCATGAAATATCCTAATTATCTATTATTGCGGAAAGTTACATGATCTGTTAGAGTTTTAGTTGTATCGAAATGCATAAATCAAATTGGTAAATATACTTGATCATTATCAATTAATTTTTTTTATTTCACTAATTATCTAATAATTAAAAAATAATAAATTAATTAATTTAATACAATAATTACACTTAACTAACTTCAGTGACATCACATATCACATATAAGTATAGGAAATATACATTGGCACCAAAACACATTTTGGGCCAACCTAGTTCATTTTTCTATTACTGTTCTCTGAGCTATTTCTGATACTGAATGGACCCACATGAACAAAGCTTAGGATTCAAATACCCGGTGAATTTATCTCCATAAATTCCTGACCTATTTAATCCTGACATCGTACGACTCCACTATAACTTAGATGTCAAATCAACTCTCGATTCATGCGCACTACATTTTCTATTGGTGTAAATAAACTCTATTTATTTTCACGATCCACAGAATATTTCCACATAGCACCCATGGTGAATATCAGTTACTAGATCAGAATGTAAAATGACCATTTTTCTTAACTCATTTATTGACAGTGAATAAGAGAGACATTATATTGAATTGTCTCATACAATTAACAAGTCTTATTCAATGACTCATTTCATCGAATACTTGGTCAAGTTAATTTATTCACATACCAATCAATAAAGCATAAGGTGATATTGTTGTTTTTGCAATCCAACCACGAATTTTTAAATCGATGAATCAAGCAACTCCTACTTTATTAAATTACAATCCCAACAGTCGAGGTATTGCCGGCCAATTCGAACTCACTCATTTGACATATCAAAGATTGTAACTAACCAAGTCAAGTTACGTATTCACCTCAAGATTATGGTAATTATGAAAACAATTTGATTTAGAGATAGGTAAACGGTTTTGGGCTCTAAACTAATTTGTTACCGATCTATTCAACATGTTTATAATATGTTAGGTTAACCATTTGAGTCTCCAGTATTATGCCCCAAGACTGGTATCCAATGGTTCAACGTAACAGTCATAATCGAATTCGATTGTCAAGTCAATCCTAAGAACGTGAATATCATTCTGAACTATTTCGTTTGGAGACATTTCTGTCTTCACTCTTCTTTTGTTGACTATTTCCAGGACTTGAGTAATTTATAAACACGCTTTAATTTAAAATAAAACTTTCAATTTATTCATTAAAAATTCAGTAATATAAATGCCTGAGAAATAACTAAATACAAATAAATAGTTATTACACGCTACTTTATCGACATATTCCAACAATCTCGCACTTGGACTGAAGTAAGCGTGTACAATCTCTTATCCCTAAGCCCTTCAGATGACCATAAAAACTTTACTTCTTAAACTCTTCATAAATGGATCTGTCAGGTTGTTTACTGTCGAAATATGCGTAACCACAATGTCTCCATACTGAACAATCTCTCTAATCAGGTGATACTTACGTTCTATATGTCAGGATCTCTTATGGTAACTAGGTTCTTTATAATTCGCAACAGCCCTACTGTTATCACAATAAAGTGTCATGGGCTTGTCAGCGTCTGGAACAACTTCTAGAGTTTTTAAGAGCTTCCTAAGCCATACAGCCTCCTTTGCAGCTTTACAAGATGCCACATATTCAGCTTCCATGGTAGAATCAGTAATGCGAGATTGTTTGATACTTCTCCACACAACTACTCCACCATTCAAGATGAACACCGATCCGGAAGTGGACCTCTTAAAGTCCTTATCACCTTGAAAATCAGAATCTGTATACCCCTTCATATTCAAGCCACTACCTGAATTCATAAACATGTAATTCCTTGTTCTCCTAAGATACTTAAGGATATGCTTGACGACATTTCAATGCTCGATTCCAGGATTAGATTGGTAACGACTTACAACGCCCACAGCATAACAAATATTAGGTCTAGTGTAAAGCATCGCGTACATGAGACTTCCTACGGATGAGGCATAGGGTATCCTTCTCATGTCTTACTCTTCTTGAGGAGTCTTGAGAGACTGCTCCTTGGAGAGGCTGACTCCATGTCTAAAGGGAAGAAATCCCTTCTTGGAGTTTTGCATACTAAAGTGATCTAACACCTTATCAATATAAGATGCTTGAGAAAGTGTCAATTTTTTATTCTTCCGATCTCAAAAGAGTTGAATACCTAAGACAAATACAACTTCTCCAATATCCTTCATGTCAAATTGCTTTGCAAGCCAAAACTTGACATCAGACGATTTTCCTACATCATTCCCAATGAGTAGAATATCATCCACGCACAAGACTAGAAAAACCACCTTCCCTTCGTGTATCAACTTTATACACACATGGTTCATCCACCAATTGTTCAAAACCATAGTTCTTAATAGTTTCATCGAATATAATATTTCACGACCATGATGCTTGTTCACTTCCGTAAATTGTCTTCTGCAGTTCGTAAACTTTACCCTCTTGGCCTTTCTCCATGAACCCGTTTGGTTGAGCCATATAAATATGTTCTTCAAGATTGTCATTTAGAAAGGCAATCTTGACATGCATTTTCCATATTTCATAATCAAGAGCAGCAGCAATAGATAACATGATTCAGATGGATTTAAGCATGGCTACCGGTGAGAAAGAATCATCATAGTCTTTACCTTCCTTTTGGGTGTAGCCCTTAGTTACTAGCCTAGCTTTGAATGTGTCTACATTCCCATCCAGAACTATTTTCTTCTTATAGATCCATTTACATCCTACGAGTTTTATCCCTTGGGGAGGATCTACAATTTTCCAGACTTCGTTCGAGTACATCGAATGTATCTCAACGTTCATGACTTCCTGCCATAAGTTTGCTTCAGAACCAGCCATGGCCTTCGAGTAAGAGATTGGTTCATTTAGGAACATGTCTGAGAAATCTGTCAAAGCTTCTCCATAGGACATGCACCTTTTAGGTTGTCTCACAACTCTCTCACTACATCTAGGCTCCATAGTCTCTGGCTCATGTCGTGGTTCTTCTATTATTGAACCAGAAATAATTTTTGATTGGGGAGTCGATGTGCTTCCCACTCAATAATTTCTCTAGTACAACTATGCTTCTCGGCTGTACACTTTTAATACAATATTCTTCGAGAAAACGAGCATTCGTGCTAATGAATGTTTCCTTGCCAGTCATACTGTAGAAGATATACCCCTTCATTCTCATAGGATATCCTACAAACATGCATAATTCTGAATGATTGGCCAACTTGTCTGTCTTCGGTCTTAGAACATGTGTTGGGCAACCCCATATTCTAAAATGGTGAACGGATGACTTTTACATGTACCATCTTTCATATGGTGTACCAGGCACCGTCTTTGACGGAACCTGGTTCAGAATATATGCCATTGTTAGTAAGGCATATCCCGAGAACGAATCTAGAAGGGATGAGTAACTCATCATGGATCTAACCATATCCATCAGAGTTCTATTCCTTCTCTCTGACACACCATTTTGCTGTGGCGTACCAAGTGCTGTAAATTGAGAAAGAATACCTTCTTCCTTAAGAAAGTTCTCGAACTCTCCTAGCAAGTACTCTCCACCATGATCAGATCGTAGTATTTTGATTTATTTTTCTAATTGCTTTCCAACCAAGGCCTTATACTCTTTGAACATTTCAAAGGTTTCACACTTTTGATGCATTAGATAAACATGACCAAAATGTGAGTAGTCGTTAGTGAAGGCTACAAAGTATTCATAGCCTCCTCTTACTTGGATATTCAATGGTTCACATACATCACTATATATGAGTTCAAGGCATTGAACGGCTCTTTCACCTTTTGATAAACAATGTCTCTTGATCATTTTGTTTTCTATACATGATTCACATGTGGGTAGTAAACCCACACTTAAAAATTGCAAAGGACCATCCTTCACAAGTCTTTTAGTCCTGTCTAGGCTAATATGTCCAAGACGTAAGTGTCACAGATAGGTTAGATCAGTTGAGTCATAGTTTAACCTTTTACTATCCCTATGTGAATCGATATTCACTTCAGTGTCACAAATCATGGGTACTACAGGTTTTACATGATACAATTTATTACTCATTCATGCAATAGTAATTAAGCCTTCATTTCTAAAAATATAAATATATTTATCAATGAATTTTAAATCAAATCCTTGCTCAATTAGTGCACCAATAGAAATCAAATTCTTCCCAAACTTGGGATATAATAATCATCATGTGAAATAATAAAATGTTTCTCAAAACATTATTTAAAATTTCTCACTGATGTGGCTGATAGTAGTGCTTCATTCCCCTAACGAAAGTTGAACTCGTTCTTGTCAAGTTTTCTGATTTCCCTGAACCCATGCAGGGAGAAAATGATGTGGTTAGTAGCTGCAGAGTCTACAATCCAAAAAAACTAGAGTCAGCTACATAACAGGCTTCAGTAACCATTACTATACCTTTAGATCTCAACCCTTTGAGAAACTCTGGGAAATTATGTTTCCAATTACCAGCAGCTCCACAGTGATGACATTTGTCTTTCGACTTGTCTACTCTCATAGTGCTCTTGCCTTTGGAAGCTCTCGTCTTCTGCTTCTTCACTTTCCTTGGGCGCCTTCTCTGTTTATTCTCAAAGGTACTGGGCAAAGTCTCTAGGATTATATCCACTTGAGTCTTGCCATCGACCTTAGCACCTATGATTACCATCTCATTCAGATAACATATGGTCAACATCATATGCTCTCTGACAGGAGTTTCAGGTTTCATCCTACAGTTCATAAAGTTAAGCATAGTTGTTTGTCTAGCTTGATGATCCTGATCCCCGAACATTTTGGTGATGTTTAACATCATATCAGCGGCGGTCTCAAAGTTGTGATGATGTTGTTGCAACACATTGCTCATAGATGTCAGGATGTAACATATGGTGATCTCATCAAAACGCAGCCAAGACTTATAAGCATCATTTTCTCTTTAGTCGATTCAGTAATAGGCTCATGAGGACAAGGGGTAGTGAGGACGAACTTGTGTTTTTCTACCGTCAGCATGATATCAAGATTTCATTTCAAATCCACATAATTTTCACCATTGAATTTGTTCGCGTTAAGGATAATTAAGAGAGGGGATAGTGACGCTATTACTTGAAAGAATAAATAAAACAGTGTAAATAATGCTCAATTGTTTAGGAAAGAATGATGCATGATGCAACTGCTAAATATTTTAAGATATATTAAAAATATTTCCTCCATGATGTTACGATAAAAAATGATAGCTTGTCTCATCGAGGATGAAGTCCAAACTATCTCATATAGCATCGAGGATGAAGTCCAAACTATCTCATATCGCATCGAGACTCCTCTCGTTTGGTTAACGCTAAAATGTCTCCACATCTAGCCTAACCTATCATCAATGATTTTGGTCACCTTGGACCAATTGACTAGCCCCTATGGAGGGATTCCAATGTGCTTCAGTCTAAGTGTTTAACCAACACATCGACTCTTAAAGGTTGCTATGGACTAACGGTTTGTCTATGGGATGGTCCTGCCCTACCACTCTCTTTAGAAGTCTTAGTTTCTGAAGCAACTCGATGACTCAAAGCGACATGATTCCAAAGTTTCTCATATTCATGTGAGGACCGCTATGGGCGGTTCTAACCCTTCCTCGTGACATGATCAAAAGTTTGCATTGGAGACCTTAGGAACGTTTCAATGTAAACGACCCTTCCTAGTTGTTTTCAAAAAATAACTTTTATTAATTTGAAAAACGTGATGAAATTTATAAATTCTTTATTAATTTTAAATCCCAATTTAAAATCATAACCATTATAAATTTCACATTGTATTTAAATAATAACCATTATCTATCAATCTACAATGATGCATAAACATACTATATGGTAATTTGAAATTCACATATCCCTAATCTATATGGTATATTATATGATGATGCGCGACTAAAATTAAATCATACATTTAAATTTAACCTCCCTTTTGGCTCATTTCTAATTACAACACATAAAAGAATAATAAATAAATTATAAACTAATCTCCATGACGTCTGTAATTTGCTCATTCATCTCTATGTTGCCCCACCATTTTGAAACACATTACAAAATATTAGTCCAATTTTTAAAAATAATTTTCAATTTAAAAATTTTAATTTTCCAACATATTTTTACTTTCATTAACAAATTTACAAGTAATTAGTAAATTGATTTATTTTTAAACCAATTTTTTTAAAAAAAATTACAATTATACAAGGGTAAAAAAATTTTAACAAATGAAATTAAAATTAAATAAGGAACTAAAATTAATTTTGAAATCATATTCCAAATTTTGAATTTCAAAAACCCTAGTTTTCCTAAAACCATGAGTTTCCAAAACTTGTAAGTTTCCTAATCCGATTAGGACTCTACCGTGCAAGGGACAACACATGACAATAGTGGCGGCTTGTGGTGAATAGTATCATCTTGAACAGTACCACCGGCGAGCAGTACCGGCATGAACAGTCCGTCGGTGAACAGTAGCGGCGTGAAAAATACGTTCCGGCGTCTTCTCGGTGGCTGTCCGACGACTAATCTGAAGAAGGAGGATTTCGAGGCAACAATAAATTTAAAATTTACAACAATCACAATAATTAAATTACATAAATTCTTATGCCTCAAATTTGGCGTACATTATTTCTAAATACAAAACGCCTGGAGTCAATAGTTCGGGATCTAATCACAAAACATATTCAAAATAATTTTGAATCTACCATACAAACATATGTCAATATTCATAAAATTCATGATACATTTATTTTAACTATCTATATGCATAATCTTAAACCTACGCTCTGATACCAATTGCAAGGATCGATCAAAGAAAATTAGATTTAAACCACGAACGGTTCGTGGGTGGAATATAAAACAAATCGATTCAACTTATTTAATCATATTAAATAATTTAAAACCAATTTTAGTTTGATCATGCATATACGATATTAAAACAAAAAGATTAAAGAAAAAAAAATTTCACCTTTACTTTGTATCGGAGAATTTCTAAACTAGTGGAACTCCTTCGAGCGTTCTTCTTATTCTTCAAGTTTAAGATCCAAATCACGAACTTGATCTTTCTGAATTAGTCCATCAATAACCACACATTAACTTTAGAAATATATCTCAGAAGAATTTTATGTAGGAATTTGAGTGTAGGCTCTCAAAATGATAGAATAAGAAAAATCAAATCTTCCTTCTTTAGATTAATTTCGGCGGCAGCAGTAGTGAGAGGAGAAAAAATCTCTCTCTTTTTTGTGTGTTGATAATAACAGTTGCATATAATACTTGTTATCTCTTTGCAATCAAATTGTTATTAGATATTTATCAAAAAGTAATTCTTAGTATTTATAAATATACCCACATATTATAAAATTTCTGAAAATTCCCCTAATTATGGTCTATTATTGCTGAAAATTACATGATTTCCTAGAGTTTTAGTTGTATCGAAATTCATCAATCCAATTGATAAATATAATTCATCATTATCAATTAATTTATTAATTTATTTTATTTAGCCAATTATCCAATAATTACAAATAATAAATTAATTAATTCACTACAATAATTACACTTAACTAACTTAAGTGACATCACCTATCACATATAGGTGTAGGGAGTATGCTTTGGCACCAAAACGTATTTTGGTCCAACTTAGTTCATTTTTCTATTCATGTTCTCTAAGTTATTTCTGAGACCAAATGGACCCACATTACAAAGATTAGGATTCAAATATCTGGTGAATTTATCTCCTTAAATTTCTGACCTATTTTATTCTGATATCGTACGACTCTACTATTAGTTCGATACCGGATCAACTCTCGATTCATACGTGCTATATTTTTTGTTGGTGTAAATAAACTCTATTTATTTTCACGATCCATAGAATATTTTAACATAATACCCATCGTGAATATCAGTAACAAGAGTAGAAAGTAAAAGTACAAATGTATCCCTCTTGTTATTATTTTCTGAACTCCTTTATTGATTGTGAATAAGAAAGACATTACAGTGAATTATCTCGTACAATTCAAAACTCTTATTCAATGACTCATTTCATCAAATACTTGGCCAAGTTGATTTATTCACACACCCATAAATAAGCATAAGGTGATATTGTTGTCTTCACAATCCAACCATGAATTTTCATATCTATGAATCACGCAATTCCTACTTAATTAAATTACAATCCAAATAGCCGAGGTAATGCCCGCCAATTCGAACTCACTCATTTTACATATCAAATATTACAACTAACCAAGTCAAGTTACGTATTCACCTCAGGATTAAGGTAATTATGAAAATACCCTTAATGTATAACAATTAGATTTAGGGCAAGGTAAACGATTTTTGGCTCTAAACTAATTTTTTATCGGTATATTCAATATGTTCATAACATGTCTAGGTGAACCATTTGAGTCTCCATTCTTATGCCCCAAGACTGACATCCAACGGTTCAACCTAACAGTCAAAATCAGATTCGATTACCCAGTTGATCCTAAGACTATGAATGTCATTTTGAACTATTTCAGAAGAGTTCGTATGGAGATGCTTCTTTATTCTCTCTTCTTTCATTGACAATAGTTTCAAGACTTGAGTAATTTATAAACATGCTTTAATTTAAAATAAAACTTTCAATTTATTCATTAAAAATTCAGTAATAAAAATTCCTGATAAATAACTAAATATAATTAAATAGTTATCAATCGTTATTTTATGAACATATTCGAACAATGATGTAGGAAAATTATTTGATGTCAAGATTTGGCTAGCAAAGCAATATTATATGAAGGATCTTGGAGAAGCTACATTTTTCTGAGATATTCAGATCTTTCGAGATAAGAAGAACAAATAATTGGCATTGTCTCAAGCCTCTTATATTGATAAGGTGATGGATCACTTCAGTATGCAAGACTCCAAGAAGGGATATCTTCCTTTTAGGCATGGAGTCAGCCTCTCCAAGGAGCAAGACTCAAGAAGAGCATCTTATTCAACATTTCTATAAACAATTAAAGGGCAAAGTCCTTCATCAAGATATATTCATTCCCTTTCTGGTTTAAACATGGATTAACCATAGCCTAACTAACAACTACCATAATACAAATCTCATATCTGAATTTTCAACAAAATACATATCAAAATACACAATAGACAAAGCAATCCAACAGAATACATATCAAAATACACAACAGAATATATATCAAATTCCATATCAGAATCACAGAGAAACTTAGTTTTAAAATTTGCAACAATAATAAAAAAAATACATATGAATATACATAGCAAAGTAATACCGTCTAAACCAGATCAGAATCGCATAGAAACTCAAATCACGTCTCAGAAGTCAGACCAAATAGAAACTCGTCGCAGACGGTGCTCGGGAGAAAGAGAGAGAGAAAGGAAGTACCTCACGTGCCATTGGTCATAGCTCAGTTTGTCAGTCACAGTTGTCGTGCAGGTGCAGCTCCATCGTCATGCTCGTGCAGCTTTGTTTGCGTTGGCCGTAGCACTTGCACAAACGTCGCGCAGCTCCGTGACCCTATCATTGACGTTGTCAGGCTAGGGGATCACTGACCAGGGGTGAGCCTGAGCCGTGAGGAAGACAAAGATGAGATGAGGTTTTTGATTTTGGGGAAACTTGTCAGGCTATGGGGTGAGAAAGTGAAATTAGTTTTTTTTTTAATTTCGGGGTTAAAAATAAAACATTTTTTGGATTGAGTTTTAAAATTTGAGAAAAAATCAAATGAATCACAAATGGTTCGTGGGTGGAAAATAAAATTTGTTTCACATCAACAAATTTAATCATATTAAATATTAAAACCATACATACGATTATGCAGTCTAAGTTAAACGTATTCAATAGAGGTAGAAATAATTTTATACCTTTCTTGTATAAGAGAAATTTCTGATTTGGTGGAATCCTATTAATCGTCTCGCGTTCTTCATTTTTCATAGAGCTCGAATAAGTGTTCACACCAACAACCACTCGTAGGATTCAAAAGTATATTTCAATCGGATGTTGATCACGTATTAAGTGTGGGCTCTCAAAGCAACTCGAGAAGAAAAATCAAAATGTTTCTTCTCCTCTATGGATTTCGGCGGCAAGCATGGGGGAGGGAGAAAAACTCTTTTCTGCTCTGTGTAATCACACACTATATTAGGGTTAGGGATGCAACCCTATTTCCATCCCTTATATAATAATTACGAATTTGCACATATACCACTATATGTTAAATTATCAAAAATTCACTCCTAATATTTACTATTGTCAAAAATTACATATCTCCCTAGACTCAATGTTGTGTCCAAATTTATCAATCCAAATTGATAAATTAAATTCATCTTCATCAATTAATTAATTTTTTTATTTACTAATTATCTAATAATTATAAAATAGCCAATTAATTAATTTGAACATTAATTACTTGCTCTTCACTAATTAAATGACAACACCCATCACATATGGGTTCGGAAAATATACCTTGGTCCAAATAACATTTTTGGCCCAACTGGTGTTATTTTTTATTTCTGTCCTTATGAGCTAATCCTAAAACTGAATAGACCCATGTAAATAGGCTATAGGACTCAAATACTTGGTAAATTTATCTCCATAAATTCCCAACCTATTTAATCCTGATATCGTACGACTCCACCATAGGTCCGATGCCGAATCAACTCTCAATTCATGCGCGCTATATTTTCTGTTGGTGCAAATAAAATATTTTATTTCACGGTCCACAGAATATTTCAACATATTACCCTTCATGAATAAAAGTAAAAAGAGCGGGATATAAAGTTACTGTTTTACTCCTCTAGTTATTATTTCCCTAACTCATTTATTGATTGTGAATAAGAATGACATAACAATGAATTGTCTTGTACAGTTCATCATGTCTTATTTAATGATTCATTTCATCGAATACTTGGCTAAGTTAATTTATTCACACACCCATCAATAAGTATAAGGTGATATTGTTGCATTTGTAATCTCGTCACGAATTTCTATATATGTGAATCATGCAACTCTAACATAGTTGAATCACGATCCAAACAGCCAAGGTATTGTCTAGTAATTAAAACTCACTCCTTTCGCATATCAAAGATTGTAACTAAGTAAGCCAAGTTTCATATTCACCTCAGGTTTAAGGCAATTATGAAAATATCCCTATATGTGTAATAATTAGATTTAGAGCTAGATAAATGACTTTGCTCTAAACTAATTAGTTACTGGTCTATTGGACATGTTCCACAACATGTATAGGTCAACCATTAGAGTCTCCACTCCCATGCCTAAAGACCGGCATCCTTTGGTTTAATCTAATAGTCATAATCGGACTCGATTGTCCGGTCGATCCTAAGACTGTAAATAACATTATGAACTATTTTAGAAAAGTTTATCTGGAAGACCCCTTAGTCTTTACTCTTCTTACGTTGACAATAGTTCCTGGACTTGAGTAAATTATAAACACACTTTAATTAATAGAAAAACTTTCATTCATTCATTAAATTCATTAATACAAAATGTTTGAGAAATAACTAAAAACTCATAAATAATTATTACACCCTACTTTATGAACATAATTTTAACAATCTTCCACTTGAAATAAAGTAGGGGTGTAAAATCTTGTATCTTCATGCCCATCAGATGACCATCAAAGACTTTAGTACTTAAAGTCTTCATGAATGGATCTTCCAGATTGTTGACGTCGATATGTGTGTTACTACAACATCTCCACACTGAACAATCTCTCTGATTAGGTGATATTTACGCTCTATGTGTTTGGATCTTTTGTTGCTCATTGGTTCCTTCAAATTTGCTACAGCCTTACGGTTATCGCGATAAAGTGTCATAAGCTTATAAGCTTTTGGAATAACTTTTAGAGTCTTCAAGACCTTTCTAAGCCATACAACCTCCTTCGTAGCTTCACAAGCTGCCATATACTCAACTTTCATGGTAGAATGAGCAATGCAAGATTACTTGATACTTCTCCATACAACTGCTCTATCGTTCATGATGAACACCAATCCTGAAGCGGACCTCCTAGAATCCTTGTCTACTTGAAAATCGAAATCAGTATACCCCATCATTCTCAGGTCAATACCTGAATACACAAGTATGTAGTTCCTTGTTCTTCTAAGATACTTAAGGATATGCTTGAGAATATTCCAATACTCGAGTCTAGGATTAGATTGGAAACAACTCACCATGCCGAACGTGTAGTAAATGTCTGGCCTAGTGCAAAACATCGTATACATGAGACTTCCTACAACTGAGGTATAGAGAATCTTTCTCATGTCTTCCTCTTCTTGAGTCTTGCTCCTTGGAGAGGCTGACTCCATGCCTAAAAGGAAGATATCCCTTCTTGGAGTCTTGCATACTGAAGTGATCCATCACCTTATCAATATAAGAGGCTTGAGACAATGCCAATTATTTGTTCTTCTTATCTCGAAAGATCTGAATATCTCAGAAAAATGTAGCTTCTCCAAGATCCTTCATATAATATTGCTTTGCTAGCCAAATCTTGACATCAAATAATTTTCCTACATCATTGTTCGAATATGTTCATAAAATAACGATTGATAACTATTTAATTATATTTAGTTATTTATCAGGAATTTTTATTACTGAATTTTTAATGAATAAATTGAAAGTTTTATTTTAAATTAAAGCATGTTTATAAATTACTCAAGTCTTGAAACTATTGTCAATGAAAGAAGAGAGAATAAAGAAGCATCTCCATACGAACTCTTCTGAAATAGTTCAAAATGACATTCATAGTCTTAGGATCAACTGGGTAATCGAATCTGATTTTGACTGTTAGGTTGAACCGTTGGATGTCAGTCTTGGGGCATAAGAATGGAGACTCAAATGGTTCACCTAGACATGTTATGAACATATTGAATATACCGATAAAAAATTAGTTTAGAGCCAAAAATCGTTTACCTCTCTTCTGATGTTTATTGCACAGGTTGTGATGTTTCAGCAACATTATTTTCTAAAACTTACTTTGACAAAGTTGCTTCTTTGACTCTTTCTTTTGCTTGGATTTCTGGTTGATCAAGGGGAGTTACTGTTGTTTTTTCCACTTCTTAAATTAATGGATTTTCAATGCTCTTTACCCTATCTCCTTGGGTTCTTTAATGTTTCTTGGCAAACTTCCTTGAGGTCTAGTGTTCAAGGCCTTTACAAACTTCCCTACTTGGTTCTCTAAGTTTTTAAGTGATACTGCTTGACTCTAAATCATTGTTGATTGATTCTGAGTGGGAGAACCATCCTTTACTATGTATTCCTTCACCGAACTTTCAAGTGTACCAGGCTGCTCGATTGAGTTAGGCTCATGCATTGGGCCTGTTGTGCAATACCAAGTGGTTAAGACTGCATGTTTTATGAATTTGAATGTCATGCTCCTTGATTACTCTAAGAAAATTTGGGATGTTGTCTCCAACAAGGATTATAAGTGTTAGAATATGGATTGTGGTTTCTAATGAAGTCCCCTACATAATTAATTGAGGTAGAGTTCCCAGGAAAACTTTCAAACCGGTGATATTCTACAAAATAAACACATGATACATCAGTAACTTGGTTCACTGATTCAGTCGTTCCTTGATTCTGAGATGTTTTTGATACCATGCTCAATGACTTAATCATGTTGGTCAATGATGAAACTTGTGTTATCAATGTTGTAATAGCATCCACATCAAGAAAACATGTAACTCTTTTACCTGAAGCAGCCCTTGAAGTTGGTCGTTGATAATTATTACTGGCTATCCTCTCAAGAATGTCATAAGCTTTATTAAAAGATTTGGATAAGACTACCCCATTAGCTGAAGCATCCACCATGAGTTTAATTGAAGAGTTCAGACCATTGTAAAATGTCTCCATTTGAATAGTGTAAGGAATGCCATGATGTGGGCACTTCCTCAACAATTCTTTAAATCTCTCACAAGCTTCATACAATGATTTCGCCTCCAACTAATGAGAAGAAGTGATTTCATCCCTCAGTTTTGCATTCTTGGTTGCAGGGAAGTACCTCATCAAAAAAATCTCTGCTAAATTATTCTATATACTGATTAAGTTAGGTGGCAGGGAGTTCAACCATGCTCTGTCCATGTCTCTCAATGAATAGGGAAATAGCTTCATTCTTAAAGCATATTCTGTTACACTAGGGATTTTAAATGCATCACTAACCTCCATAAACAGTATGAGATGAAGATGAGATCTTCAGTAGGCAACCGATTAAATTGGCCCACAGTCTCAAGCATCTGAAACATCACTTGCTTGAACTCAAATTGGGGTGCTTAAATTTCTAGAGTGACAATCCTAGGGTTCATGGCTTGAGTAGTAAGCATTTCAAATTCTTTGATGGATCTTTCTTTATCATCTGCTATAACAACGACATTGTTATCATTTTGGTTGTGGTTGTCATACAGGACTACTCTCTCTTCATTGGCTATCTTTTCTCCCATTGCAGCTAGTACTCTATGTTCTTTCCTTAACTACCTCAAAGTTCTATCAATCTCTGGATCAAGATCAAATTCAGGTGACTATTGTTTATGCATAAATGAAACTCATAATATGTAGCAGAAACAACAACAAAATTTAGTATAATATTCTAAGTATTAAGTCAAAAACTGATTTAAATAACTAAGTTATTTAATCGATCCCCAGCAACGCTGTCAAAAATTTGTTGTGTGAAATCTATACGCAAGTGCACGTGTCATGAACAAGTAATAAAGTGATAAGTGAATGTCATCTCCACAGAGATTGATAAGTGAGTGTCAGTTTTAAACCTAATTAAGTTTACTAAAATGAAATGGAGTTGGTGATTACTAAATCCTAAGGTGAAATGCAGAATAAAAATGAGTAGATATGAGTCAAATGTATTGTAAACAATGGTTGGATAGGCTAGAGCAATCAAATCCCCTTTTAGTTATCAATCTTAATTTAAACCTGTTTGAATTGCTATAGCATCACTAGCAGCAGTAACCTCAACTTCTCCTACGTATAAGTGATTTCCATCCTTATATCCTAAGTCCTTAAATTAAATCTAGCACATTCCTATGCTAGCGTAAACTCAAGGACTCTAATTGATGGTTTCAGTTGTTTAGATTTGCAAGATGAATAACATATTCCTATACTACTCACAAATTACTTAAATTAATAAGGAATCGTGTAAACTTGCATTACTCCAATTAGATAGACTAATTTTAACCCTTCCAATATTTAAATCAATGGATTTCTCGTACATTGATGGCCAACCAAATAACGAGAATAAGCATCAAGCACGCTTGAGTAAAATACTAATAGATTAACTTTTCAATTCAAACATCAATCACTCTAGCTAAAAAGGATTAGCTCATATGGAGCTTAAGGAAAATATCGAGCAATATTCCAATCATTAAAAGAAGGAGAGAAATACAAAAGTAAACAAAAGAGAAAGAAGGAATAAAGGAAAAATCTCCCAATATTGTCTTCTTCCACTTCATCCTTTCTTTCCTTCTCTGTATTCTTCCCCTATTCTCTACAATTTTTGTCTCCTCAATTCAATACAAAGTTTCGGCTCTCCTCTCTAAGGGATGTACTTTATATATATAGCACCTCAAAATTGAGGTATACAATTGAAATAGGACACTTGTCACTCAACAAATTGGGTGAGGACCACATGATAGTTAGTGCCTGCCAGCTGTCCAGTTGCTTTTTACTCGCACAAGCTCTTTGCTAACTTTTAGGTGCCAGCTGGATAAAACGATGGAATCTTTTCCATGCATGCAGATCCATTGTTGTTGCATTGCCTTATCTTTACACTGTTGCATTGAATCTCTCAATTCCCATCCTTGATGTCCTACAAAAGAAACATTAGAATGAGTGCACATATTGCTCATTTAATGCTAATTTAGTTAGAAAGATAGAATCGTCCTATGAGAAAAACTAAAAGTAAAAAATGATAGAATAAAACTACAAACAAAGTAAACCACTCTTAAATTCCTAATAAATTAAACTTGAAAACTAGTAGATAACTCTAATTTCTTAGAGTTATCACATCTCCTCTTTTCGCTTATCTTTTAAGTAGCTTTTGAATTTCTTATAGGACGGTGGTAGTTTTTCGATTGTGAATGGAACTTAAGACAATTTACTAATCGTCATACCTTTATTGAGCAACTCGTTGATGATGATTTGGAGCTCATCGATTGTCTTACCATTGTCTTCGCGCGATCCATCATATATTCCAAAATCTTTTGATGATGAACTTCTAGGTTCCAACATCCTTTGTCTTGTATTTCTTCTCCAACACTTCCTATAGTTACTTGGACGTCTTGAATGGTTAATACACATTGTAAAGTAGATCCACGAGACAATTCAGGATGTAGGTTCAATAGAGAAATTTTGAATGCATCCATGCATCCTTTACTGATTCACTCTCCTTGATTCGCTTGTCCTGTTTGCTTGTCCTTTGGCGTGACAGGGCAGACCTCCTTCAGAATGTAAGAGAGACTCGGAGTGATGCATTGTCTTAAAAGTAGGTTGTTCCATGGTTCTATCTTAAGATTTTTGTAAGAATTGAATAGAACAACTCGAATAAACTATCATGTAGTACAACTAAAAGTACTGACTCGATAAAGAACAGTACATGAAATGGATTACAAACTATTAAAATGAAAATTACAACAAACAGAAATAAACAACACGGGCTTGTTATAGGCAATAAGCTAAAGTCTGAATCGCCTCACAAATTACTAGGAGACCATGATGACTGTCTCTGCTGGATACAACTACCCAGACTGAAAATTACTAGACAAATTTTTCAATCTCTATAAAACTCTATGTATTTTCTGTTCACCAATTTAGTGACGGACTACTCTCTGAAAATCAAATGG
The DNA here is from genome assembly GCA_003255025.1 of Datisca glomerata. Classification (NCBI taxonomy): domain Eukaryota; kingdom Viridiplantae; phylum Streptophyta; class Magnoliopsida; order Cucurbitales; family Datiscaceae; genus Datisca; species Datisca glomerata. The sequence goes on along the minus strand of QANY01012059.1, from coordinate 871,076 downwards.
AAAAATCGTCTCTATGCACAAAAGACATAGCAGTATTTAACTTGGGTCTGGCAGTTTCTAGATCATGCAACTGCAAACCCAAAACGTGTGCGGTAGTGGACATCACCCACTCTTAATATGTGGCTGACTAAGGATAAAGCCCGATTAAGAGGCTGAACCGCTGTTAACCTAATAACTTACTGATAAAAATGTGGCAAAAATACGTGACTCAGTTGGACCAGATCAGTCCAGACCAAATCAAACTAAATTAGGTCTCACCGATCGGTCAGACGGTGGCGTGTGCAGGTGTGAGGTACATGGTTTACCAACTTAGTCCTCACCCCCCCCCCCCCTGGTGGCCAAGAGTGAGGTGCCCAATGTGAGACATAGCTAATTAGCTTCCCTCCACATTTGCTTCATTTTTTATGCACATAAAACACTACCATCTTGGCTCTAGCTCCAACAATCCTGACCCGTTGGAATAATATAATTTTTTGATAACGGACTTGCTTAAAGATGTTGATAATTTCTAAGATTGATACTCGAGGATTGTGGAAAAATGCAAACAACAGAAAGTAGTTGGAAGTTTTTTAATCTTCTGAACATTGATTCACTCGTCTGAATACCCTTGAACACCATAAGATATTCCTTAAGCCTTTAGGCTCCCCCAATATCTAATTTGAAACCATGACTACCGCTCGTAGAAGATTCCATTAACCTTATCTCTGCACCATAAAACTCCTTAGCCAACACAATAGCAAGACTTATTTTCGATGTTGATAAACCTATCACGTCCATTACTCCCATAAGAAGAGAAATGGCCTGGACTGCGAACCTCTTGAAATTGGTTCTCTGAACTTCCTGACAATTCTCGCTATTCTCCTCCTTACCTTTTGCCAATCTCCTCATAAGCATCAAACCTCTCATCTCTGAACTCAGCACACCCCTGGAAACTCCTCCTTTCCATAGTGACCCTGCCCCTCCCTCCCTCCAATATAGTAGGGTGCTTCGGAGAAAACCACTTTTAGACATAGTAGGATTTATACTAGTATTTCAAAATAAAGATTCTATGGAGCTCATTATCTATATACTAAGAATGTGCCTTCTATTGGGTGTTATTGTTTAAAACAATTTTATATGAATATTATTATCCTACAAATACTTATGTCTCAGAATGCTAATCAACCTTCGAAAAATTAGACACGGTAAAAATATAATGTACGAGAAAAAGTTTTAAAAATGCTAATCAACCTTCGAAACATTTTCTTTAAAATGTGTGATTCTACTTTTTAGTTAATGAACGAGAAAAAGTTTTTGATCAAATAACCAAAAAGCTTGTGCTAAACGAATTGATCCCGCAGTTGGTACCTTAAGACCAACAGAACTTTTTTTTTCTTTTTGACGGGAATAAAAGATTTCACGATTTTATTACATGAAAGACAAATCAAACCGGAAATTTTATTAAAGCAATGAAAATCCAACATTCAGTTCAATTTTTTACAAAGAGGCACATCTAACGGAAGAGAATGGGCAAAAGGGAAGCAACAATGCAAAAAGGAAGCAACAATGCAAAAAGGAAGCAACAATGACGGATAAAACCGAAAGAGAAAAATAATTAAGAGAAACATGTCTCATCTTCAGTCACCTTTTGCACTGATCTAAAGCTACAAAAAAAAAAAACACCCTTCAACATGTTTCAAATTCATCTCCCCTTTCCACCCACCATTGAAGGAAATCTCGTAGAAGACTGTATGAATATACTCATGGCATGCCAAATTTGGATAAAGCTGATTGAAACAAAGTTGAGAAGGCTTGTGATGAGCTTTGATCATCGGCCTTGATCTTTATTTGTGCATTGGCAGATGATGTGTTGATTATACACTCAATTAAAAAGTTAGATTGTTCTTCTGCTTTTTGGGCAAAGAAGAAGAATTTCAAGTTAGGGGATTGACCCCCAGATGCAATGCAGTGGATAGAATGGGCTTGCATATGCCGGAGGAGTGATTGAGGTGCTGTCAATGCTGGAACTGCTTCAGGACTTATAGAATACTCCTGTACAACAAAATAAACTTCTTTCGGAATCAGTGAGATAAAATTGGTCACTGAAAGGCAGATACTGGAGAACAAGTTCGGTTTTATATTTTTTTATAACAAAAATGAGGGTACCACAAGTTCGGTTTTATATTTTTTTAGAACAAAAATGAGGATACTATCGATTATCAAATCGAAGGATGGACAACTCTCCATGATATAAATCTGCACTACAGAAAGAACTAATAAAGGTTCTCCATTCAGAGGGGAAAATAAATTAATAGTCTTAATAGATTAAGAGTGAGTCTGATAGTGCTTTGTTCTGAAGCATTTAAATCCATTAAAAACATTAATTTAAAAATCACATTTATTTTACAAATGCTATGTTTAAAGCACATTTGGTATTTAAAAACACTTCTACAAGAAACACTTACTCAGTTGTTTCCTAAAGAGCTTCAAAATACACAAACACATCCTCAAGTGCTTAAAACAAATATGGATATGAAATCATTATCAACTAAAATGATGTTATTTCAATTTATAGAAGTGTTTCTACTCAGAAACACTCCCAAACACACTCTAAATCCAACAATTTAAAAGTCAGTGGACAAACCTGCGATACAGATATAGGCAGCTGGCGCCATTTCTGTTGAAAAGTTCCTGGATCTAGAGCTGCTTTTGAGTTAAGCTTCAATGGAGGAGGAGAAGGTGTAGGTGTGGGAACTATTGGTAGACCTAGACCAAGTAGATCATCAATAGCAGAGCTTGACTGTGAGGAATGCCCTGGAGTGGTTGAATTTGAGATTGCCAGCTCTGGCAGCGCTAATAAAGCAGCAGCGTCATAAGAAGGAGCATTATACGATGAACCATTTTTAGTAATGACTTTAGAATCCTCCTTTTCTGAAGTACTTAGAAGCAAATCCTTATCATTTGCCTCAACTCCTTGAGCTGGAACAATGGTATTGGCAGTTTCTGCACCAATAGATAGATTGCTTATTTCGTCTGAGAACTCGAATGGACCCCGGTGTTCCTTATCCGTAAACATGTAAGATGGCTGCCACCACCAAGTTCTCAATTAATAAAAAATCAAATATCCATGTATTTAAATATTTATTTATTTACGATGAAGACTATTACGTAAGCATTTATTGGTTTTCCTTCTGAATATTTCAGTTGTATAGATTTCAATTAAAACATCAATACATTCAATTTATCATATAACCTATATTTACTTGATTTTTGTTGTGATTTTAGTTTAAAAACAATTTTCAAAATTACAAGAAATGTGTCATTAAAGTTATTGACAAATTTTTAGTGACATATGTTAGACACGCTAAAGCACAATGTTATAAGGTATCTGACACACTGACACATGTTGGCCATATAAGACAATCTGCTGCACTTGTGTGACGCGTACTTTAGAGTGTAACACGTGTGGGAGAGTCTCGGTGTCCGACATGCATTTGACAAGGACACATTGGCTTAGGAGAAGTGTATGTGCTTCATGGTCAGGCAGGCTATTCACTCCTTCCCTCTCATATCTGAATTTCTTAAATATTATTTTACGAAAAGAGCTGAATAAATGGACGGGACTAAAAGCATTTGTAGTGATGGAGCTAAACTATCTCAATCCGAATCTACCAAATGAGAAAGGGAACTGTAGTTACCTTCCGATATACAACAGACAAACTGTTGAATTCATCAAATATGCGATCTTTAATTTCACTGCTCTGAGTGTCAGCAAAGACTGAAACAGCTTGCTTTGGAGGGTTCACAACACGCTCTGCTACAGTCACGTTGTATTCCAAAAGCCTGTAGTAGAATAGGGCTCTATCACGCACATCCTGCAATCAACTGCTTATTCAATTGAATATTTCCATGCAAAAGCTTGGATGATATTAAGAATCTATGAATTTAGCAATTTTAGCAACAAAGAGCGTAAACTATACCTGGTGAAAATCGTTAACACCTGCAGCCAATGCAGCACCCAAGGCCTTTTGGGTTTCTGGTGGTCTTTTGAAGAAACACTTCATTACTGCTGTGAGAAGATGAAGGCGAACCTGCAGAGTGTACAATCCAGTTACCTTTCTCGATCAGTGTACAATCCATTTACCTTTCTTGATCAGTGTACAATCGGTTTATCTAACAAGGAACATGAGAAAACATAGACAGTTTCCAAAATAACCAAAATTTGTAAGGTGGCACTACTTGAACAAAATTGTAGGCCTTTGATAGACATTCAAAAAGACTATCATGAGACAGGCAGCTTAATTACCTCAGCTGAAAGCTCATCCTCCCAGCTTTCTACTAAACTCTCTAAAATATATGGAGCATCGCTCATGTCCTGAGAGTACTCCCCCAACATCCAGATAAGAGCTGCCTTGGCCTTGGATTCTTGAATGTTTTTGCTGCTGATGTTGCCAACAACAGAAATGCAATCATGACTCCATTGCGGATATTTTCTTAGCAGATCTTTAACAAGTACCTGGGATATTTTATTATTTTCAGTTATAGTCAAGCATATAATAATTTATTTGTTTCTTTACTTCCTTCTTATGCACAAGTTACATACACAACATAGGAAGGAATAACTGGGAATTCACATTATGTCTACCAAGCCTAGAAAAAACTGCCTACCAGAGCTTCGGCAGTTACGTAGTCTTTTTCCATCTCCAGAAACTGCAGAAGCCGATCAACAATTGCATTCACATCATATTGCTGTAGGGCTATTTTCCCAACAGCACGTATAGACTCCCTTGCAATAGGAATATCAACATTTGCAGCATACTCACATAACTCTGTCACTGTAAGGGACTAAGCAGGATCAAACATTTATACTCAAGAACTATAAAGGTACCAGTGGAATCACTGCAAATGCATAATTTTAGCATGTCCAGAACACGTCAATGTCTTTGCTACCAGACTTGGGCACGGAAATTTTAGAGCTCACATACCAATATCATAAGTGTTGCTTTCATTTGCCACGGCAGTCAACATCTCAAGCTTTAGCTTTTTGACATAAGATGGTTCATTATACTGACAGTAGAAGTGCTTGTAGTCTGAGGAAAATATAAATGGGGCACGTATCACAAGAAGATGCAGATGACTGAGAACTGCATAAGATTGCTCTGGGCTTCCCGAACTCACTAAGGTTAAAAGAGGGGCTTTAATACGTTCATATACCTGACCGGAAAAAAAGTAAAAAGTAGGCATGGACAACCAACAAACTATGATAAGAGTCAAAATTAATGTCCTACACTAAAAATCATGTCTCCATCTATATAACTAGAGTAAAAACTTTTCATATGCAGCATTTTCATCATGTCCAATAACAAAATCGTTATCCATGTGAATATTGAGATGTCAATTCAAAAGATAATAAATAGATAAAAGTACTTGAAAAGAACCTGCTGGTGAACATCAGTCATAGACAATGTCAATTGTAGAAAAACTTTAACGGTCGCTAAAACAACAGCACCATTAGCATGCTGAAGTCGATCTTCTAGGAGATTCATGATATCAAATATCTCATCACTTTCTGATGGTACATATTTGGCAACCAAGTCAAGTACAAGACATTGTGCCCATTCATTAAATTGCTTGATCCTGGAAGTGAATGCATGAAAGAAAAATAAGCAATTAAGTTTTGAGAAAAAAAAGTCGAGTACTATAAGCTTTCAAATTTTATCTTCTTGGTAAGTTGACAGGACTATAAGCATCTTGTTCAATTAATGGTACTAAAAAACTACCATCACGGAGTCTGCTTGTTGAGTAACTATACCAGAAAAAAAAAATTAAAGAACTCCTCAGACCAACATCACCCATGCAACTTGAAAAATTGTCTGATTCATGTACATCTTTAAGGGACTGAATCTGTTACCTATCAACTTCTGCTGTGGAAGCATTGAGACAAACATTATTACTACATGTTTAACAGCTGATAAAATAATTTTGATGGACACTGAGCGAAAAAAAAAACTAGTAGAAAAATTTGACTTTTGCATGGAATAATGCACACCAATTAGAAAATAAATTATTAAAACAATAAATAAAGGTATGTCAAGGAACAATACATCATAATAATGATCATTTCAGTTTGAAATACGGAAATATTATCTCAAAATCATATCTTGAAATATTATCTCAAAATCATATCTTGAGATAAGAGTCAAGGATATTTGACCAAAAGATAGGGAAACTGCAGAGAACCCTGTAATTTACTAGTTTTAACATGAATATCCATGCATGGAGTCAGAGAGGAAAGATAATGTAAAAATACACTTTTAAAGAGAATAGTGGGAATCATCTCATAGTACAGATCCATCTATGCTTAAATGAGGTTATAATACTTCAAAAAAATGTTGGATATTTAAGAATTCTCTGATTGGAGAGCCAATAAATGATAAACAAATATTTCAAACACGCCAACTTTTGTCTATTTATTTAGACTGCAAGTACAGCATTGAAAGCATATGACTAGCACAGTACTTGATAAGTTGATGTAACTGTTGGATATTGAACATGTCCTAAAGACGAAGCAGAAATTAAAACATGTCCAACAATCACCCACATGAATGAAATGTTCATCAGAAATTAAAATATAAAATCCGGTTGAGGCTTGTAATTTGCAATGTCCTAAAGACAAAGTTGCGCCCTGCTCTCATTGCTACAGTTATACAGCGATCATCTCTGCAGGATACCCAACCGACTTAGAAAACATAGCAACTCAGTAATCTGGTCTAGCAAACTCATTTCAGTGCTTGTCCTCTTTTCTCTAAAAAAATGTAAGATGAATGCAGAGAAATCCAACTACAAGTTTTTTTGGGAGAGAAAATTGTCTTCTAAAACCTTGCCAAATCGAAGAGGCACAATTGTATATATAATGTATGAATTGTGTCTCCTCAAATGCGTAGTTAAAATTGGTTATGGATTTTTGAAAGGATGTGACTATTCATGGAGTAAAAGATAGAATATATTCTTTCATAATTTCTCAAATCGAATTGCACAAAGTCGGCTGGACGGCGGCATGTGTGTGTATTAGACAGGCTGTTGGGTAGGTGATCACCCCTCTACAAAACTTGGATGCCTATTGGGGCCCAAACCCAAGCCTCAATGTTGAGGTGTATATAAAAGCTCAACATATTTCTTACATCTTTTCAATGTGAGACAGTTTTTGAGCTTCTATCAATATACTCAGCTTTCATTGACACAAATTTTCAACAATCACCCACATGAATGAAATGTTCCTAAACAGTCTACATGAATCTAGAGAGAACACCAATGAGTTGTGCATCAGGAGAGGTGTCTTTTGGACTTGAACTTACCTTCGTGAATACCTATCAGACTTACTAGTGACATTGTCTTGAACTGTCATCCTTGGTAGTAAATCGAAAAGATAGATCTCACACACAACTCATCTGAACACCTTTGAGTACATAGGTTTGTTTTCATTTTGGTCCTGAATAGATCCCGAGTTCATGACAGCTTTAGAGAACATATACCATTAAAGTTCTCATAGAAGCGATCCACTTCTATTAACATATAAGTGATAATGATTAAAAGTATTATTTCGATACTCCTCTTGCAAGCAAGATGTCAATATCATTAAATACTGAGTAATACCCTTAATGTTGATAGACAACACACTCATGTCATATCATAGGAATAGGGAAGAAACTGAGGTTTCAAAGTGTGTTAAGTTTCAATTGTTCCAACCACTTTGTCTATTGAATCTAGATGTTGAGATCTCCAGTCAGCCAGGTTAGATTTCCGTCATAACGATTCATTAAATTGGCAATAGCCTCATTCCCCTCGATTTTAACTTCACTTGCTCTCTCGTCAATCCCTTTGCTAAAGGTTGGGTACAGCAGTTTGTAGGTCATAATTGAATATCTTCAAGAAAATTTCGAAGCCATTGTGCTTCTTCAACTTTATCAAGGACTATGATTTCTGATTCAATAGTCGAACGTGCAAATCATTTTTCAAGATTTCCAATGTATGGCACCGCCTTCTAAGGTATACACGCATCTACTAGTAGATGTAGTTTCTAAACTGTCTTATCTTCCATTAGCATCACTAAATCCTTCAAACACTGATGGATAGTTTGCGTAATGTAATCCATGGTCAATTGTGCACTTCAAGTACATGAAAATCTTGACTAAAGAAACCCTTATTTTCATTCCCTAAATTACTTGTGTATCTAGCAAGTCTCCCGACTGAATAGGCTATATCGAGTCTGTCAACTCACAATATATATTAGAGTTATTATTTTAGAATACTCAAGTACAGATACACCATCTCTTGTATTCTTCTTCATTTTACAATTGCTGTCAAATAGAGTAACAACATGTTTACTATCAAAATGACCAAACTTTCTCAACATGTTTTCTTCATAATGGGACTGAGTAAGAAACCCATCCTTTAGAAGTTCTCTTTAATTGAATTCGAAGAATGACATGAGCTCGTGCTAAATATTCCATGTCAAAATTGGAATTCAACATCTCTTGGTAGAACTTAAAATGTTCTTATTAATATCCATTATGAGCATGCCATCCACGCACAAGAACTCCATCTGGTGAATGTATAACTACTCTAACAATCAACATTCTAATAGAAGAGATTCTTGTCAGTAGAGAAGAGGTATCAAAGAGATCCAATCCTTCATTTTGTAGGTATTCTTTAGCTACCAGCCAAGCTTTGTTCTTATCAAAAGTACCATCAGCCTTTAGCTTCCTTTCACTATTCATTATTTCCTTCACGAGCGGCAGTTCCGCGAGCCAGACCAGAGCCAACTTCCCATCGGCGACTACTAAACCACCACCGGTGACGTCAACGACCAGGGGAGCGGGAGACACATCGGCGACGAGGGTGTCGACCGGTTTCCGGCGATATACAGATTCTAAGCTACAGTGAAGACGAGAAAAGGTGATGTGTTTTCGATGCGATGAAAATTTTTCTCCAGGGCACATTTGCAAAAACTGACAGCTTCAAGTGTTGCTTATGGATGGAATCGACATCTCTGATGAGCTATTTGGAAGACAAAGGTGGAGTTTGTATCGAACAGACGATGAAAGCAGAATCAGTTGAGGGGGCAGTGGAATTATCGATGAACTGAGTAGTGGGTTTTACTACTTCTCACACGATTGAGCTCACGGGCAAGATCGGAAGTCGCCCGATGACCGTTCTCATCAACTGTGGAGCCACCCACAACTTTATTGCCCTAGATATTGTTCACCATTATCACTTACGCCTCACGCCTACCGCTTCATACGGTGTGATGCTTGGGACGGGGGGTTCAGTGAGTACCGAGGGCATTTGCAAAAGTTTGGCGGTATCTCTTCCGGAGGTAGAAGTGGTGGATGACTTCCTTCCTTTGGAATTGGGGAGCGCGGATGTAATCTTGGGAATGCAGTGGCTGGCCAAATTAGGAGTGATGCAAGTTAATTGGAAGATGTTAACAATGAAATTTCAGATTGGGCGAAATGCCGTAACACTTCGGGGTGAACCAAGCTTATGTAAGACTCAAATTTCGCTTAGAGCAATGATGCGGGCAGTGAAACATGAGGGACAAGGGATATTGCTGGGATTTGGGGCTTTGGGGTCTTCGAAAAAAAGGAAGATTTTTTTAGTGACCCTCGGGAAATCGCGGACATGCTGAAGCATTTGTCCGACATTATGGAATTGCCAAATGGATTACCCCCACAGCGAATTCTGGATCACCGGATTATTCTGAAGGACGAAGCAGAACCAGTTTCGGTGAGACCTTACCGTTACCCACAAATCCAAAAAGCTGAAATTGAGAAGTTAGTTGGGGAAATGTTAGCAGCCAAACACTTAGTGGACAGGCTCTGTTGAAGTCAGTTTACGAGCGGGAGTTGATGGCCATTGTGCTGGCCATACAAAAATGGCGACCTTACCTTTTGGGAACCAAGTTTTTAGTCCGAACCGATCAAAGGAGCTTGCGCTACTTATTAGAGCAGCGAGTAGTGCCGGATGAACATCAAAAGTGGGTCTCCAAGTTGCTCGGATACAATTTCGAGATTAAATACAAGCCGGGAGTGGAAAACAAGGCAGCTGATGCGTTATCCAGACGAGGGGAGAGTTGTGAATTGGCTGATTTATCTTTATCTTGGACAAATCTTTGAGATGTTCTTCAACGGGAGGTGACGAATGATTCGGTTTTGGGGCCAATCAAACAGCAACTTCTCCAAGAACACATCACCGTGGCTGATTATACCTTGCAAAATGGGAACTTACTATTCCGAGGCAAGTTAATGATTCCAAAGAGCTCTTATCTAATCCTTCAATTTTTGGAGTACCATGCAGGGGATATTGGAGGACACTCGGGAGTGTTAAAAACCTTCCAGCGGCTGGCGCGGGATGTCTTTTGGGTGGGAACGTATAGGGATGTTTGAAAATATGTGTCGGAATGCTCCACGTGTCAACGGAGTAAAACCCTTGCCCTCTCTCCAGCTGGTTTGTTGCAGCCTTTGCCAATTCCAGATCTGGTTTGGGAAGATATATCCACGGATTTTGTGGAGGGTTGCCTAAATCGGGAGGATTTGATTGCCTTATGGTTGTAGTGGACCGTTTGACAAAATACGCCCATTTTTTACCCTTGAAACACCCCTTTACAGCCCCAATGGTAGCAGAATTATTCATAAGGGAGGTAGTTGGCTTACATGGGATTCCCCGGTCTATTGTCTCCGACAGAGATAAGGTATTCACGAGCAAATTTTGGTCAGAATTGTTCCGTTTGCAGGGCACGTCACTCAATAGGAGCTCCGCTTACCACCCACAGAGTGATGGACAGACCAAAGTGGTTAATCAGGGCATCGAAACTTATCTCCGATGCTTTGTTGGTGACAAACCAAGGAAATGGGTCCAATGGATTCCTTGGGCGGAATATTGGTACACACATCTTTCCATTGTTCAATTAACACAACCCCTCTCAGAGCTCTTTACCACTGAGACCCCCTATCTTTCATACGGTACGCCAAGGGCACCACTCCTTTATACTAAGTAGAAGAGCAACTTGTGGAACGAGATTCCATAATTGAGAGTTGAAATACCATCTTGAAAGGGCTCTGAAAAAGATGAAAAATTCACGGCTGATAAGAAAAGAAGAGATGTAGAGCTTCATGTGGGCGATTTAGTCTATGTGAAGCTCAAGCCTTATCGTCACATATCGCTGGCTAAGCGTCGGAATGAGAAGCTATCACCCCGGTATTTGGCCCATATGAGGTTGTGGATCGGATCGGATCAGTCGCGTATAAACTTGACTTGCCAGAATCGGATCCCATACATCCCGTTTTCCATGTTTCGATGCTCAAGAGGGCTGTTGGGCAGTCGATTCCTATGCAGTTTTTTCCACCAGTGTTGAAGGCGGATTTAGAGTGGTTTGTGGAACCAGAAGTGGTAGAAGACCTTCGTTACAGCGCTAAAGGAGTGTTGGAAGTGCTCATCAAGTGGAAGAATCTGCCAGAATTCGAGAACTCATGGGAAGAATTCGATGTGATTAACACTCAGTTTCCTTCATTTCACCTTGAGGACAAGATTCTTCTTCGGGAGGGGAGTAATGATAGACCCTTAATTAAGTTTACTTATGTGAGGAAGAAGAAAAACAAAGATTAAAAATGTAAGTAGTTGAGGTGAGAGGAGTAGGGACAAAAAAAATCAGTTAGTTAGAGGAGAGTGAAGAGAAGGGGGGGTGTTGACTAGGCTAGAGTTAGTTATGCCCTTGTTAAGAGGTGGAATGAATAGAAAGGTAAAGAGAGGTTTAGGGAGTAGCTTTGGGTAGTGGAAGGAAGGGAGAGACCAAGCTCTCGAACAACTTGGAGTAGGCTGGTTTTCTCACTTTTTCCCTTGGTGATTTCCACCATTGTTGAGCAATATAAGCAGTTTTTTCTTCCCTGTTCATCTGATCTTCTCTGGTTATTCAACATTTGGACTGCTGTGTTGTGGACAGATTGTATTATTGCAGGGAAATCATATCACAATCCACCAATCTTCAATGTGGTCGCTATACACATCTAAGATGGGTAACTGCTCACTCAGAGTATCTGCCATTAAATCTTTTGTGCGGCTTTACCCCTCACTTAGATCAACTGCCCTTAAATATTTTTACCGATCGTACCTTAAGGTCCAGAATTAAAGATATTGCATCAGTAGGAAAAATTGCATCTTTCTCGTCCACCAATATTGCCCAGATTATTTGCAGTTGATGTGTTCGTCAATGTTGTCCTTCCTCAATCTCAAAATTAGAGTAATTTCTCGAAGCTATCCTTTCCATCAACCAAGTCACCAACCCAAACAGATGATCTTCCCAAAATCTATAAAACACCCATTTCAAAAACAACTTGATGCCTCCCGTTTTGAGACCTCAATCTGAAACTATATAATCCACGAGGATTAAAGAAATCGTCAATGCACCTGGAACAAATAGTCATCCATTTTGCTTTTTCAACTCTCTTAAACATTGATCTCTGTTACCAATTGGTATTTCATCAATCGCCACCACCTCAAATGGTTGGAGTGTAGCAAATTTCATGATTTTGGATTTTTAATTTGCTCATGGTTAGTATGTTTCTTCAATCTCATATTAGACTACCACTGAGCAACTTCATTATCTAATAGAACTGGCTTGATCAACTACCAAATCTCTTGACCCGACCAATTTCAAAGGCATTCGAATTATAAATGCACAACAACCAAATTGAGTCAGTTTGCCTGCAACCCATTAGAATTTGATAAATGAACACAGAAACCCCTTAACTGCCTCATTAAACTGTTTGTTTTGTCTATTTTGCATCCATGTGTAGAGGCCAACAACAAAAATTTCCATCGTTCTCAATTCCTTTAAATCTATAAATTGTCTTCTTTAAATTCACAGATTCTTGTAGATTAGAGTTCCCGGCTTTGCTACGCTCCATCCATCGCCACCATTTCATTAAGAAAAACAACCCATTTCGATACAGTAACTGCTTTTGTCCCACCTTACAACCATATCATTTCCTTCACACAACTTGATGCCTATCAAGTGATCCACTTTTCCCCAATTCCACCTACAAGAACGCCATGACATGGTCCGGCTGCCTATGCATTATTTTGCAGAGCCATAAAAGCTAAAAAAAAAACAGTTTCTTTTTTGCCTTCACGAAGAACTTGCATAGGCCTCATAACCGTTCTACACCTAGAAGTTCTAACGCAATTTCGTCTTTAGATTGTTGGGTATTGAATGACAATAATCAGAAATCATCAGAAATTAAAACATAAAATCCAGTTGAGGCTTGCGATTTGCAATGACCCAAAGACAAAAATTACGCCCTGCTCTCGTTGCTGCAATTCTACGGTGGTCTCTGCAGGACATAACAACCAACCCAGAAAACATAGCAACTCAGTAATCTGGTCTAGCGAACTCGTTTCAGTGTTTGTTCTCACTAAAAATGTAAGAAGAATGCAGAGAAACGCGTCTAGACTTTTTTTAGGAGAGAAAACTATCTTAGAAAACTTGCAAATCGAAGAGCACAATGGTATATATACTGCAGCAATTTTACGAAAAAAGTTCTTCATATTCATAGGGGAGAACAACTATTTTTTTTATATGTGAATTTGACACAACATGGTAGAAACCACTATTTCGAATTTAATTAAATTCGAAATTTAATTAAAAAAAATTCCCTTTTGTGAGAACCCTGAGTATCACTTCACTATATATGATGGAACCTTTTTTTTTTTTCAATACCCACTCGTTATTAACCCACTCGGATTGCCTTTGGCTAGGAAAGCACAGTCAGACTAGTGCCACGCCCAAAGCACCAAGACTGCTTATTCCGCTAAAACAGTAAAGAGACAAGACCTCTTACATTCAAATCGTTATTTTAAATCAAGTTGGTCGTCGTCACACCACTCGCTGATGCGGATCTGGGAGGCTGGGTCGGCTAGCATTGAATACGAATAAGCTCTTCTTTCATTCCTCTTGTTCAAATGCTTTCCCTTGGCTTCGGTGCCAGCATGGTCTTCTCTTAGGGTTTCTCTTGGATTCGGAATGGGAGCTGCACGTTAGCACTTGACTTTCTTACTTTTCCGGCATAAGAGGTCTTGTCTCTTTACTGTTTTAGCGGAATAAGCAGTCTTGGTGCTTTGGGCGTGGCACTAGTCTGACTGTGCTTTCCTAGCCAAAGGCTATTCTTGNCAAATAGCCTTCCTTTCTTTTGTAGTAAGCCTATTAGTAGCTCGTACCGCTCCTCTAGTTCAAGTAGTTTAAGAGTGAAGCTAGCTTAGTGAATCGATTTCATAAACTCTTCCCCTTGCTTCTTTGAAAGTGTTTGAGTGAAGGCAGCATAAGTGCATTGGTCACATAGGCTTGAAAGTACCCGCTCGTGTCCTATTCAGTCAATTCCTTGCTCCCTTCTCAGGGAACCGTACGTGAGACTTCCGCATCATACGGCTCCGTCCCGAGCTTCCGTCGTCGGCCCTTGTCATTAGACCACTATCTATGCATGTATTTTCAGTGGGTTGTAGCATTTCCTATTCATTTGTCTAGGGGATGTAAAAGAGGGCTTAGGAAATTTTTGAAAGGATGCAACCATTCATGGAGTAGTTGAAAGAATTTTTTCTTTTATAATTTCTCAAACCTAACCGAACTGAGCCGGCTGGACGGCACTGTGCGTGTATTAGACGAGTCGGGCTGTTGGGTAGATCATCACCCCACTATGCCTATTGGAGCCCAAACCCAAGCCTCAACGTTGAGGTACAATATAAGCTCAACATAGTTCTTGCATCTTTTCAATGTGGGACAAGGTTTTTGAGCTTCTACCAATATATCTACATTCATTCACTTGAATGCATATGACTAGCACAAAACATGATATGTTGATGTAACAACAGTGAAGCAAATAGCAATCCGATATGTAGGTCACAAACATGTTTAGGTTAGACTCTTGCTTATATATAGCTTCAAAACATACCGGTTCAGAAAGTAATATATAACTGGCTTGCTAAGCAAAGCCTCTCTCTCCCTAGATGCTTCCTCAGAGGTGCTTGCTTCTGAGGTCAAAATCTCTTGTAAGGCTGACAGACAATTTGCAACTACCTGAAAAAGAGAACTAATAAATCGATAACCATAACCTATAGAAACTAGATGTGAAAGATAAAGTAAACTTAATGACAGCATATACATTAGAACATAATCATAGGCCTCTGTAAACATAAATTTTAATTTGGAAAAGAGAATTTTTAGAATTTCAAAAGACGAAATTTATATACTATAAAGTCATCAATATAACTTTTTATCAGCATGAAATTATTGTATTTCAAATGAGAAAGAGAGTAATAGCAGGAGAAAAATCATCTTTGTATTAGGATAGCATAATGCATATTAGAGGACGAAAAAGAGAGGAGCTGAAACTATGGACACTTATATCAGGACTGTTTCGAGTTTCAACACATAAAGAAGAAAGAATTTCTTTGATGAATTAGCTCTAGGATACTTGTGCTGCATACCAAATGTCACGTAAAAAATGTGATGAACTAACTATTCATTTTTTATATTAGTAAAAGGTATATACTTATCCTTAGATGAAACTCAGTAAGAGGTATATAATTACTCTTCATGAAACTCACTCACAACAATTAACCTTAGATGTACGTGTAACTCGTAAATTTTGGAAAGAAATTTATAACGAACAACTGAAAAAAAGTCAACCGCAGACCATACAACAAAGACTAACCACATTATCTTGAATAGTATATCCTTCTAGTCATATTATAACTGAAAGAATATAGTTCACCTGGGTATCCGGATCATTGAGCATCAAATGCCTAAGCATTGTGGGAAAATCAGCATCAACACACGTTGAAGCTGATATATGATACAATTTTAAGACCCCAATGACTGCCACAGTCCTTACATAATTGTTATTATCCTTCAATCCTGAACCCAAGGGTCCCACCAGATACTCAACTAAATTTGCGACACGCAGCGAACACAGGCTCCTCAAAGCAAGCCCTCGTATCATTGGATCCATATCCTTGCAATCTCTCTGAAGAAAATTGATAGTCAACAGTGCAAGATCAGGGTTGACCTTGGCGTAGTTGCCAACATAGAGATAACACATCTTTTTGAGAACAATGTCCGAAGTTGCTGAACACATCACCATCTCTCCGAAAAGAGAAGAGACATCAATCCCTATTGTCATGTAAGATATGACCTTCTTGAAGAGCTCCCTCTTCGAGTCTTCCACACCTGGAGCTCGGCTTCCAGCAAGCTGCCGGAGCTGCAATTTCAGATCGGAGACTTCACCTTTTCTGGTTAATTAGTACTCGGTTAGGTTCAACATGAACAAAATGTATGAAAGTTCTAAATAGGCTTCCTTAGTAAAACTGGATTTGAATACATTTAACTGCAGTATTCATTCATAATAAAGGGAGAATTTTTATTAACCTTCAACCGAGTCTCTTTTCTAAGTCAAAATGGACCTCCCCGTAGAGAGAAACCAAAACCTTTGAGTTACGATATGTATGATGCATAGAAAATGCAGTAAAGGAAAAGAAATCAATATAGTATCTAACAAGTAACAACTTCATCAGCGTTTTCAACTACCCTTCCATACAACTGCATTGATCATAATAAAAGCAGTGATGCTCAAGGAAGCTGCACTTTTTGGTACCAAATAAGACGAAGTAAAAGAAAGCCATAGTCCGAATCTGAGGATATCCGATCCAAATTAAACAAAATGCACCACTTGACTATGGCAGAAGCAGCTCATTAGGCGAGTGCGTAATTAAGAAGAGCATCAATACATGTAGTTCAAAAACTTTCCAGAATCGGTTTGAGGAACTAAACGAGGGGTTAGGGGTTTAGAGAGCATAATGTTCTCCACCTACCCAGAAGGTTGAGACGGCGACGGAGACCGCTGAGACTGTGCAGGCGGAGCCATGAACGACCTGAATTTCAGCTGAGCTACGTTCGGTTGTCTTACAGAACCGCGCAGGGTGAAAGCTTTTTGGTTCGGAGAGAGATCGATCCGAACGAGAATCGAGTATAGGTCCGCCTTGTAAGAGCTTGTGAATCTGGAAAAAATGGACTACAGAGATTCACGCCAGAATCACCCGCAGATGAAGGCTCTTCCTTTTTTATGTAAACGTGTCGGCAATTCAATTTTTTTTTGTGACTTGTCTCGTGGCACTGTTGCCAAGGCGAGAACAAAACAATTTTCAATTAGAACAAAAATAAATATTTGGTTAAAATGCAATCTTTTCCGGCACATCTATCAAACGATTCGGGTTTGAAGATTTAAATTCAGAGTTAATATTAGATTTGGAATTAGGATTTAGATTTAAAATTTAGATTATGATTCATATTTAAGATTTAAAATTATGTGTTTAACATCTATTAAAATTCATGATTTAAATTCAAGATTCGGGTTCCAAGATTTAACATCTATCAAAATTCATGATTTAACATCTATCAAAATGATTTGGGTTCCAAGACTTAAATTCAGAGTTAATATTAGATTATCCTTCCATGGAAATATTTTTTTATAATATTTACTAACTACATTTGATTATTAAAATTGCAAGTAACGAGATTTGAATATCATCATTATTAATTCAAGATTGTACAAATTTCCATCAATCTTAAGGTAATTATTTTATCTCAAATATAAAATCAATAATATAAATGGCATCATAAAAATCAAAACCCCATAGAACAATTAAAAATTGAGCTAAAACCAGAGTTTTGATCATGAACATCATTTACTAATTCAAGACCCTTGAGTTCAGTTAAATCTTGGGCACCTACAACTCAAAACTCCGTAGAACATAAAAGAATCCAAGAATTAACTAAAATATTCCACTCAGAAAATCTCCAAATTAATGGTTTGATCATGAACCTGCCACTTATGAGAAAAGTGGAGTGAATAATGCACGGACAGCGTGAGAGAATGCAATTATTTAGATTAAGGTTTAGTTTTTCTATAAGTAAATTAATAAATTAAAGGTAATGGTGTTATTTCAATCCTAATTTGGATTTATTTAAATCTACAATTTATAATCCGAGTCCCTCAGCAGATTTGTAATCTCTGATTCAACCCCTATAATCTAAATAGCAATTGTGGGTCTCATATTGAATCCAAACCCGCCATTTACTAAAATCCAGATTTGACATATAAGCTGAATTGAAATGTTAATAAACGTCATATTCAGCATTCAAATTTGAATCTCAAATCTTAATCATGTTAGTAAACATGTTGTTAAAGCCTTTTTACTTTAAACTAGATAAAAGCATGTGCTCAGTTATGCAATGATTAGTTATTACAGTAATTATAGAGTGAAATATTAAACTAGAAATATATGGAAAGTCATTGTAAAAAACAAACAAACGCATTAAAATTTAAATTACCTAAATATACAACACCTTCAAATATTTTCTTTCACCATCTTATCGCTAATTACTTTACGTTGTTTTTGTTAAAAGGGTAACTACATTAACCAAAAGAAACACTTACAAAAAAATAATATAAGTTCATTCGTGGTCAATCCTCGAAGATCTTGAATAATTTGAATAGTGTGCGGAAGAAGATTTAGTCAGACGAAACCATAAAAATTATTCATTGACTGCGTTAAAGGTAAATTTGCACTAGATCGAGTCATAAAAATAATTTATCAAAGTATGTTTGGTTTGATTGGGTCAAACCATAAAGATGGTTCGGCCTTGTCGAACTGACATGCAATTCATTTGATCGACTCTAAGGCATGTTCAGTCTAGATAAGTAAGGCAGCTTTGTTGGCGAGATTGATTGAGTAATTCAAATTCTAGTTGAACTCTCATGATAATAATATTCTTGAAGGATAGCTTGGACAGTATTCTGAGTACTTATCTTATGTTCAGTTTTGATCAAACTGAGCAACTACCATAATTTTATCATAAGTTGAACTTTCATGATAATAATATTCTTGAAGGATAGCTTGGACAATATTCTGAGTACTTATCTTATGTTCAGTTTTGATCAAACTGAGCAACTATCATAATTTTATCATAACGTCTTACCTAGTTATCTAATTGAGTCGGTTCAAAATCCTCTAGAAAGATGATTTCGGACAATATACTTATCTTATGTATAGTTTTTGTAATATCCCGACTCTTCGTAAATGGGAATTTTTGTAAAATTGATTTCAAAGATAAAATGATTTTAAAATTTGATTTTAAAAAGTGATTATTTATAATTTTGGTAAAATAATTTTAATTATATATGGTTTAGTTTAAAATTTGGTTATTCAATTTTAAAAGAGTCTAATTTATATTATAAAATTTTAGCTCATTCACACCATATGCTTATTTTTACCCTAGTATTACCCTAACCTTATTTTATCATTGATCAGGCAATCTCAACTCTCAATTGAAAATCACTCACACTACATGCATATACACCTTAAACCAACATTTAACCTATTATATATAATCCAAAACAACTTCTTCTCTCCCAGCTCTCTCCTCCCCGCGCAGCCACCTGCAGGCGAGCAACTATTCTCCTTCATTGGTCTCTCTCCAATTGAATTTGGGTAATCTTCATCTCTCTCTTTCTTTAATCTCTTTCTCTCTCTGTTTTTGTCTTTCTCTCTGTTTTTGTCTCTCTCTCTCTCTCGTCCTTACTTCGTCTCCCTCTCTCTCTATTTTTGTCTCTATTCTTTCGGTCTCTCTCTCTTTCATCTTCATCTCTGTTTCTTCCCCTCTTTATTTCTCTCTCCTTCTCGTTTTCTCTCTCTATCTCTGTCTCTCTATGCTTCTCTTTACATCCCTCTCTCTCTCTTCCCCTCTCAGATTCCCTCCCTATTTTTCTTCCCATCTTCACTTCTTTCTCCTTCCCGTTCTCTCTCTCTCTCTCTCTCTCTCTCTGGTTCTGCCATCACCTGTGGTTTATCACCGAGGCCCCCTTTCCCCTTCCCTCTATTTCCCTTTCTCTCACCCTCTGTTTCTCTCTCTCTCTCTCTCTCTCTCTCTCTATCTCTCTCTCTCTGCTTCTCTCTACATCCCTCTCTCTCTCTTCCCCTCTCAGATTCCCTCAGTGTTCTTCTTCCCCTCTTTGTTTTTCTCTCCTTCTCGTTTTCTCTCTCTCTCTTTTCCCCCATGTTTCCTCGTGCTTTCTGTTCTACAACTGGGTCTTGCACCCAGTTGCTCTGTCCTGAACCGGTTCATCACGAACCGAACTGGTTTAGCTTACTCGGATCGGTCTGAACCAGTCCATCAGAAAAAATTGAACCGAACTGGTCCAAACCAGCCCGGTCTGAACCTTTTAACCCGAAGCTTTATCTTTTGACTCTGGACCCGATATATTGTTATCCGACCTCGTTCTGACCGTTTTGCACTGTTTTAATTAAATCTATATTTTCTATTTAAGGATATTAAAAATGTGTTTATATTGTTTTATTTCCAAACAATTTAGTGATTATATTTTTTTGGATTTCAGGTCATTAATTGTTTAATTCATTCTTCCACTTCAGGTAAGTGGGCTTACATGATAGTGTGACTCCCGTTGTTATAAATATATATGTTGTAAGTCGGCTTACATGATAGTGTGACTCCCGTTGTTATAAATATATATGCTGTAAGTGGGCTTACATGAATGTGTGATCTCTCGTTGTTATAAATATATATGTTGTAAGTAGGCTTACATGATAGTGGGACTCCCGTTGTTATAAATATATATGTTGTAAGTGGGCTTATATAATGGTGTGATTCCCGTTGTTATAAATGTATATGCTTTTTGTAAGTGAATTTATATCGTAACGTGACTTATGTGTGATAAATATATATGCTTGAGTAAGTGAAATTACATTGTAAATTGACCCACGTGTGGTAAATGTAATATGTATTATTCTCATCAGTTTTAGTTGTCTATAAGCATGTTACATTCATATATATGTTTGTGTAAATTGACTTATATAACGATGTAATTCTGATATTATAATAGTATCTTGTATTTACTATTCGTTTAAACATTTTTCAATAATTATTATATTTGGTTAACACTTTGGTAATTGATTACTGTTCAGTTATTAATGTGATTATCATGAGATAAATGTTTGAGTATGACTGATTTTGCATAGTATGTTATCATGTTTGATTGTGTTATATGTACCAGTATGCATTATATGATTAACTTTTGTCATACGTTGGATTCTGCAATTTCTGAGGTTAGTTCATTCAAGTGGAATTAAGCAAAATATGAACTTAAGCATGACCTTTAGTTAACAAGAAATCAGGACTGTTCACGTTATGTTCTGTTAAACGAATGGGGTGTCATCTGTTCATGCTTTCGTCACACATATCGTGTCATCTATTCATGTTTTGGTCATTTATCGGGTGTCATCTGTAAATGTTTTTCGTCACTCATGAGGTGCCATCTGTTCACATTTTTCATCACCTATGAGCGCCATATGTTCTGTCGCCCAATGAGTGTCATCTGTTTCATCGTCCGACGTGTGCCATATGTTTCGTCGCCCAATTCGTCATGATGTGTTTCAGTTAACGTGCGATCAGTTCTGATTAGATTGTTAACTAGAGGATATGCCATGCCAATATATGATTAAGATTGTTAAATGATTTTGTTTGAGTCACATGTTATATGCGTGCTATGTTAAGCCATGTCATGATCAAGTACGCTACTTTATTTCATTTATGTTATATGTCAAGTTCAGATATATTATGTCATGATTGCATTTATGACACGTGGATGCATGTTATTATGTGAGTTTGCTTACTGAGTATTTTAAAATACTCATTCTCCCATAGTTATTTATTATGCAGGTGGTGATGGCGAGCAACATGAGTGGGAGACTACCATAACCAGTTAGATCAAAAGAATTTATGTTTTCAGTTTATGATTTGATTTAAGACATAGGGAAACGTTTTCTGTTAAACTTGGTTATTCAAGTAGTTTATTTTACGTTATGATTTTCTACGAATTATGAAAAGTGAAAGCTTCATGAATTATGGATTTCAAGTTTTAACTTTATTTCAGAATTTAATTCAGTTTTTTGAGGTTTTATTAATTACGCATTTAAGATATTTTATCGCTTCCGCTATTTATTGATTAAGATTCCGATCATGGATAAGTTTAATGCTTCCGCTATTTAAGGTCAGGGTTTTCCATCATGGGTAAATTAGTAATTTTCAATTTGGAAATTTTCTCAAAATTAGGGTTTGTTTCAATTTGGAGATTTTAAAATTGTGAAATTACACATATGTTTAACCCTCAGGGATCGGGGCGTTACAGTTTGGTATCAGAGCAATGGTTTTAGATTCTGTAGACTTTTCATAGTGAAAAATATGGCATGTCACCTACTCGGCTCCTCCATCACCTTACAAGTCAGGTACGCGTGATATGTATGTTTTAATTATTGATTCAGTATGACGTGCTTTAGTTTCATTATGACATGTTTGTTACATATATGTTATATTTGTGCAATAAGATTAGGCTTTTGGTAAGTCTTGATTTTAGTGGGTAGTAGGGTAATGGCTCCCCCTACGAGAAACAACAATCATGCACCGGTTAATCCTGCTGCGAACCCTTCGGCAACCATGATCGAATTGTTTCAAGAATTTTTGGAGTTGTTGATGTAGACAGCGATGACTCGCCCAGCTCAACTACAGCAACCGCAACAGATGACAACGATCAACGTGCAGCTAATCTACACCTTCAAGAGGCTGAACCCACCGGAATTTGACGGCCTTTCGTCTGATCCATTGTTAGCTGACGATTGGATTTCGAGATTGGAGCAGATCTTGTTTGTTTATGATGTGTTCTGAGATTCAAAAGGTTGTTTGTGAAACTTTTATGCTGACGCGGGAAGCTCGAAAATGGTGGGAGCTCACACAAAGAGCTCATGATTTTGTGCATAATCCAGCAACTTGGGATCGTTTTAAGGAAGCTTCATGACGACCATTTTGAACAACGAGATGCAAAGAAACAAGTTAGAGATTCTCATCCTGTTTGCGTCACTTGCAACAAAAGCCACGTCGGACAGTGTTATCGGAAGATTAATGCTTGCTTTAAGTGTGGGGAAATTGGGCATCTCAATGATTATCCGTTGAACAAACAAGGTCAGAACGATAGTACAACAATCAACAGGAATAAAGGAAAGGCATTCACTTTGACACATCAGGAAGTAGGCGATTAAACTGTAGTTTTTATTGGTATACTTTTTACTTTTGGGCATTCAATCTTCTCATTGATTGATCATTGATTTTGTTTTGCTCATTTGTGTTTTGTGTTTTGTGTTTTACCGTTAATTAAGTTTTGGATTCTTTTTGGTTATTTCTAGTGTTTTAAAAAGGTGGCATCTTCCTTTTGAGGATGAAAGTTTTTAAGGAGGGGAGAATGTAATATCCCGACTCTTCGTAAATGGGCATTTTTGAAAAATTGATTTCAAAGATAACATGATTTTAAAATTTGATTTTAAAAAGTGATTATTTGTAATTTTGGTAAAATAAATTTAATTATATATGGTTTAGTTTAAAATTCAATTATTCAATTTTAAAAGAGTTTTAATTTATATTATAAAATTTTAGCTCACTCAAACCATATGCTTATATATACCCTAGTATTACTCTAACCCTATTTTATCCTTGATTAGGCAATCTCAACTCTCAATTGAAAATCACTCACACTACATGCATATACACCCTAAACCAACCTTTAACCTATTATATATATATTCCAAAACAACGTCTTCTCTCCCAGCTCTCTCCTCCCCGCCCAGCCACCTGCAGGACAGCAACTCTTCTCCTTCATTGGTCTCTCTCTAATTGAATTTGGGTAATCTTCTTATCTTTCTTTCTTTAATATTTTTCTCTCTTTTTTTGTCTCTCTCTCTCGTCCTTGCTCCGTCTGCCTCCCTTTCTATTTTTGTCTCTGTTCTTTCGGTCTCTCTCTCTTTCAACTTCATCTCTGTTTCTTCCCCTCTTTGTTTCTCTCTCCTTCTCATTTTCTCTCTTTCTATCTCTGTCTCTCTCTTCTTCTCTCTACATCCCTCTCTCTCTCTTCCCCTCTCAGATTCCCTCCCTGTTTTTCTTCCCCTCTCTATTTCTTTCTCCTTCCCATTCTCTATCTCTCTCATTTTCTCTGTCTCTCTCTGCATCTTTCTTCTTTCTCTCTCTCTCTCCCTTTGCTTCTGCCATCACCGGTGGTTTATCACCGAGGCCCCATTTCCCCTTCCCTCTGTTTCCCTTTCTCTCACCCTCTGTTTCTCTCTCTCTATCTCTGTCTCTCTGCTTCTCTCTACATCCCTCTCTCTCTTTTCCCCTATCAGATTCCCTCACTGTTCTTCCTCCCCTCTTTGTTTCTCTCTCCTTCTCATTTTCTCTCTCTTTTTTCCCCATGTTTCCTCGTGCTTTCTGTTCTGCAACTAGGTCTTGCACTCAGTTGCTCTATCCTGAACCGATTCATCATGAACCGAATCGGTCTAGCTTACTCGAATCGGTCTGAATCGGTCAATCAGATAAAATCGAACCGGACTGGTCCGAACCAGCCCGATCTGAACCTTTTGACCCGAAGCTTCTTTTGACTCTAGACCCGATATATTGTTATCCGACCTCGTTCTGACCGTTTTGCACTGTTTTAATTAAATCTATATTTTCTATTTAAGGATATTAAAAATGTGTTTATATTGTTTTATTTCCAAATAATTTAGTGTTTATATTTTTTTAGATTTCGGGTCATTAATTGTTTAGTTCATTCTTCCGCTTCAGGTAAGTGGGCTTACATGATAGTGTGACTCCCGTTGTTATAAATATATATGTTGTAAGTCGGCTTACATGATTGTGTGACTCCCGTTGTTATAAATATTTATGATGTAAGTGGCTTACATGATAGTGTGACTCCCGTTGTTATAAATATATATGTTGTAAGTGGGCTTACATGAGAGTGTGACTCTTGTTGTTATAAATATATATGATGTAAGTAGGCTTACATGATAGTGTGACTCGCGTTGTTATAAATATATATGTTGTAAGTGAGCTTATATAATGGTGTGACTCCCGTTGTTATAAATGAATATGCTTTTTGTAAGTGAATTTATATCGTAATGTGTCTCATGTGTGATAAATATATTTATGCTTGAGTAAGTGAAATTATATTGTAATGTGACCCACGTGTGATAAATGTAATATGTGTTATTCTCATCAGTTTTAGTTGTCTATAAGCATGTTACGTTCATATGTATGTTTGTGTAAATTAACTTATATAACGATGTGATTCTGATATTAAAATCGTATCATGTATTTACTATCTGTTTAAATATTTTTCAATAATTATTATATTTGGTTAACACTTTGATAATTGATTACTGTTCAGTTATTAATGTGATTATCATGAGATAAATGTTTGAGTATGGCTAATTTTACGTAGTATATTATCATGTTTGATTGTGTTATATGTACCAATATGCATTATATAATTAATTTTTGTCATACGTTAGATTCTGCAATTTATGAGGTTAGTTCATTCAAGTGGTAATTAAGCAAAATATGAACTTAAGCATGACCTTTAGTTAACAAGAAATCAGGACTGTTCACGTTATGTTCTGTTAAACGAATGGGGTGTCATCTGTTCATGCTTTCGTCACACATAGGGTGTCATCTGTTCATGTTTTGGTCATTCATTGGGTGTCATCTATAAATATTTTCCGTCACTCATGAGGTGCCATCGTTAACGTTTCTCGTCACCTATGAGTGTCATCTGTTCTGTCGTCCAATGAGTGTCATCTGTTTCGTCGCCCGACGTGTGCCATATGTTTTGTCGCCCAATTTGTCATGATGTGTTTCAGTTAACGTGTGATCAGTTCTGATTAGGTTGTTAACTAGAGGATATGAAAAGCCAAGATATGATTAAGATTGTTAAATGATTCTGTTTGAGACACGTGTTATATGCGTGCTATGTTAAGCCATATCATGATCAAGTCCGTTACTTTATTTCATTTATGTTATATGTCAAGTTCAGATATGTTATGTCATGATTGCATTTATCACATGTGGATGCATGTTATTATGTGAGTTTGCTTACTGAGTATTTTAAAATACTCATTCCCCCATAGTTATTTATTATGCAGGTGGTGATGGCGAGCATCATGAGTGGGAGATTGTCATAACCAGTTGGATCAAAGGAATTTATGTTTTCAGTTTATGAATTGATTTAAGAAATAGGAAAACGTTTTCTGTTAAACTTGGTTATTCAAGTAGTTTATTTTACGTTATGATTTTCTACGAATTATGATGAGTGAAAGCTTCATGAATTATGGATTTCAAGTTTTGACTTTATTGCAGAATTTAATTCAGTTTTTTGAGGTTTTATTAATTACGCATTGAAGTTACTTTATCGCTTCCGCTATTTATTGATTATGATTCTGATCATGGATAAGTTTAATGCTTCCGCTATTTAAGGTCAGGGTTTTTCCATCATGGGTAAATTAGTAATTTTCAATATGAGAATTTTCTCAAAATTAGGGTTTTCTTCAATTTGGAGATTTCAAAATTATGAAATTACATGTATGTTTAACCCTCAGGGATCGGGGCGTTACAGTTTTGATCCAACTGAGCAACTACCATAATGTTATCATAACATCTTACCTCGTTATCTAATTGAGTCAATTTAAAATCCTCTAGAAAGATGATGTGAATCCTGACAATTTTGTTCTTCACAAATAAGACCAAATTCAGACTTTTTTGGGTCAGGATCAAGGTGGAAGTTGACGTAACTAGTGGGTGATGGGATTAAGTTCTCGCGGTTCAGTTCATACATTTTGATCTTTATAATACCCAGAACCTTGTCCTTTTTTTTCCTATTGAAGCTTCTTTGAGTTTGATGAAGTTCCTTATTGAGGTAAAATTCATTCATTCTCCTTTATTTCATTGATCTTGTATCAGATATAATGACATAAATGCATAGGGTGAGAATTGAAAATAATGATATGTGGGATTCGCCATTGACTGAATCTTGTGATTCGTTCATGATTGAATTTGATGTGTCAGCCATGGGTGTGGTGATTTGGCTAATACCGAGTCGACCATACAAGTGGTGTAATTCACGCTTTAGTCAACTCATGTATGTTGGTTGAGGTTGATTAAGTTGAATCTACATAGTTAAGTCTTCGTGTAAGAAAAAACTAAATCAAACTGAATTTCCTCCTAGCAAACTTGTTCTTTCTCACCTTGGTAGGATCTGCCGCTCTATGTAGAAGTAAGAGTACCATCTCATTTAGAAAGGTAGGACTCTATATATGATGGATGGGTTTGCTTTTATGAATACCCATTTAGGTTTAGACTTAGGCTTCCCTTGCCAACCCTTATAAGAGATTCTTTATCCTTTTACAACCTAGCTCTTTCCCAACCTTTACCTTCCTTTTGGAGAACCATGGTATACTTGATTACACTCGATAACTTGATTGGAGTTAAGGTTGGGCTACTTGAATTATATGGTTGTTTTAGTATAACTGAAAAATGTCTCGGTGAATGGTCCACTAATAGTAAAAGAGGCTGAAGCTTTTGCATGGAAAACCCACTAGTAATAGACATTAGCAAGTAGTTTTGATGAGAATCCTACTATGTTTTGCATTCCGACCCGCTGGGATAACCCAGGTTGAATGTTTTTATCTTTCTTCATCTTATCATAATAGCACTTGCTTTGAATATTTATCTAATATATGTCTCTGACAGATCAAGCTATCTAGAGTAGATATCTGTTGTCAGACTTGGCGAAACATAACTTGAAGATCATTCTTACCATTCCTGATCGTAGTCTTCGAAGCTTTTTGACTAAGTCAAGGCTAAAATAAGCATGATTAGGTTCTCCTGTTATTGATCAGCTCCCATTGTCTGGTAAGATTTTTTAAGTCTAAAATGCTTGAGTTGTGAAAATGGTTTTGTAAGGACTGAAGGAACTATGTGATTTGGCCTTATAGTTTGTCGAAGGTCGGAGCATGAGGATGATCTGCTAGGGGTAGAGCACGAAGATGGTTTGGCCGGTAACTCAACCATTCCACCTACATATATATTGAATCTCACCATAGTACATAAAACAACTTAACTATAGTTTATAATGCTCTTGAGATTAAAAGGACTCATAATTTAATAATCATGAGATGATTTTCTAAAGATAGTAATTTTAGTGAAAATCAAACTAATTAGTCCATTCAATGCATTTCAAATATACTAGCGCATTGACAAGATACTATATCTAGTGACCAAGGTAAGTCACTCTGCATATTAGAGTTAATGTAATAGAGTCTATCTTAGTTAACCCCCCAACTTCACTAGACTGTGGATTAGTAAATATTTCAAGTCATGAAGAACTCTTGGTTAAATACATTGTTCACATTAGCTAATCTCCATAGGACACATAAACCAAGTATATTATATTTGTGGTCCTTTTCAAGAATGTATTGAACATAACATAATAATAAACTATTTATTATTAAATAATAGAGTTCTAGTACTCTTTAGGGAACAATCTTAAAACGAGGAATTTTGGAGAATAATTTAAGAAATGATCAAGGCATAAGATGCCATAGTAGAAGGGGATGGCTCAAAAGAGTGGAAAACAGAATAAACATGAAGAAAAGCGAAATGGATGAACATCCCCAAAAATCTAAGGAGGCTGTTTGTAGAAGAAAGTTTAAGGGCGAATTTAAAATATCATTCACGTCCATTCCATTCCTTATATGAATCTTTAAAGTAATGCAAGGGAAAGGGGCTCTGCAACAGAAATGTTCATGAAGCTCAAGATAATGAATCTTGCTAATGTTTCAAGGATAGTAAACACGTCTCAAAGTCGAGCGAAGAAAGAAATGAGATTGAATAATATGTGTAGATGCTAGAAATATGGCATTACGATTCACTATCTACTACTGAATGATCTTCCTCCATGCGTCACTCAATGTGAAAAACAACCTATAAAAGAAAAGATCGTAACAGATAACAGGCCAAAAGATGGGGGGGTGTGCAACATATTTCACTATGACAATCAATTTAGTAGTAATTTTGAAAGGGTGTAGGTAATTGTGGAGAATATCATATATTGGAGTGAAATGTGGTTCTTAGTGTACAAATTTCCTAAATTTCCCTTGGAGGTTTTAGGAAAGGAGATATATTTTGGAGCTCCATAAAAATAAACTTGCTCTATCCCCACTTCATGTTGACCAAGTCTCTCCATATAGGGAGTGTCATGGATGTCAACCTGGATTCTTAGGGATGTTAGGCGGTAGCTAATATAATATAGTGTGGTCATAGGATGATGCCTTATACTTAAACACGAAGGGGTCATACCGAACTTACTTGTTCGTCTGGTTGTGTCTCCATCGGGCTGATGCCCACCGATCAATGGTGACGGCGGAGGCCTTGGCCTCAATCTATGGTAGGGACAAGAATTGGTAGGCAATGGGATTTACCCAACTCGATCTATATGGGGATGACATGGCTGATACTAGTGTCCTCGAGTAGAGAGGGATGGCACAATTTATAGTGATGTCAGTCTTAGACGCGTGGAATGATTTCGGCCTAGAAGATGAAGGATGTTTAAAATTATTTCAAACGCGATTTGTGCCACTAGTTTGGTGAGATCTCGATGATTGATTGCTTGGACCTCTCAATCGACTATGAATGTGATATGGTCCTCATAGGTAGGACTAAGTCTAATATCATTTCCCTACATTTGTCATAACAAGTTGTCTTTGGTCGAGCTCTAGTTCCAGCGCTGGATCCCTAACTTCATAGAGATCCATCTTCCTTCTAAGTATAAATGGTCCCACTCCAAATAATACAAATGGGTTTGCTTCTATCAGTACCCATGAGGTTCGATGTACGCTTCTCCCTGCCCATCCTCAACATGAGATCTTTAAAGCTCAATAACATTGCCTCAACCATATCTAATTACCAAATTCCTAGAGAATTCTCATCGGCCTCCTTATCCTTGGTCATAACACTTGGGTTAATATCAACATAATGCTGGTCTGAGGCATTAATTCTTAGTTGAGCGCACAAAATCCCTAGGATGTTGGTTTTTGGACTCAAGGCTGAAATTGAGGATATTAGAGGGCAAGCCTTCAAGTAAGAAAAGTAGAAGGACTGATACATCTTTGTCCAATATGCCTTAGTATGGTCAGGGTGAAAGTGTTCTGGAGGCTGGAGTCTTCAATAGCAGAGGTAGCTCTAGTAGAGAATTAACCTTTCTCATGTCATTTTAGACTAGTTGACTTATCGTATTTGAGGTTGTCTTCTCTTCATTTTCTCTTTGCATCTCTGGACGCTAAGGCACTATTGGAATTGACTGAGACCACCTAGATCGCTCTTCACCTCGTCAAGTCTCATTCATTCAGGAGATGCAGCTAGGTTATGACCAAGTAGAATCTAAAGGCCACAAGGCTTGGACTCATGATGTTGACCTTCCTCGTGGTATTGCCTACTTCCTTCTTTACTTAGTTATCCACCTTATAGTGATTAGGTATGCTATTTATCATTTATATGAGACTAAGCCTAAGCTTATCATGATGAACCCTCTTACCCATATATGAAAATACACAACTTATGATGTTGACTGGTATGAGGGTCAAACAAATATACATGGAAGAGATGAAGAAGAGGAATTGGAAGGAGGAGTCTATGTAAACTATGGGAATCAAGCGGAACTGAGGCTGGCGATTCTTATGAGATATTCGGCTCCCGTTGTCACTGCTTTCATCTCTACGTTGGTTACGAATCAGAAGGGGTGCCTGCGAAGAGGTCTCTTGCTAATGTCAAGGCAAAAAATATTCCTGAGTAAGTGGGATTTGATGCCCACGGATCGATCAAGCTGTCCCTTTTTGTCTCAACACAAGAGGCGGGTCAAATGATGGTGGATCTTAGCCATGACCTGTTACTAACCAAGGAAGACCTCATTGGGCACAAAAAGGATATCTTGCAGCTGGCTGAGGTGACATCTCCAACTCTGTCAATGTAATTACTTATCATTAATATTTTTTAATTCTAACATGGTTCCCACCTTTTAGGACATCCAAGATATGACAATCGTAGAAAAGAAGGCAGTGTAGTTAAACGAGAGGTTACATGACCAAAGGGCTGAGACGTAGAAGGTCCATGAGAAACTGAGGCTTGCCAAATCTGAACTGGAGTTCATGTAGCAATTGAGGACACAACCTTCTTAAAATGTAGATGGCCCTTAGAAAATTAAAGATGGAGGAGAGGGACACACATTATTCAAAACTCATATTCTTGGAGATTGCCAACTATAAGTGCTGGTCGTAGCCTTGGAGTCCGCTAATGAGGAATGTCCTACAGAGCATATCATTGCTTCTTGATAGGTCGGAATAAGACCAAGTGGGAGAAAATCATGGGGTTATCTCACCATTGGAGTACACCATCTTATCCATAAGCTGAGTCTAAAACAGTTTAGAAGATGACACCTGAAGTGATTGAGGGTGAATTTAAAAGTATTAATCATGCAACTTCGATTGAGGAGACTAGCCAAGGAGCTTAGGTGAACTTGACCTAAGCGTGACAAAGACTGAAATGGTTGATGCTTCAGCTACCGAGGTTGTGGACTTGGGAAAGGGAGAGGTCCCATGGTGAATGTTCGAGGTGTTGGTGTAGAGACCGAAGAGGGGAGCAGCGCAGGTGAGGTGTTTGTAGACCTGACCAACCTTTAAATGTTTTACTTCGGGGACTTGTTTCACTTAAACCTGTTGAGATGTGGCTGTAGAATATTTCTAAAAAAATTTCTTAAGTGTTGGACACGTTAATACTTTCTCTCCTTCTCATACAATCATATATTTTAATGAAGCAGCAACAAAGTTATGACCAATCCACTCTATCCTCATTGTCATATAAGGTTTTTTAGATGGTCTTCTCATTCTCCTTAATAGGGTAACGACTCAAATAAAAGATATTGTAAGGAATTTCCTCTGTTCTCGCACAACTGATAAGTTTTTTAGTGCAAAAGTAAAATGGAGTGAAGTTTGCATCCCTAAAGAGCATGATAGTTTGTGTATCGAAGATATGTGTGCTTAGAACAATGCTTCCACGGCTAACATTACAACAAAAACAATGTTAGATGATGGTGGAAACCCGTCATTATAACCTTATAATGACAGCAACCCCACTGTCATCGATTAGGTTGTCATCTTTACTCTTTTTCAACAACAACCCTCATCATAGGGTGCCATAAAAAAGAAATTAGATGATGGAGATTCCTCGTCATCATAGGTGAACAAATAGATGATGGGGAATCCCCGCCATCATAGGTGCTGCAAAAAGTAAATATATGACGGGGACTCCCCGTCATTATAGGGTCATTTTCTTTTTAAAAAAGATGTCATTAAGAGGCAGCAATACCTCTCAATTACAGTTTTTAAAAAAATGCCAGCAACTCATACCAACCAAATACATTCAAAATCATTTCAGACATTTAAATGGTCTAATAAAGGATTTTGGAAACAATTTGCAGCAAACACAATTAATTGAATCTTCACTGCCGAAAGCCACATAATTGGTACTCATATCTCACAGATCTAGGAAAAAAACACTTGACTAATTCATCAAAAACCAAAATCCCTCCAAAAAACCAAAGTGTACTCTATATTTATCAAACAAATGTTAATGGCAATGACAAAAATAAAACCCTAACACCTAATTTAAATTATACAACTTATGGTTAGCTCTCAATTCATTACTTTGACTACTCTTCTCCATTCTGCAACATTCCCTTATATTTCCTAGCCACTCTTTACAATTAGCTATATATAGAAATTTATACATAAATCATGATTCACTCAACCTCATAAATTTACCTCTCTATGCAGTAGAAGTTACACCACCTTCAATGCTTCATGTCTTTGTTCTTTCAAATACCCAAGAAGTGTTCCAGCTTGAAAAAGCAAGCGAACAAGTAAACTAAGTTATAAATTCCCAAGATGAAAGGATCATGCAATATATTTATCATCAAGCATATAGTTTATTAATAGTTAATGAGCTCCATAATAATGACAATGAGAACTATATGCAAAAATTACCTTGTGGCATAGCTCGAATACTTCCCGCCTGAGAAAGGGAAAGCAAAAGGGGTATCTCATCTCCCCTCACAAGAAACCCTCTATTCTTTACACTGTCAGCACATAGTTGCAGACGTGTCAAGATCACAAACTCCATCAGCTGATTGATTGTCATTCGAGAGGTAATTTTATGTAGATAACATGTACTTACATTCTCATCTCCTACTTACATTCTTCCCATGAAGATTTTTACTAATCATGTTCCCAACTACACTTGAATAACAAAATAAAATTGGTAATTCATTGCTACCATTAACCAAATTGGCAATAATTGATTATCTTAATATAGTAGATTTGAAGTCATAGAAACTAAACCATGTGCCCAATTGGAATACTACAAATTGTCTAGGGTAAAATATATGGTATACTCATTCTCTGGTATCTCTACAGAAATGATTAGAAGTCAAAGTATTTCAAATTCAAAGCATAATAATAAATCAATATTTTTTTGGGGTTCATGCAAATCGATCAGCAAGTAGCATATATCAAAAACGCCAATCCATTCCCATCCTTTAGGCTCCTATTTCCCTAATCCCCATTTACTTAAAGTTATTTGCTTTCGGCTTAGATTCAAGGCAGATGATTGCAAGTTACATTTCTTTCTCACACAGTTCACCCCCTTGAAAAAGATAACACTGTGAATTATGGCCTACGAGAGATTAAACTCACCATCGTCAACCATTTTTGGCAAATGAATTATGGCCTTCAAGAGATTAAACTCACCATCGTCAAACATTTTTTCCAAATAACTATCATTTATGCAAAAATCATTCTTTATAACTCAAATTCAAGAATTTTAAATAAGGTTACTCCCTAATCCAACATTTAATCTTTCAAGAACAACACCAAAATATTCTAGGCATCCCCGAAATATAACCAGCACCATAATATCAAGTTTAAACTTAAAAATTCACTTTCTTCTCCAAGCTCCTATAATGTTCAACAATGGAGGTTCGTTCGTATTTCCTCATGAACAAAAGATAAAGTGCTTTCCTATCCGAAAGCCACATGCAACGAAGGATTAATCGCTAAAACTACAAAATAGTAAGGAACCAGCAAACTAAACCCAAACAAACGAGGATCATATATAAAATTCCACCATAATAGAGGGAGAGATTATGGTTTTGAAGTCGACATCACCATTTCACCAGCAAAACGAAAAGTTTGATTTTGCTAACAACTTATTCGACGTGTTATCCCACTTTATTCTAAAAAATAAAATCCCAAATAGAAATCAAAATTCACTAAAATCAAACAAACATTGGAGTGAGGAGCCATTGTGATTTAACCAGAATAACTTTCACAGAACAGATCAGAGAATGTCCTGGCAAGAACTCTTAAAACGACGAGAGTAGGACAACAAAAGGGATATGAACACAGATCTGACACAAGTTCAACTGATGGCTAAGTCTTGAACAAATTCATAAAGTCCCCACCAATAAGAACACAACATCAAACGATTTGGGGAAAAAGAAGAGAAAATAGAAAATGAGGGCTCACCATCCTAGTGAGATGCAAATAGGACCCACGCATCTTAGACGTGACCAAACACAGCGAGCCAACGACCCTCGCATGCCGCACGCCTAACCAACTCCAAACCCTAACCATCAATCACGACTTAAGGGACAAAAGAAAATAGAATTATCCTCTTTTTGCTCTCTTGATACAGATGAAACCAAAGTTCTCAAATCACATTGGTGAGTAAATTATAGATCATTGCAGGCATGAACAATGAGAATTATACTGACAAAAAGACTAGTGAGATCAATATTGGAAAGATTTATATTTTAGGTACTGCTAGAAGATAAACATATGAAATAAGTTGTTAGTATAACGTAGTACTGTTAAATATCATATTGCATAGCGTACTAGCTTTCTTCTCCCATGTATACTTAAATATCATATTTCTTGCTTCTGCCATGTCAGCTACCCCCAATTCTTGTTCTTATTGTTAGTTTCATCATCAAATGCTTTCTTTGCTTTGAATGTCATGTTGTAGGAATATGAATAAGATGGAATTAATTGTACTAAAATTGATTTTGAAGACAATAAAAAATGCTTGAATCTTATTGAGAAGGTATTTGAAGCTTGGAACTTTACTATTTCATTTGTCTGGCCCTTTTTATTCCTAGAGATGAGTTAAGTCCATTCTAAACACATTAGTATACTTCAAATATTATATGTTGATTGTATTTCTCTTTCTTACACAATAGAACAATATGTTTTTTCTTTAGACTTAAGAGGTATATGGCTTGATTCTGGTGCTAAAGATGGATAATTCCCTGTTTCTTTAGATTTATATGTGATTTGGATCAATATTTCTCTTTTAAATTAACGTAGTCACACATTATTACATGGTGTATTCTACAGAAATCTCTAAGAGTTTTGGCTTTATTTTATGAAGAATCAAAGTTCCCTAAAGCTACGCATTTGACTTTTGCAAATAAACTTAAGCATCACTTGAATGCAAATCCTTGCTTAAAAGGACAAAGGGGAAGGGACTTTCGGTATTCTTTATTTTGCTAGAGAGGTTAATAGTTGAAATTTTCAAGGATGATGAAGCATATAATGGAAAATGCAACTTGTGAGTTTGTTTACTCATGAAAAATTACCTACTTAATTTATCAACCAATAAAGGGTCTAGAGAGAGAAGTCTCACATCTCTCTAGAGCCTTCTCCCCAACCTAACCCTAACTATATAAGGGTTTGCTTTGCTCTCCGTTGAGCCTGGTCTTGAGCTCCGTCGAGCTTAGGGATGGGTCCGCCTCTCTTTTATGTGTCCACTTCTAGGGGTATGAAGAGAAGTTCCTTAGTAGCTCGAAGGTGATGCATCCCTCCGTCACTCGGCCTCCTGTTATTCTTCTCGACAGGTCTTCCTCTTTATCTAGTTGAGGTCTCTTGTAAATGAGTTTCGATTTAGACAGTTTGAGGTTTGGATCTAGTGTTTGTACCGGTTGTGATTTTGGGTCGTATGCTGGAATAATCTCGAGGTGCTCAGTGAGACATAGGGTTAGCCTCGATTCCTCAGTGTTTCGTCTTCCCCTTAGGTTTCTTTGGTCACTGGAATATGAGCTCGGTTTGCTTTATTTTTACCGCATACTTGGTCGTCGTTTTCCCCTTGGGGTGTTATCAGATCTTGCCGGGGATGGGAGAGATTTTTTGTTGGATTAGCCTTCTCCCCTCCATATGCTTATGCCATTTTTTTGCCTTTGTTTCTGAACCTCGGTGGAGCTTGAGGTCCGGACTCCGCTCCGGCTGTGTCTCCTCTCCGAACTAGTCTTCCAGATATGAGTTTTGGTTATGTACTGGTATCCTGAACACTGCTAGTTGGGTTCATATCTAGCCGGTTTGAAGGGTCCCGGAGTGGTCCCTTGATTAGTGTTGTTTTTGTGGTATCGGTCCTTTTACGATTCTTGGTTCTGTGTTTGCCCTATTTCACTGTGTGTAGGTTAGTTTGTTTGTGTGTTTTAGTGTACCTTGGTGACCGTCTGAGGTGCTAAGCTAGGTGATGGACTGTGTGGTTTGGTGGTTGATTGTTGTGTTGTGGCTAGGGTAATTTTCCCTTGATTTGGTTATGTCTGTGATTTCTCTTTGTGATTTCTGTGATGTATCTACCTTACGGTGTGTCTTGTAATTAGTTGCTTTTAGTTTTGCAGTATTGTATACTTTTATTGTCTATCTAGCTTTGAGTCTTAGCACTATAGTGCATGTTGTATACTTGGAGTATGCCCATTGTATAAGTGTAATCTTTTGGTTAATATATTTACATTTTGACAAAAAAAAAACTATCTTACTTATCTACCAACAGAGATGAGTTTGTTCATGGCAATATAGACTGAGTTTTTTTTTTAGTTCGTTCTTTTGTGGGAGAATAGGCTAACATGTATATTGAATTTCATTTTTCCTTTAAAAAACATATTTCTTACTGATGGACCGATTTTCTCCTTATATGACTCAAATTTAATGTATGACTAGTATGACTTACAGTATGAGTAGTATAATTTAAATCCGTTGTTTATCTCTCATATTGCAGGATGAGCTAAATTTTTAGAATGTATTCATCTTTTAGTTGAAACCATGGACCCCTATTTTGGCAATCTGGTAAAAGACCTATTGTCGTGTCATGTGAATTCTATTTCAGATTAGGGTCCTTATTAATGCAATGGATTTTGTTTCTGTCATAGTTTGTTTACTAGTTTATAGGGTGAAACTGGGGCATTTGCAACAAAAATTTGCATAAAGTCTAGTTCAATCGATTAGGTAGTGGCAGAATGTTTATACTAGTTATTTGTTGAGTCAGTTTACCCATTCCTTTAATATGCTACTACCTGGTTGATGACTGCAGGGCAGGACCATCTTTGAGTGCTTACAATTATGATAGTGCTTATGGGAAGAGGGCGTTGAATGCGATGTGTAAAGGAATCTTGGAGCAGGTTTTGATATATGTTTTATGACAGTAATAAATTCTCTTTTCTTGTCATCTTAGATCAACAACATGAAAAAAAATTCACTTACAGAAGGCCCTGCCAGTTGTATCGCCTGGATTCTCATTCAAAAAACCTAATACAGTCCTTGACTTTATCAAAACCTGGGTTGACTGAAGAAAGGAACTGGCTAGAAGCCTATTGTTCATGCTAGATTAATTGACATTCAAATATCCAATAATTGATGTCAATAATTGTTTGCTCTATGATAAGATGATTTTGCTTGAGTAAAATGCTAGCAATCAGACTTGAAGCTTCAAGAATTTTAAAAATGGTTTGACTTGCTTATTTTGTTTTATATTTATTTTGCAGGCCTAAACTATAAGATTATTGTTGGCCTGCTATCGAAGGCACGTCAAAACTCGATCTTCTCAAAAGGATGGAAGGATAGCTTCTTGGTTGAAATATATGTTTTTTTGGAGAGACTTGTTGTTTTTATGATTAATTAGTTTTTTGTTACTTATTATTGGTTCTTTAAATGACTATAAGTCGAAAATTTGAAAAGACTTGCTAGTATTTTGTACTGTACTTTCTAATAAAATGATGTGTTAAGTTCATTTTTTATGATTTTTTTATAAATACATTTAATTTTAAAATAAAAATGAGATAAAAAAAAGTTGTTATTTATTATAGGATATTAAAATGCTGTAATATCATACAAACTATAGGTTGCAAGAAATCCTATAAAAAAGATTAGATTTATTATAATGTTCACATATACAACATTTACGGAAATACTATAAATGACATTTTACAGCGGTTTAAGACTGCTAAAAAAATGAATATTTTATAGGAGACAGAAACGACACTATAAAAGATCTGGTCTTTTATGGTGGCCTAAAAGCACTATAAAAAATCTGAGACTTTTTATAGTGCCCACATAGATCGCATTTTCTGAGATACTAAAAATTACATTTAATAGCCTTTTTCGCCTGCTATAAAACAAAATTTCTGTAATAGTGTTACTTCATAGGTGTGTGTGAGTTCAATGTCTTTTTTTTCACTACAAAAGTTTCTTTTATTAAGCTTTACAATGTTGGCTTTTGTTTCATCCAGATTTTGTATGGACATGTTTGTTCCACTTTAACTTACTAATTATTTTTCGTTGGGAACTCAAAATAGTTCCACTCGACTACTTTCAGCTTAAATAACTTCTTTCACCAACTACTTTCATAATTTCTTAGCTTGTTACATTTTGTCATCAAGTTTTTATCTATAGATTTTAAAGTTTTACTGATAAAACGTGATCTGCGGTTTTCCTTCATAAATTAATGAGTGCTTCCTTTAGTTTGCATGCTCCTCTATATGTTTGCTCTTGTCTTGTATACTCTTCTTTTATTATTTTCCCTATAATGACAGTCGTTTCAGCAATTTGTGGCCGTTTTAAGTGTATCAGATCCTCAATTTGTATGAAACATATGTTTCATTTTTTGTGGATTATGTAAAGTGGACCTAGCGGGAAAAGAGGGGAATTGAAGAAGTTTTTTGTGACACTTAAATTGGATGGTCTAGAGTCTATTTGTTTATCACCATTTGAGTCTCCATATCTGAACTTTTCAAGATGATTCCTTTTTATAAGAAACGATAATATTCCATTTATAATATAGAGTTGTAAAAAAGATGATAATTAAGCACCCTCAATGTGAATCTATTTACCAAAATGTATAGGAATTTTTGAAAATATTCCAACTGTTTCGTCCACTTAGAAACTACAAACTATGGTTAATGTCACGAATGCTAACATGTTTGATCACTTCGAGGGAGCCATATGCTTAGTTGAGGAACTTGAATGTGAAGGTGAAATATCCAAGGAGATGCTCTCCATCGTTTATGCCCACAGGAGTTTCTTTTGCTTTTTAACTTGCATTTTGAGGAAGCTGTGGATCATTTCTTGCTGTTAGAGACAATGGAGCCCTCTGAAGTATTTCCATTTATAAGGCGAGATCCAAATCGCTGGTCCTTACTGGTATATTTTCTTACGGTTCATTTAAATGTTTTAACGCTACTATCAAACATATTTCTACAAGTCTTTTCTTGTGCCAAACAGTCACGAATGAGACTGTAACTACGGGGAAATGAGACTGACCTTAAATTTTGAGTGCTATTGTGTAGATTTAGTCTTCTTACCTTTTAGACCTCTTAACTGTTAGAGATAAACAATTAAAATATGTCAATCACAAATCAATATTTTACTGTTTTGAGCTAATATTTCAGGTTCCTAGAAACCGGTATTGGGGTTTATATCCACCCCATGCTCCTCTTCAAGGTATTGTCGATGATCATTTACTGACTATCCATTATCCAAAGTGCTATATTCCTTAAAAAAACCAAGCACAGAAACTGCTATAAATGATGATTTTCTTTTGCATCCCCCAGGTAGAGCTGAGATGTCGGAGCCAGCAATAACGAACTTTACCAGGACTTTTACATTTTTATGTTCCCTTTTGGTTTATAAATATTATCTATGGTCATGTGTTTTTTTAAATATATTAAGTTATGGGATTGACGTGCTATTTATATCGGCTATTCTACAAAAAATAATTAACGTGGTCTCCTGTTACTAGCTCATATTGCCAGTCTAATAGGTCCAGTACTTCTGCATATCAATCTCCCCATCTTACTCATTAATTTAAGGTATTTAGAAGCATATCGACAGAAAGGGTTTGTGTTGTTAGTGAAAGAAGGAGTTGAAACTCTTTTAATGTACCAATTACTCATGCTCGCTTGTTGGTATGAGTCAACTAAGGCTGTAAGCCAAACTAAGAAAACCAACCAAACCGACTGAACTGAACTGAACTGAAATGATTTGATCAGTTTGAACGTATAGGACGAAGCGGTTTAGTTTTAATTTCTTATAAATTATTCAGTTTGGTTTGATCAAAAGAAATTGTAATTAACCGAACCGAACCACATACTCTCATCACTTCCTTTTCTCTTTCATTTTCATTTCAAAACCTTAGCACCATTTTTCCTTCCCTCTCTTCATTTTACTCTTTTATGTTCATTTCAATTTCAGCCTTTTGTTTTTGAAACCACAATCCCCCCCCCTCCTCTCTCTCCCCCTCCCCCCCTCCCTTGTCTTCACTTTTTGGTGCTTCCTTATCGTATGGGTCCTTTTTCTGCTTTCTCTTCATTTTTACAGTGATTTTAGTTTATTATGCTTTATTTATTGTGCTGTCAATATGATTTTGTTAGGGTTTAGTATGATTTTGTTAGGGTTTGTTGTGATTTTGTTAGGTATTAGGTTGATTTGTTAGGGTTTTGTCGAAAGGGAACTTGAATCTTAGTGCTTTTAGACTCTGTTCAATTTTGCTATCTTGATCGTGTTTTCCACCGGTTTAGCCAGTTCGGCCTGGTTTTTTCTGATTTTAGATTATGTTTGGTTCGGTTTTTATTTAGTACGTATTCGTTTTGGTTCGGTTTTGAATTA
This sequence comes from Datisca glomerata, assembly GCA_003255025.1. Classification (NCBI taxonomy): domain Eukaryota; kingdom Viridiplantae; phylum Streptophyta; class Magnoliopsida; order Cucurbitales; family Datiscaceae; genus Datisca; species Datisca glomerata. The sequence continues at coordinate 830,054 of QANY01012059.1, read as the reverse complement.
TAAAAAACCGCATTCATAATTCCGTTCTATGAAACCCTTTAAACCGTAACGAACTGAACCACCACACCCTTAGAGTCAACTAACTATTCACTTTAACGACTTATAGGACAAAATAAGAAAATAAGTCACACGAGTCTTTACCTCTGCCCCAAAATTATGAAGTACCTATTCTCGATGCTCCAATATAAGATGATATTTGATTATATTAGATCATTCTGCGTGTCTGTATATACTTGTTGATGCATGTTTAGTTTCGCTGTTCATATGTTTCTCCCTTTGGTCAGTAGCTTAGTACATCATTAGTTGATTCTGCCTTTTTTTCCTTTTTTATTCAGTTCAAAAGATTTGCTTACACTTACTAATTACCTGATTTTGAGAGGGGTCAGTACGGGCTTACTATTTGTTTAGACTTCTTCATCACTCCTTTTATCTGCCCTGTTGGTTATTCTCTTATTTGGATTTAATGCAGATTATCTGAATATTGGTTGTTTGATTATCAGCTTAAGTTTCTTGGTTGATTTAGGTGTGCCATGCTTTTTGTATAGTAAAAATCTGTTTTTTTATTTTTTATTCAGTCTAAAGTCTTATGTGCTTCCACTGATGGGACTGTAAGGCAGACACTCAAGAATTTTCGACTAAGACAAGTCCCTCGTATATGGAATACAAAATTATTGGACCTTGGTAGTTCGATATTTTATCTGAGGGTCCCATTTCAATAATAGCAGTGTGGCCATTTTTTTTACTTCAAAAGTATATTTCTTCACTGATAACAATAACCTAGTATTCTGAGAACAAAAAGTGACATTATTATTAATACGATTTGTATTTTGTTATTCGTTGAGCGTAATAAAATTATCATTGCACTTATTATTTCAATCTATTTAGTTGAATTTTATTATCTATATTATCAAGTTGCAACATGACAACATGACCTTTTAATATAAAAACATCATTGAAACAAATAATAATTAACAACATTACATTTTTAACAAAGATAAAACGTCATGTTTGGTTTTAAAAATACACATTTAAAAAATGTTGTCTTGCGTTTAAGATAACGCTTTTTTAAAAGCAACATCCTTTGTGAGACATAATATGACATTGTTTTGAAATAGGTCATCTTATGTTGTCAAAATGTGATTTTTCACATTTGAAAACAGCATTTTACGAGGTTTAGAATGCCATCTTTTGTCAAGTGGCATAAGATGTCACTCCGAAAGATGATGTTTGGAAAACGTCATCTTTGACTTGAGATGACATTTCAAAAACGTCATTTTTATCTTATTTCTCGTAGTCTCTAAAGTACTTCACTCTCGTTCTCTTGACTAACCAGATTTCTATTAACTTCTGGACTTATCTACTTGCGCCTTGATTTCATGGCACAAGCATAATCAGACAATTTTTCTAAGATTGTCTTGCTTCAAGATATTCTATTTGAAATATAGATTTCTTCCAAGAACACAATTTTTGTATTTATAAAAAATCCCATTCTTGGTACTATAAAACAAATAACTCACATTCATTTTTACACCACCTATAACACAAGTATCATTTTAACTGATTATCTAGCGTAGCATCATTCTAATATGTGAGATGGTATAAATCGAGTTTAGAACCATTTTATAATTGTTCTGGTAATTCAGATACTGTCCTAGATGGTGTTACATCATATATAAGGCTTATCCTAAAAAAATATGCTAGTTCAATAACTAAGAATAAATCACATCATCTTTAAAAAGAGAGTTATTTCTCCTTACTGTTAGACATTTCTTCGGGTGATCGAGATGCAACTAACTGGGATGCAATCCCGATTATTACGAAGTAGTCTGTGAATATCCTTAAGAGGTATTCACCTCTTCGATTAAATTGAAGAGATTTTAATTTGTCTCTCTTATGCCTTTCGACTTCGTTCTAAGTTCTTTGAGAGTACTCGCCAATAAAATTGACATTATACTCATAGCAACCTCTCACCTGGACTGTCACTTGTCCACTGAAATGATATACTCCAACACTAGCGACACGTACCTCTGTGTCCTTTTATCTTAAAAAGGCTATTGGTCATATTCTCGTCTACAATGGATTCAGTTACCAGTAAGAGTTCTAAAATCAAAAGGCCATGAAACACACTAGTCTTTAAATCCTACTTACATTATACGACCTATAGATATGTCATAGACGTATAATTGGCTTGATAAACTTTTCTCTATTATGAAATACTATGTATACCATTATTTTACTCCATATCATGCAACAAAATTTAAAAATAGATATACTATCCAAAATTATTACATGTGCCTCTATCCATAGAACATCTAATTCTTGTCATTTAACTTTATGGTTTCATGGAAACTTCGCAAAGAATTGCGAATGGGAATAGTGATACCAGAGTTTACACACAAGGACAAAGTAGAATCAGTCAATGATTATTTCTTAATGAGATGCATGTTTCAACTCTTTATAGTGTAAGAAAACCTTTTAGCTGGGTTTCTTGTATCCATTCTTACCGCAAGGATTGGATATGCATGTTTTTTAAAAATAGATATGCATGTTTCGAGCTTGCTCCATCTTTCTTACTTCAAGTCAACTCTGTTTACATATCTTTATCTTCTTCATCTCATTTGGGCTAATGAGCAAGGTAAGTCACTACACATAATATAATTAATGTACCATAATACATTAATGCATTAATGTACCAACTTCACTAAACTATGAATAATAAATATTTTAAGTAAAAAAACTCTTGATTAAATGTCTTGTTTATGTGTGCTAAACTTCATATGACCGATAAATCAAGTACTATCATGCTCGTTGATGACTTCATTACTATAAGGCACAATCTGCCTTCACTTTTGACTGGTAGGCTTGTAATGTAGTTCTACCTCCAAACTAACCAAAAAGAGAAATTAATATTTAAATGTAATTTTATTTATATTAAATGATTTAAAAATATCGTCTAACAATGACTAAAGACTATGACATCAATTGTCTAACGAAACGTTAATAATAAAAGTGTGAATGAATCTGAAAACTAGAATTTTCACAACTAGAATTTTCAGATTCACACTGTGCACTATAGAGTTCTTAAACATTAGTTTGATTCTATATAGTGCACAGTGTGAATCTGAAAATCTAGTTTTGTGAAAAAAATCAAATCTATTTATTATCAAGTTCACCCACTCAAAATCATCTTTGAACATATATAAATATTCGTATTTGATTTTAACCTAATTTTTATCCTAATCTCTTCTAGAAATCATGCCAAAAATAAAAAGATGACAAAGTTTACGTCTAAGAGATGGTACCTTAAAATTTACCCATTCATGATCTAAAATAAAGCTTCTCCCTCCTTCGTAACTAGGGTTTTTGGTGATGAAAGAGGGAGAGAGAATTGGACAAAGGTCTGGATAAGATTTACCCGTTTGTGTGTGTGTGTGTGTGTGTGAGAGAGAGAGAGAGAGAGAGAGAGAGAGAGAGAGTTGGACAAAGGGATTTTTTCCTCCCCTCCTTATAAGAATTTTTTCCTCGTAAATTGTTAGAGTTAAATCTTTAAAGAGGACTGGATATAGAGCTTGATCTTTTCCTCCAGTTCTCAAGTGGCCTCTTCTATTTGATGGTTCATCCAAAGGAATTTCTTAGTGTGTAACAGTTGTGTATTTCTTTCTTGGATTTGGATTGGAACCTCCTTATAAAGTAAGGTCTTCACATAACTATGAAGGCTCATAACATAGAATGTGCAAAGGATCAGGATTGTACTTTTGAAATATTGACACGTGAAATATGTCGTGTACTCCTACCAAGGCTAGAGGTAAGGTTACGTGATAAGTTACAACTCCAATATGTTCTAAGATCTCAAACAGACCTATGAAAGGAAGACTAAGCATTCCCATCTTTCCAAATCTCATAACTCCTTTTATTGGGGAAATCTTGATAAATACCATGTTTTCAATTGCAAATTCCAGGCTTTTCCGGTGTATGTCCACATAACTCTTCTGGTGAATATATGCGATTTGATCCTTTTCCAAATCTTGTTAATATATTAATTAGCTTGTTGGACCATTTCTGGACCTAACAATTTTCTATCATCAACCTCTCCCGTGAATGGGAGATCGACGTTTTCTTCCTAAAAGGCTTCGAAGGGCGACATCCCAATTATTGCTTGGTAGCTATTATTGTACAAAAGCTCGATGGGTGGTAAATTATCATTCCAATTCCTTTGAAATACCAACACACATGCCCAGAGCATATCCTCGAGAGTTTGGATGGTCTGTTATGTGTGCCCATCTGTTTGAGGGGGAAAAGCCATGCTAAAGCTTAATATGGTACCTAAAGCTTCGTGAAGACTACGCCAGAATATAAAGGTACATCTTGGATCATAGCCCAACACTATAGATACCGGTACCCCATTAACTCGGACAATTTCTTTAGTGTATAACATTGCCTAATACTCCATCGAGAATGTCATGCGACCCAACAAGAAATGATTAGATTTGGTCAATCGATCGACCATAACCGAAATGGTATCAAATCCCCTCGAAGTATTTGATAAACCTACTATAATGTTCATCAATATATGTTCTCACATCCATTTTGGTATCACTAAAGGTTGTATGAGATCGGAAGGGCGTCAAAGTTTGGCCTTCACTTATTGATAAGTAAGACATTATTCTACAAATTTTGCCACTTCTCGTTTCATATTATTCCACCGAAAATGCTTATGTAGATCTTGTTACATTTTTGTACTGCACGGGTGGATTGAGTAAAGAATAGAGTGAGTTTCTATAACAATCTCCCTTTTTAGCTCCTCACTATGAGGTATCACCACTCTATTGTCGAATTTGAGTATTCCATCTCAGGACATCAAAAAACCTTTCCTTTTCTTGCTCCCAATCTACGATATGATCTTTACTAATGATGGATCATCGTTATGTGCATCACATATCCTATCCTAAAGCATAGGTCACACCGTCAATTGAGCAAGCTTATACGAGGCATTTTGGACCAATATTTCCAACTTCAAACTTTTTAGGTCATCTTGAATGGATTTCTAAGTAGAAATGAGGGCGGCTAGAGATACTTTAAACTCTTATGATATGTGTAGATTATGACCCTTGTCTCGGAGAGATAATGACGCCAAATCTTCAAAGCAAGACTACAACTATGGTTTCCAAATCATGGGTCGGGTAGTTTTGTTTGTAATTTTTCAAAATGCTACATCAATACACCCAAGACCACTCATAAAGCATCACTATAGATAATAATTTCTTCACTCCCAAAGGACACAGTAAGGACTGGGGCTGACATAAACCTTTGTTAGAGTTCCTGAAAACTCTTTTGGCACTCTTCTGACCACAGGTATCGTGCATTCTTCCTTGTTAACTTAGTCAAAGGCTAAAAAATCTTAGAGAACCCTTCCGTAAATCTTCAATAATAGCCTGCCAATGCCAAGATACTTCTAATCTCTTTGACATTCATTGGATGGTTCCAGTTCATTGCTGCTTTAATATTTGCTGGAGCAACTGATATACCCTCCTTAGAAACTCCATGTCCCAGAAAGGCAATCTTAGATAACCAGAATTCGCACTTACAAAGCTTGGGATACAACTTCTGATCCTTTAAAATTTAAAGCATTATTCTGAGTTATTCTTTATGTTCTCCCCATGCTTATAGTATGTTTGGATATCATTTATGAAAACAGTGATGAACTAATCCAAGAAATCTCGAAAAACCCAGTTCATCAAGTCCATAAATGCATCAAAAGCATTGGTCAACCCAAAAGGCATGACCAAAAACACATAATGTCCATATCGAGTACAAATGGCAGTCTTCGATATGTCTTCCTAGTTGATGGTACCCTGGTTGCGAGTCAATTTTGGAGAAGACACATGCTCCTTGGAGTTAATCAAATAAATCCTCAATTCAAGGTAGAGAGTACTTATTTTTCATTGTAATCTTATTGAGCTCTCTATAGTCTATGCAGAGCTTCATAGATAAATTCATTTTCTTTACAAAGAGGAAGGGTGCTCCCCAAGGTGAGACATTAGGGGTGAGTAAAACCCTTGTCAAATAACTCTTGGAGCTCTTCCTTGAGCTCCTTCATCTCTGCAGGTGCCATGCAATATAGAGCCTTAGATATAGGGGCCATCCCGAAAACTAGCTCGATAGTTGAACTTTACTTTTCTAACGGGTGGTATGCTTGGTAACGTCTCAGGAAAAACTTCCAAGAAATCTTTAACCACCTTCACATTATACAATTCTAACTCCAACTTCCCTGTATCCAACACGCTAGCCAAATAATCCCAATAGCCATTGTTAATAAAATGTTGGGCTTATAAGGACGAGTTGATCCCAAGAGTGTGTGCAACATGATCCCTAAATTTTGAAAATTGGTTTATTTGGAGGGTTAAACAACACCTCCTGATCATGACAAAGGATATTGCATAGTTGATAGCTAGCTAATCTATACAAAAAATCATGTATATCCAATAATGTAAGACTTGATGACCTTGTTTGTACATAAAATGTCACCTGAAGGGTGGACACACAAAGTCCAAACATAAGAGGTACTATATTCACATTCAATCTCTTAGTAAACTTAGCCTATATAAAGGAATGGGTAGAGGTAGAATCAAACAACATAAAGGCGGCAACTCCTTGTATTATAATCGTACCTGACATCACTTTGTTAGAGTCTTCTACATCAGCCTTAGTCATTGCATAAATCTTCCCTTTAAATTTAGGCATGTTTCCAGTATTCTACCTATCAGACTTTTCCTTTATCTTAAGGCAATCCTTCAGGTGATGTCCGATTTATTACAATGAGAACTTGCTCCCATAGCCTTAACTAGAGTAGTCTAATGTGACTTCTCGATAAAGGTATGCACTAGAAGAAACTAACTTAATTACTTATTCTAAGGCATAATTCAGTGGTTCCTACTCAAAACTATCCCAAAAGATCATAAAACTCATTGGGAATAGTCATCTGGCTCTTCTTTGGGATCTTCTTCTAGATCTGGGGATCTAGCATTGGTATGAGTCCTGAGGCTATAACCTGGTGGGTAGTCCTTAGTAATAGACGACTGAAGATTGACTCATGAAAGTCTAGGAAGTTAACGTATAGGTCGGTTAACTTCTTGATCACTAGAACCAACTGATTTAACCCCCATTCTCATTATGCCTAGCTAGAAAGCATCAAATTCCCACCTCACAAGGGATATTTCTCACTATCAGAGGAATTTGCCTCCTTACTCTAGTTGCTGGGACACGATTATGTGCACCCCTCCTGATGATCCATGGATTCTATATTATAACCAGACGCCTATGATTCGGTTCCAATGCCCTACTTCATGTAAAATGTAGTAGGGAGTGGAGAAATGCTTGATTCTACGCTCAAAATTCCTCATATTTAATAGTCGATTCAGAGTCGTTCCAATGGTTCATTGATAATACAATCATACAATTCATTCAGAGGACACATATCAATTATTTATTTCTGTCCTAAACACAAACACATCACAGCCCTAATTTCTGGCACAGACTCTTGAAATTTAAAATAATTTCCATAAAAACATTTGTCACCGACTCAAAAATTTAAGAAAACTTTGTATAAAAATATTTTGTCAACAAAACCATTTTTGCACTGATACCAACTTTAACAACACAAAAAAATAACTAAGATTTCTCTTAATATTGAATGTAAAAGCTGGCAGAAGCAAGGCCAATTTTTTTTAAACTAACCAAGAGTGAAACTAATACTTAAACATAGTTTTATTTATTTTAAATGATTTAAAAATTTCGTTTAACAATGACTATAGACTATGACATCAATTGTCTAACGAAACATCAATAATAAAAGTGATTGAAAGAAATAAAACTTCAAATGTTTTCCAAAAACAACTATGTAACTTTCATCACGTGCCAAAGAATCTAGACTTCATCCGTATCGAACGTATCCTCATGATCTAAAACATTTAAAATAAAACGGAGTGAGTATGAAAATATATTGAGTAACCAAAACCATACATACATAAACATCACTACAATGGAAATCACATACGTACATATCATTCTTTCTTACAGTGTTTCACATATAGTAATTATCTTATAAATTATACCCTTTCAAAATTTCAGAAATCGTACATCACAATATCATCGCAGAATAAATTATAGAAACACAATGACAACATCAGAAAACAACAACCATCAAAGGGGAAAAACAATCAGAGTTTCATTCTATGATTTTCAGGCATAGAAAAACACATGGTTACATATGTAAGATTTCACTTAAAATAGATAACACTATGCTTTTTAGAATGATACAATTGTAAATTCAAAAACTAACACTATAATGTAGAGTCGGGTAAAACTTTTCTTCCTGTCTATACTATAATACTTCAAAGTTTGACCCATTTAATTTTGTAAAAATATGTTGTTTAAGTTATCAAAACGTGGAAGCAAGACTCACACAGAAAATAATATTTTAGTTAAAGTAGTAATGTTTGGAAAAAATGTTTTAGTATGAACAACTTGTCCAATTTTTTTGAATATTTATAGGTTGTCTGAGATACTCGCCACATTCTATAGTAAAATATTTAAGTTAAACTGATTAGATTTTGATATAGTAATAACCCTAAACTTGAAAAAATCAAATCTTTTTATTATCAATGCTCTTTAACTCTAAATTTTCTTAGAACATATAAAAAAAATCATATTTGATCTTAACCTAAGTTTTATCCTAATCTCTTTTTTGAAATCGTGCAAAAACAAATCACAACAAAGTTTACGTCTAAGAGCAAAAATTACCATACGTGATCCGAAATCAAATGATTCTAAGACATTTTCCACAACAAATGTCGATCAAAGCTTCTCCCCACCTTAGTAACTAAGGTTCTTGATCGATGAAAGAGGGATGGGGATTTTTGAGAGAGAGAAAGAGTGAGAGAGAGAGAGAGAGTGAGAGAGAGAGAGTTTCGAGAGAGAGAGAAGTTTCTTGAAATATCACATCAATTATAAAAGGATCCCTCTTTAATTCTTTAAACTATTCATTACATATCACTCTCCAAGTTTAGGAACAAAATATGTCAACCAATATGGAAAGGGGGTAGCCTGTCAAACAAGGAAAAAAATAAATTAGGCATTTCTCAGTCCTCCTCTCTCTAAACTATCTTAATCTCTTCTTGAATATTTTCTGCAGAGGACTTTTCACTTTTAGTAGTCGTTTGCTTCTTCTTTGGGCTCAGATCAAGCTCAACTGTCTTACCTTTCATTTTATTTCTGGTAGATTCGTCCTTAGGGTGGCTTGCTTCTGCCTTTGAAGTCTCTTCTTCACTGTCAGATGATTACTGCATCTCAGGACTAGGGTTAACTTAATTCTTTTGTGCTTTATCCTTTTGATTTTTGGGTGTAGGCTTATGTGGTGGTGCTTCTTCTTCTTCTTTAGAAATTTCCTCTTTGTCTTCCTCTAACTGCCCAGTTTCTTCCTCTACATCCTCTTCTTCACTTTCCCCTTCTTCAAACTTCTCGTTTTCCACTTCTTCTTTTTCAATTTCCTATTCGTCTTTTTCAGATTCCTCATTTTTATCTTCTTTATAAACTAACAGTTCTTCCTCTACTTCATCACATTTTCCCTCAAGATGATCCACTTCCTCTTCTGAATGAAGTTCACCCTCCTCTAGCAATACTTCCTCTTTTTTAGGATGGTCTTCTTCTGCTTGCACAACCTTTGTCTTTTTCAGTGCATGATCCCTGGATTGAGCATACTCCCATTAAGCGTGCTGCTGCTGCTCCAAATGTTGTAGCAGTGAGAATAATTGTTGGTTTTGGGCTCCTTTCTGGGTAATATTTGCTGAGAGCATCCCAATAGCTTACTCAAGGTCTTCTAGTCCAGTTGACCTTGCCTTAGGAGCATGCCCTGAAGATGATGCTTGCCTAGAATGGGGATCGATGATTGAAGGTTCCTTACTCTTTTCAGTAGCAAATCATGCTATAGCAGCCAGTGTAATAGCACTTCCATTGATCAATTTTTCCTCATCAATTATATAACGAAGTCCAACATTTATGCACAATCCAGTTATTACAGAGGAAAAAAAACACCCAATTATTAAATAGGCCAAAAAGAAACATCCAACCTTTTTAGATGCACATATACTAATCTCCCAAGAGATGATTTTACCAACATTAATGGATTTTCTAGTAGGTAATGCATGGAGTAAATTTAATATCTCTTGGGTGAAAGTTTGGATATGAGTAATGGGCATGGTTTTTGTGTGAATAAAGTGGTACTAAACCTTGCCCTAGGCTGTAAAGAAGATCTTAAACTCGTTCTAACACCTTCAACAAAAATTATGTGCCATGTCATTCCTAAAACTGTTACTTCATGCAAAGTATTGTTCAATTGAGCCAAAAATACCACTAGCTAAAACACAATACTCATCCTCTATGCTTTCTAATTTAAAAAGAGCATTCACAGCTTCGGGGAAAAAAGAGGAGCAATTATACCTCTGACAACAACAGTACTATGTTTATGCTCTAAAAGTTTGGATAAAATTCTCTTACGAGTGACTCAGTCATCAGGGTGAGCAACCGAATGGCTGCTAATATCTTTTGCAAGCCCCATTGTCTGGGTTTCCTTAATAAAAAATCCCTTCTCCTTGTGGAACTTTTTCAGTCTTTTCTACAGCTTCATTCATAAAGTTTTCAATGGTGGAAAGCTTTTTGGTAGCATTGTTCTTCCTCAAGATTCAAAAAAGTTTAGTTTTTGCTCAACTAGAGTTTGGGGATTTTCAAAAAGGGTGAGGGAAGTTGGAGATAAAGAAGACAAAGGTATTTTCGGGGGTAAGGGAAAAACTTTGAGCAGGTAGGGTTAAAGTCTGCGGCGCTTCATTTAAAGCAAAAATGAGTTGCCCTAACGTGCCACATGTTAATTGAATGGCACGATTAACAGAAAAAATTTGAAATTTAATTCAAAATTTTCCATGTGTGCTTATCCCGCTAAAATATTTGATTCTTTGGTGCTGTAGCACTGAATTTAGTCATTGTTGTCCTAACTTCCACAGAATAAAATCCAACTTTGTTTGATATTGGCCCTACCTCCTATTAGACCTGAAAATATCCAACCTAGATAATATTAGAATTCATAATAAAAGTTTGCACTAGGAATTTAGAGGCAATTAACAAAGATAAAAAAACCATCTAAACTTAAACCCTAATAAGAAAACATGCTTAAAGATAAAAAGAAAAATAGGTGGAGAGGGAGAGGGATGAGGTGAAGGGTTAATAGGATGGATGGGATCGAGAGTGGGAGCAGGGTTAGGGAATAATGTGGTTTGGGTGTGAGTGGGAGTCGGGGTAGGGATGGGTTAAGGAGCAGCAATGAAATCACAATCATGGCCAAATCAAGAGCTTTTGGAGAATCTTTTGGGTGATCCCTCGTATTCTACCTAGACATTGATCATAACGCCCCAATTTTCGAGAGTTAAACATGCTTGAAATTTCACAATTCAAAATCCCCATCTAAATTGAAAACCCTAATTTAAACGTTAAATAGAGGAAGCATAAAATTATTTTAAGAGAATATTAACTCATTAATTTGAATTAAATGATTCATTAAACTATAATAATGCCACACACGAAAATCCATAAAACATGAAAGTCAAACATGAAAATTCATAAAATTCCTGAAACAACAGTAATTAAACTGAAAATCTATTTCTAACATCATATAATCATAAATTGTGAAAAATCTCATATTTTCACTGTCTGTGGCAGTCCCTCACTCCTGCTGCTCACCATCACCTGCAACATATATATCTAGGGGGTGAGTATTAAAAATACTCAGTAAGTAAATTCACAAATCAATAAGCTTCACATTACATTAATGTAAACATATAACTCATGCAACTTTAGTTTAACACATTCACTTGATTATTAAATAACATAACATACTTGTAATTAACGTAACTGATTTCATGGTTAACACATAACTTGAACTTGTACTTATCCTTATTGATACTTGTACTTGATTGATCATAATTCAACTAGGCATATCCCTAGATTAACAACCTAACCAGAATTGATTCACACTTGAACGTGAACTTGTAACGTGAAACTTGTTACGTGACAGATTGAGTGTCCTGAAACTTGATGTCACTTAAAGTTATCTGAACCTTAAGGATGCTAACATGAACATTAACACCAAACCGTATATCTGATAACATGACGTGAACAATCTGGTGATTTGATAACCAATTGACATGACTCTACTTCTTGTTTACTTATCATTTTACTTGAGTTAAGATTCATAATTCACATTATCACATATACATGAGTAAACATATACCTTGTTCATGAACATAAATGATATAACTATTACGTGTATAACTCAAAATATAATCATACATAACATGGTAAATAATTTCATCATGACATGAAAAAATAAATAAAACACTTGATCATAAGGTTGAGCAACATAAAGAAATAATAAAAATAATTATATATCTACACTTATAATATACGAACAGAATTACTTTGTAAGTCCATTTACTTGGATTGGCTACGAATTAAATTCAACAACTAATGACCTGAAATCCAAGGATCCCGGATCACAACATATTCATATAATATCTATAATTATTTAATTAAATAGAATGCGAGTGAGGTTGGGAACATGTGGAAGCTAAACCATGTGTAAATTGATCAAGTGGTTCAACTAGATTCGAGTGGTCTAAACCGGTTCGGTTCTACTGGTTTGGGCCGGTTTGGTCTTGTTAGGTTGAACCAATTTTGTCTAGTCTGACCAAACCAGTTTGGTCTAGTCTAACTAAATCGGTTTAGTTTGGTCTGATTGAACCGATCTAGTTTAGATGGACCAGTTCAAGAGAATGAGAGGAACATAGAGGGGAAAAGGGAGGCGAGGAAGAGAAAGAGAGAGAGAGAGAGAGAGAGAGAGAGAGAGATAGATAGAACAGAGAGGGGAATGGAGACAAAGGAGAGATATCGAGAGAAATAGAGAGGGAGAGAGAGAGACCGAGAGAAGCAGAAATAGATAGATAGATAGATAGAGATAGATAGATAGATAGAGAGAGAGAGAGAGAGAGATGAAGGAGAAATCACAGGAAAATAGGGGGGAGAGAGAGAGAGAGAGAGACAGAGACAGACTGGGAGGAACAAATAATTGAGACAGAAACATAGGGGGAGAGGGAGACAGAAGAGAGAGAGAGAGATAGACCAAGAGAAACAGAGAGGGAGAGAGAGAGAGAGACTAAGAGAAGCAGAAATATAGAGAAAGATATGGAAGCTTAAAAAATTGGAGCTTGTAGGTGGTGCGATGACGATGCCAGAAACAGATGCAATATGATGGAAATTGCTGGAATTTGAAGAATAAAATTCAGATTTGGATGAATATATATATATATATATATATATATATATATATATATAAACATAGAAATAGGAAATTTGATTTGAGATATAGAGAAACTAGAAAAATAATAAAGAAAGTGGGAGAAGAAGATGGCATATAGGAGAGTCAATGATGGGGAGAGAGGCTTGCTGTCAAACGTTTGAGAGAGAGAGAGAGAGAAGCAGTTTCCACAGAAGGCTTCATGCATTTAAAACAAAATGGGAGAGAGGGGGGGGGGCTATGGGTGGTTACTTGTTTGAGATAAAAAATGAGAGAGTGGGGGAGATAGTTGAGTGTGAAGCTTATACGGTGTGAGTGTGGGTAAAAAAGTTACAAATCTACCCCTTAATGCTTGGGGTATTACATTCTCCCATCCTTAAAAACTTTCATCCTCGAAAGGAATATACCTTATTGAAATAACTCTGGATACTTGACACATATTTCTGCTTCTCGTTCCCATGTTGCTTTCTCGATCCGATTATTTTTCCAGAGAACCTTGATTAACTGAACCATTCTGTTACGAAGAGTTTGATTCCTACGCTCTAGAATTCTGGCTGGTTTCTCCTTATAAGATAATCATCATGAACTTGTAGAGGTTGAAAATCGATGGCATGCGTTGGATCAGGCACGTACTTGCGAAGCATCGAGATGTAAAACACATCATGAACACTTGAAAGAGCTGGTGGTAAAGTGTGCCAGTAAGCCAAAGGACCGATACGATCCAAAATCTCAAAAGGACTAATAAACCTGGGACTCAGCTTCCTCTTGCGACCAAAACGCATAACACCCTTCATTGGCGCAAGCTTGAGAAACATGTGATCAACCACTACAAATTCGAGGTCCTTTCTCGTAACATCTGCATAACTCTTTTGCCTATTCTAGCATTCTTCATTCTATCTCTGATTTTATGAATAGCTTCATTCGTAGACTGAACCAAGTCAGTTCCCAAAAGCTTATGTTCGCCAACTCCATCCCAGTGTACTTGCGACCGACACTTTTCCCATTAAGTGCCTCAAACGGAGCCATATCAATCGTCGCTTGGTAACTGTTATTGTAAGAAAACACCACGAGTGAGAACTACGTGTCCCAACTTCCAGAGAAATCCAAGACACAAGCTCAAAGCATATCCTATAATGCCTGAATCGTTTGCTCAGATCACCCATCAAATTGCGGATGTAAAGTTGTACTGAAATTTAACTGAGTACCCAAAGTTTTCTGTAGACTCTACTAAAAATTTGACATGAACCACGGATCCCGATCTGATACTATAGACATTGGAACCGAGCCCACTCCTCAAGTGAAAATGTAGTCTTGTCAAGAAAAAAGCGTGCAAACTTGGTATGACGATCCACCACAACACAAATGAAGTTATAACCTTTTATCATCATTGGTAGCCCTGAAACGAAATCCATAGTCACATGCTACCACTCCCATTCAGGAATACTTAAAGGTTGAAAGACCCTAGATGGTCGCTGTCTCTGAGCCTTGATCTGCTAACACACCAAACACCTAGTAACAAACTCAGCGGTTTCACACTTCATACCATTCCACCACTAATGTAACTTTAAATCATGATACATCTTAGTACTGCCATGGTACATAGTGTATGGTGAACTATGAGCCTCCGTGAGCAATTCCAGCCTAATGATTGCATCCAACGGAACACAAAGCTTCCCATTAAAGCGAAGATCTGAATCATTAATAATGTCGAACCCTTGTCTTTTGTCTGAACCTACTTCACTATGAATCAAAAGCAACTCAGAGTCTGAGTTCTTTTCATCAATAATACGTTGCTGTAATGATGGTTGAACTGTGAGCTGTGCTAACCGTGCTGTAGCATCTTTCAGTAAGACTTCAATCTCAGCACGTTCAAAATCCTTCAGGATATGCTCTTGACATGTACTAAGAGCTGCAGAATGGGCTGATTTTCTACTTAAGGCATCAACCACAATATTTTCCTTTCCTGGGTGGTAAATGACTCGTAATCATAATGTTTCACCAGTTCTAACCAATGGCATTTCCTCATATTAATCTCTTTCTAATTGAAAAAGTACTTAAGACTCTTATGATCTGTGTAAATCTTGTACTTACAACCGTACAAATAATGTCTCCAAATCTTGAGGGTAAATACAACTGCAGCCAACTCCAAATCATGTGTAGGATAGTTCTGTTCATAAGGCTTGAGTTGTTGAGAAGCATATACTATGACCTTTCCCTATTCCATCAAAACACAACCCAAACCTCTCTTGGAAGCATCACTATAAATCACAAAATCGATCTCACCATCTGGAATGGTCAATACTGGTGCTGACACTAATTTTTTTTTAAGGCTCTTAAAACGTTTCTCACACTCAGCCGCCCTAGTAAAGATGGCATTCTTCCCGGTCAACTGAGAAAGTGGAACAAAGATCTTTGCAAAACCCTCAACGAATCTCCTGTAATATCCTGCTAGACCTAGAAAACTATGAACTTCCCTAACATTTATCGGTTGAGGCCAACTAATCACCGCTTCAATCTTAGACGGGTCAACGGAGATTCCATCTCGAGATCCACATGTCCAAGGAATTATATTTACTGAAGCAAAAACTCACACTTCTGGAACTTGGCATATAACTGGCGTGTCTTTAACGCTTGCAAAATAATCCCATGGTGATCTATATGCTCAGCCTCTCATCTAGAGTACACCAGAATATAATCAATGAAGACAATCATAAAATAATCTAACTACTCTTTGAACACCCTGTTCATCAAATCCATGAAGGCTACCGGAGCATTAGTTAATCCAAACGACATCACTACAAACTCATAATGACTGTAACGAGTAGGAAACAGTGTCTTAGGAATATCCTCATCTCGAATCCTGAGCTGATGGTAACCTAATCTCAAGTCAATGTTAGAGAATATTGATGCTCCCTGAAGTTGATCAAACAAATCCTTAATGCGCGGTAATAGATACTTATTCTTCATAGTGACTTTATTCAACTCCGGTATTCAATGCATAGCCTCATCGATCCATCTTTCTTTTTAAAAAATAATACTGGATCACCCCAAGGTGAAACACTGGGTCTAATGAAACCCTTATCTAGTAATTCTGGAAGTTGATCCTTAAGTTCTTTCAACTCTGTCTCCTGAGGAGGAATAAGTTCTGGTAATTCATCGGAAAGGACATTAAAAAATTCACGAACGACTTGAACTGATCAAATATCTACATTTGTCTTAGTTGTATCCACCACAGAAGCCAAGTAACCCCAGTTACTACGATCAAGTACGCGTTATGCCCGCAAAGTAGATTTAACCTTCGGGATAGACAGATGCTGGGATCCCCTAAACTTGAAGCTAGGATTACCTGGAGGTAGGAATCAAACTTCCTTTCGATAATAGTCCATGTTGGTATAGTTAGCAGCCAACCAGCCCATAACTAGGATTACGTCAAAAATCATGCATCCCTAGGACTATAAGCGTAGCATACATAACACTATCTGCTATCATCAATGAACAATGCTCTATCACCTTATTAGCCAAGAGAGAAGCTCCAAAAGGTGTAGAAATATATAACTGAAAACCTAATGGCACAACAAACAATGATACATAAGTAAAAAATGAAACAAATATAAAAGAGTGTGTGGATCAAGAATCAATCAATGTAAAAGCTGAATGTCATAGTACAAGTAATGTACCTGCAACAACTGTATCTTACTGCCCAGCTTCCTGGTGAGTTAGTGCGAAAACCTTCCATTTTGCTCTATCTCCAGCGACGTTGTTATTCTGTCCTAGAGCAAGTAAAGGGAACTGTCTAAGGTAATGCCCTGTCTTTCCACACTTAAAGCAAGCGTTGTTCACTTTAAAAAACTAGCCACTGTGGTGCTTGTTACATGTACCGTACAAGGGATTTGATTTTATTGCCTGCCTTTTTGCGTTGTGGGGACCCGAGTGAGAATTATGAGATTTTCTCTTTCCATGAAACGATTGCTCTGACCATGATGGTGCGCGAGGTGGAAGATTTTGTTCCATCAACAAGTCTACTTCAACCACTGCTGCATAGGTGGTGTGCTTATGGAGCGACACAAAACCCTTTATCTCTGGACGAAGTCCCTTTTTAAAGGTTTGAACCTTCTTGATCTTGCTATCAACGTAATGTGTGGCGAAGTGAGATAATGACTCAAAATTCCTAAGAAAATCAACAACATTCATATTACCTTGCACCAGCTTAAGAAATTCAGCCTTCTTACTTGACCTGATGGTGATTGGAAAATACTTCTCGAAGAACAACTCCTTAAATTGATCCCAAGTCATCAAATTATGCACAACATCATGAGCTCTTTGTGTGAGCTCCCATCATTTTTGAGTTTCTCGTGGTAGCATAAAAGTTGCACAACTAAACCTTTTGAATCTTAGAACACATCATAAACTGGAAGATCTGCTCCAATCTCACAATCTAATTGTCAGCTAACAATGGATCGGACGAGAAACCATCAAATTCAAACAGGTTTCACCTCCTGAATGTGTGGATCAGTTGCATGTCGACCATTGTCGTCTGTTGTAGTAATTGTTGTTGAGCTGAGTGAGCCGTCGCTGTCTGCCTCAACAACTCCAAAAATTCCTCAAACATTTTGATCATGGTTGCTGGAAGGTTCACAACAAGATCGACCAGTGCGTGATTGTTATTTCTCGTAGGGGCCATTACTCTACTACCCACCAAAATTCAAGACTTACCAAAAGCCTACTCTTATCCTGTAAATATAACATAAACGTAATCAAACATGCCATAATGAAACTAAAGCACATCATACTGAATTAAAAATTAAAACATACTTATCATGTGTACCTGACTTATAAGGTGATGAATGAACCGAGTGAGCGACATGCCATATTTTTCACTAAGAAAATTCTACAGAATCTAAAATTTTTACTTTGAAACCAAAATAGTAATGTTCCGATTCTCGAGGGTTAAACATGCTTGAAATTTCACAAGTAAAAAGTCCCCAATTAAATTGAAAACTCTAATTTGAGAAAATCCTCAAATTAAAAACCCTAAATTTTTCCTAATTTTAACGTTAAATAGTGGAAGCATAAAATTATTTTAAGAGAATATTAACTCATTAATTTAAATTAAAAGATTTATTAAACTGTAATAATGTTGAACATGAGTATCCATAAAACTTGAAAGTCAAACTTGAAAATTCATAAAATTCCTCAAACAACAGTAATTGAACTAAAAATCTGTTTCTAACATCATATAATCATAAATTGTGAAAGATATCATATTTTCGCTGTCTATGGTAGTCCCTCACTCCTGCTGCTCGCCATCACTTGAAACATATCCATCTATGGGGGGAGGTGAGTATTAAAAATACTCAGTAAGTAAACTCACATATCAATAAGCTTCACATGACATAAATGTTAATATATAACTCATGCAACTTTAATTTAACACATTCACTTGATTATTAAATAACATAACGTACTTCTAATTAACATAACTGATTTTATGGTTAACATATAACTTGAACTTGTACCTATCCTTGTTCATACTTCTACTTGATTGATCATAATTCAACTAGGCATACCCTCGATTAACAACCTAACAAAATTGTTTCACACTTGAACATGAACTTGTAATATGAAACTTGTAACGTGAACATGAACATGACGGATTGGGTGTCCTGAAACTTGATGTCACTTAAAGTTATCTGAACCTTAAGGGCGCTAACATGAACATAGTGACACCCAACCGTATAGCTGATAATATGACGTCAACAATTTAGTGACTTGATAATCATTGGACATGACTCTACCTCTTGTTTACTTATCATTTTGCTTGAGTAAGATTCATAATTCACATTATCACATATACATGAGTAAACATATAACTTGTTCATGAACATAAATGATATAACTATTATGTGTATAACTTAAATTATAATCATACATAACATGGTAAATAATTTCACCATGATATGGAAAAATAAATAAAACACTTGATCATAAGATTGAGCAACATAAAGAAATAATAAAAATAATTATATATGCTACACTTATAACATTTGAACCGAATTACTATGTAAATCCACTTACTTGGATTCATTATGAATTAAATTCAGTAACTAATGACCTGAAATCCAAGGATCCCATATCATAACATATTCATATAATATCTACAATTATTTAATTAACTCGAGGGTGAGTGAGGTTGGGAACATGTGGAAGCTAAACCGAGTGTAAATTGATCAAGCGGTTCAAAACGGTTCAACTTGGTTTGAGTGGTTTGAACGGGTTCAGTTATGCTGGTTTGGGTCAGTTCAATCTGGTTGGATTGAATCAGTTTAGGTCTGGTCTGATCGAACCAGTTTGGACTGGTCTAACTGAATTGATTGAATCGGTTTGGTTCATATGGGCTGGTTCAAGAGAACGAGAGGAATAGTGAAATGGAAAGGGAGACGAAGAAGAAAGAGATAGAGATAAAATAGAGAGGGGGAGGGAGACAAAGGGGAGAGAGAGAGAGACCAAGAGAAATAGAGAGGGGGAGAGAGAGAGAGACCGAGAGAAGCAGAAAGAGAGAGGGAGAGATAAAGGAGACATAACAGAAATAAAGGGGAGGGGGATATGACGAAGAGAGAGAGTGTGAGAGAGAGAAGGGGAGAGAGAGTAAGAGACTAAGAGGAACAAATAATAGAGAAAGAAACATATGGGGAGAGGGAGATGAAGGAGAGATAGATAGACTAAGAGAAACAGAGAGGAAGAGAGAGAGCGAGAGAAAGACTGAGAGAATTATAAATATAGAGAGAGATTGAAGCTTATCAAAATGGAGCTTGTAGGTGGTGAGATGATGATGCCAGAAATAAATGCAATAGGATGGAAATTGCTAGAATTTGAATAATAAAATTTAGATTTGGATGATATATATAGAAATAGGAATTTTGATTTGAGATATAGAGAAACTATAAAAATAATAAAGAAAGAGGTAAAAGAAGATGGCTTATAGGATAGTCAACGATGGGGAGTGAGGCTTGCTATCAAACGTTTGAGTGGGGGGAGATAGTTAAGTGTGAAGCTTATATGGTGTGAGCGGGCATAAAAAAATATAAATCTACCCCTTAATGCTTGGGTTATTACATTGATGGGGTGTCAACCAACTATACCAAGTCAAGATCAAAGTGTTTAACCAATAAGGTTTGGACAAAGATCTCCACACAGATTTTGGCATAGTCTCTTGTAACACCCTTAGCTGTCAAGGAGTCAGAATAAAAACACTAGAAATGTTCCTAGGAGCTTTAGCATACTACAATTTTACAGGAAAATTCCATAGCTTGATCTAGATGGAGATTTTAGAGAGTTATCCCTAAGAAAATGTAACATTTGGTTGCCAAATCTAAAGAATGGTTAGCATCCCCAATAGGTACACCGACCATCCTTTAGAAGTGAATCTCTTTCCTCAATTGAGTTAAATTTAAATTTGAATAGTCCTTTGGTTGTAGAGATATCAATAAGACCTCTATTCTTTTAAAGCCAAGAGGTAAGCTTTTTAATTAGGTGTAAAGGAGTTGTTTTACCAACAAAGTAATCTACAAGGCAACATACCTATTTGGCAAAACTCTCACGAGTGACACAACCAGTAAGCATGATTGTGATTCTTTCCTCTTCAAATATGGCGGTTTCTTCCAAAGCCAGTTGGAATTTGGGTTTTCTTCCTAACTTTGTCAGCCCAAGACCCATTTGTTTTGGCTCTGATATCTAAGGAGGAATTGCAAAGCTTCTCACAAACAATATTTTGTTCAAAGCTGAAATGGGATGAGGTACTTCTCGATCAAAGCCTCGATAAAAGCATAAAGCTCAAACTCTTCAAAAGGAGGAGGATTCTGAGTTAGAGAAGATGGAAGAGCTAGACTAAGCTTTTCATGATCTTTAGTTACCAAATTCACATGGGAACATATCTTGAGGGGAGATAAAGGAGTTTTCCAAAGAAGAGTCTTCAATCAAAGCTAAGGATAATCATTTCCCAGGGAAAAAGGGAATCTTTTTCCATGAGAGAGATATCTACCGCTTTGTTTTCACCAGCTAAAGTGTAAGGGTCACGTGCTAAATGGTTGTTGTTAGAAGCTGATTGGTCGAACATGGCAAAGGATAGTATTTCTCGGTAAGAAAGGAAAGCAGCTTTACCCACTAGACAATGGGTCTCCTTCTTGCACAAAGGTTCACCTCTATGAAAGCTCCACCCTTGGCAAAAGGTCCCATAGAGATCTTGAGAAGTTTTTTAGAAAGATGTATATTTTGATCTTGGTTGGATAAATAAGCTTTATTCATATAAATGGAGCCTTTAGTAGAGGAGGACCCACCTCTAGTGAAGCTGCCTAGAAAGGGCTTTTTCAGAATACTCCCACCTCTCCAAATTTCACTTGATGAAAGGATGCAAGAGTAGAAGATTATGTTATACACCATCCACCTTCTATGTTGTTGTAATAGGACAAGAAGCTGAAGCACTAACTCTAGTTTTCAAACCTTGTACCCAGCAATGAATGAGCTTAATTAATGGCGAGGTCAAAATTCCATTTCACAAGGGTACCGGAATAGGCTAAACTTTGAGTATCGCCAGCTACGAGACCTAAAACCTTTTATAATTCACAAACCTGAGCTTCAAAGTAAGCATCTTTAACCATGATTGCCTTAAAAAACAAAGCTTCTACGGGAAGATGAGCAATATGACTCCCTTAGAAAATCTAGAGAGAAAGGAGAGCTTCTCTCTCTAGAACTCAAGTACCATAGGGAGTAAATGACACAATGACATGTGTTTAGGACCAAACAAGCAACTTGTCTAAACTTGATTTTTTCATGTTTAACTTGTACTCAAACTAACTTTTGACAATAAATACATATTTGTGGTGAGAATATTGAGGGCTGTGGTTGTTTTGGTGCATCTAGTGCTAAAGAGGGAGTAAAAAAAGTCCACGTGGAACATATTTAGGACCAAACAAGTCAAACTTGACTAAACTTAAATCTTTTGGGCATTATATATACTCGAACTGAGTTCTAACATCTAATAAACTGAGAAGATACCTAAACAAACCTAAGAGGCATGCCCAAAGAGTACAAAGCACAAATATTAAACTGTTTAAAGAAGTATAACATAAGTTCATATCCAAAAACATACCTTGTATAATACATTAAAATAAAACTACTAATACTATATTGTTGTGGAAGAACTAATATTAGAATTTACAAAAAATTGTAGGTTCAAATCCTAAGAATTTGCAAGGGTTTTGCTAGGGAGATCATCAATGAAGCCTTTGGCATTCCACAATCTAAATCTCACATTCTTCGCTATAAGCTTAATAAGCACCAACTTATCCCTCAGTTTTCCTTAAAAATCCAAGAGTTCATATCCTTCCACATGTAGTAGACAAAATGAGAGAAAAGGAGATTTGTTAAAGCGACCATAAGGGACTTTCCTTTAGACCAACCAATAGTTATGAGATGAGTTGGGTCCAAATGGATAAACTACAATTCATATCTCACTTGGTCAACTAGTCTGACCACATAGTTATGGAGAAGTCACACTCAATAAATAAATGTTCATACGTCTCAAAACAACCCACACAATAAACATAGTAAAAACTCCCTCCCAAGGAAGGGGAATTCCATTACACAACCTTATCTCTAGTAGTAACTTGTTAATGATGGCTAGCCAAGAGATAAAGTTACAGCTTGGAATGTAAATTTGAACCAAGTCACTGGTACCATCTCACATGCTCATTGGTGGGGGCTAGAGCTCTGTAGGCATCTCTAGTTGAAAACTTTCTACTTAGTCTAGTAGTCTCGAATCCCACATCTTGCTGGAAGGACTAAAGGGGCGGCAATGGAGTCTTTCTGATCTTAAACAATTCACCAGAGTTGATGGTTGGCCACGACCACTAACCTTTGATAATAATCTCACTAACCTTTGATTCTAATGGCCAACCTGTACCTGAGATGAGTCTCTGGCCAAATCTTGAAAGAAGAATACCTAGAGGGTGCTAGTAAGAAGTTTGACAGATCTATCATCCATAATGCTGACTGAACAAAAGGTAAGAAACTTACTTTTGCATTTTAGTACCTTCACCTACACCTAGGAAGGGTTAAAAGGAATGAGAATTAAAAATATAGGGCATTTTAGTACCTTCATACACCAGTCTTTGCGCAAAGTGTTTTTAGAGGTTATGATTAGATGAAAGGTGTTTAGAAACGCCACCTAATTATAGAGGACCAAGTCCCTCAACCCCAGACCTCCTTGGGCTTTTTCATAGCGTAGATCAGCCCCGACCACCTTAGCATTTGTATGTTTTGAGTCGTTACCATTCCAATAGAAGTTTCTTAGCATAGCTTGCACATTATTGACTACGTTCTTGGGTAAGATCTGATTAGTTACATTCTCCCAGAACATGATAGGTATTTAGAGTCTCGTGATCTTATTCTAGTAGTGATTCTCGCAACCAATGAGTCATAAAACATGCTTGCTGCGCTTAGTTGTAATTAAGGGCATCCCTAAATATCTCACAGGGAGAAAGCCTTCCCGAAACCCATAAATTGAGTTTATGGCTTGAATGGATTTAGAAGACACCCCTAAGAAAGGACTTGGCTCTTCTGGATGTTGTATTGAAGTCTAGAAAGGTTCTAAAATAAGTTCAAACTCTTCTTAATAAATTGGACAGATTTACTGTCTCCTTTATAAAAGATGAGTAAATCATCTACAAAACAAAGGTCACCAAGGTTTTGGCCTTTACTTCTCCAGTGATATTGAAGTGCTAGATGAGCGAAATGGAGGATTCAGTTAAGACTTTTATAATTAAGAAAAAGATGTAGGGGGTAATGTGCTCACAATTGTCTTATACCCTTGGCATCCCTGAAATAACCATGGAGCTTCCCATTGATATTAACAAGTATAAAGAGGATGAGATACATTCCACCACCCAATTAGCATACATATCAGGAGAATTGAGACATTTAAGAGTTTTACCAATCATCATCCTTGATTTAAGAGTTTTACAAAGATGTAGGAGAGTTGACAAGGTTTCCTTGAGCAACAAGTTGAGAAATCTTGGACCTGATCGTGTTTTTTCATATTCTAAAAGAAAAGGGATGTGCTTTGGCCACCAAGCTAAAGCCATTTCTCTATTGATTTTTATCTATAAAATCTTTCTTCAGAATGTTTGAGTTCTAAGTACTCCTTATATGAAGCTCTCTCCTGGCTTCGAAGGGAGGAGTTTAAGGGGTCATTAGCAACCAACTTCTGAATATCCTCAAGGTAAGATCTATCCAGTCTTGCTATAATGGTAATATCACTGCAGTGTAACTGATTAAACTATTTTAAAGAAACTTTGAATGTCTTGAGATCCTTAAAAAACTAAATAATAGTTAAACCCTTGACAAACTTACTGCATGATTTTTCAAGGAGAGGCCCAAACCCCTCTCTATTAAATAAGAAATTAAAGAACTTCAAGCAGATCTTAGCCTGTTTGTAAATTATCTAGCAAGTCGAGAAGTACTGGACTATGATCTGAGATCCCTAAAGAAGCAAAGTAACATTTGGTATTTGGGAAGGTGTCCACCTAGTGGGTGTCACCATAGTTCTATTAAGCTTGCACATGATATAGGTTCCATCCCGATGGTGATTAGCCTGTGTAAATTGACAACCGTTATAGGCTAGGTCATGAAACATAATATTGTTCGTACAATTGTTAAAGTCAGCCATTCCATCATCCCAACCCCCAACACCACCTAACTTCTTAGTTAGACAAGAAATAACATTAAAATCACCCAGAATCAACCAAGGATAGGTGGAGCAAGAAGAGTAGAGGTTCACTAGAGAATTCCAAAGCTCATTCCTGGACAATTTAGTGTTTGCAGCATAGACAAACGTAACAAAACATACTTAGTTACTAGCTTTAACGGTAATTTTACATAGCATAACCTGGTTAGAAGAATCAAGTAAGACAATATCCACAATCTTACTGTTCTAAGCAAACCAAATTCTATCCCCAACTACAAAATTATAATTAGCTACAACTTACCAATTGGAAAAATTAGATTTAGGCCGTCTGTCAAACTTAGAAATCTTAACTTCAGTTTTTATAATAGAACATATAGATAAGTTGAGATCCTTACAAGTTTTCTTACATAAGCCTATTTGAGAGAGCCATTGAGGCCTTCCACATTTCAAGAAATATTAGGAGTGGGATTTCTCACTAGTATCAACAAATTCATCACTCATCTTGATAGGGGAGGGGTCAGCTTACCTCTCCACTTCTTCTAGTTCTTCTTCCTAGAGATAAAAAGAGACTACGAATTGGATAGAGTGGGGGTGACATGTACATGAGTGGTAGCTAATGCTTAAAAATGAGCATATTAAACCGATTCAGGGTCCATAGAAACCTAGGCCAAGTTATCCCTTAGAATGAGGGAGCGTTTTGGTGGTAACACCTCAAAAGGAGATTTAGGTTAGAGGCACTCTGGTTTATTAGGAATGGTAGTTAAGGTAATCTAGAAGGGTCATGTGAGTGTTTATTTCTAGTTTTTTTGGATAGGACCAGAGTCCAGCCACTCTCAGCTAGAGGCATACAAGGTGGAGTGAAGGGGTAAGAAGGGGAAACGATGGCAGTTTGAGGCAAGAAGGTGGAGAGGGATGACACGCACAAAAGCGAACCAACTTAAATCCTTGCAATAAATATGATCGTTATTGAGTATGATAGCAAGCAAGGGTCATTCCCGTAGGAGATTGTTTCTAATTAAGTGTTATTAACATAAGATGAACACTAGACTCTATACTGACCAGAAATTAAAATGTGATTAGAAATCTTACTTAGACTCAACAAAATTGAACGAAAACTTGTAGACACACTAATGACACTCTAAAAAAATATGAAAATAAAATATGAGGGGTTTGAAGATTGTTTGAAAAGAAAACAAAATTGGAAACTGGAATTAAGAAAATATAGATTTAAAGAGTTAAGAATATGATAAGAAATATGGTTAAGGATTCATTCTCTATCTCTAGAAATATGCCAATCAATAATAAGAAATAACTTTCTCAATCTATCCAAAATAACAACCTTAAAACAATCACAAGTTCGATTATCTTGATCTTTCCTTACCTTGTCGTTAAGTAAAACAAGTTCTTTACTTCAACTCTTTCCATTAAACAACCTAGAATAAGTTCTCTAAATTTAGTTTAATGAAAGCAATTAATCAAAAAAGATATGGGTTGAATCAAGCAACAAATACACAAGTTCGGTTTATAAAACATGAGTTATATTCCTTATGTAATCAAACAAAAATATCCCATAATCATTGGAAACAATTTCTACTTTTGTTTAGAAAGCCTTGACAATTACGGATCAAGATTCTAAACTAGCAATAAAATTATTAACATATTCACCTAGTTGCGCACCCAAAAAAACAAGAAAGAATTTATAGATAATGAAATCAAAGGAATATAAACATAATTGAAAGAGAGATGAAAGAATTTTTTTGAAATTTATTAACTAATAACCATGTCTAGGGTTTTGAAATTATCCTTAACCAAAGAAAGAAATTAGCTACACATGGAGATACTAAAGATCATACTTCTAAACTAGAAATTAACTCAAAATCCTCCTCCTTTTGGTTGGGACGTGCCCCCCTTTTTATAGAGGTTGTGTGCTCTTCAATCTTCACAAAAATCAGCAACTCCTCCCTAGAATCTCTCTTTTTCATAGTTAGCAAAATTATCCTTTTAAGAAATCTAGCACAAGTAGGACTCTTTTCCATTTATCATGAAAATAATTTAAAATTCAAACTTCAAGATAAAATATGATAGATTCTAGCTCAAGAGATAAGCTAAGGTCCTGATCTTTATCTTTATCCTTCACTGATTTAAAATCATAATCAGATTTGATCCCCCATTTTGACCATGTTTGAACGATCCAAAAAATACCGAAAAATATTCAAATGAAAGATTAATCTCTTATCTGTCCAACCATATAATATTTGTATTGTAGAAAAATCAGGATCATCATGTAATGTTTGTTTATCTTCGATTGTGCAAATCTGATGAATTTGATGCTTAATTTGAAATTCAAATTTTGAGTTGATATTTAAATTTCAAATTTTAAAATTCATATGGTGGTACATGGAGAATTGGAAGCAGTTGGAGATAGAGTTTTAGACCATTTTGAACACCTTTCCCAATTGCTTATTTTTATAACCTGAAAATACATTAAAAATAAAATAAATATCTGAATGTAATATTTGTGAAATAATTACATAAAACATCATATTTAATCTCTTCTTTTCACAAATATTATTATTTAAACATTGAATAAAATTTATTTTTACGCGGAGGATTTGAAGGGCTAATGGGAGGGATGAGATTGGGAGTGGGAGCTAGGTTAGGGAAAATGTTGGTTTGGGTGTGAGCTGGAGTTGGGGGAGGGGTGGGTTTAAAAGAAGGAAGAAAGTGACAATCATCCAAATATAGAGCATTTGGAGCATCTTTTGGAGTTTGGTGGGGTCCCAACCATCTGTAGTATAGTTAATATCAAAGTTCTTACCCAATTTGGTTTCGACAGAGATCTCCAACACAGATTCTGGAAGTCTCTTCTAACAGCCTTGGCTGTCAACACTACTACAAAAATAGGTTATACTCACAATCACCTATTTACTTTAATGACAATTTTATAAAATCTGTCAAAGAAAAATAAATATTAGATGAAATTATTTAGATAGCATATAAATGTTTTATCCACTAAGTTATATTTTGAGCGGTCATAATAATTTTTATAATAACAGTGTGAAAATAAATTGTCATAATTTTTTATATAAAAACTCACTTATTACCAAAGATCACTTTACTTACAAAATTGCCAGCCCATTTAATCCACCCTAAAATCTAATTTAATTTTCCCATTCCTGAATATAAACCCATATCTCTCTCTTGACTCTCCTCTCTCTCGAACAGTCTCAAGTGAGGACAAACTTGCCGAGATCATGAAGGAAAATGATGTCTTTGGCGATGGGATGAGCTTCGACCAAGGTGCTAGAACTGCCTTGGCCTTCGTCACTTTGCTCCCCGATGAGTATGAGTTCTTATACCATAACCCTTGATCTTTCAAGCTATGAGCAATGGTTGAGTTAAAGAACATGCGCTTGGTTAGGCATTTGGTAATACCCTCATTTCCTCTCCTTTGTTTCTTTTGACTGTTACTATATTCGGTGCTTATATATGCATTCAAAGTTCCAAGTTTCCTAACGCATAGAACATTGATTTCTTAAAATTTTTGTTTGCCCTAGACTATAGTCTTACATTATTTTCAGGTTCATTCCCCTTAACTTTAGATATAAATAAGGAAAATATGATATTATATATTGCAGTGATTGGTGCCTTACATGGCTATGCCTTTTTTGAATGTGAAACTGACTGGGAGATGAGTCGTACATACAAGGTGGTATAATTTTTTATTGTTTAGAATCCCCCTTCTCTCGATCTCATTATGGAGTCGACACACTCGCTAGCAATGAGAAAGGCGTCTAATTTAGTTTGTTTATTAATATAGTGAAAATAGTGTAAAAGTTGAGAATAACTTGATTTGTTTCCACTTGAAGCAGATAGCATGTTTTTGTTAAGCCCTGTAAGCATTCTCTATTCAATTAACCTGTTTATCCATAGTGCTACCAGAGTATGTACTGTTAACTTTAAGGTTTTTATGTACTCACATTCAGTAGTGATCCTGATTGCCTAGTGAATTTGAAGCCCATGAGGTAATACACTTCTTTTCATTTCTGGTGCAGTTTATATGTAGTGTCTCGCTCGGATAACCTAGTAATATTTTTGTTTTCGAATTTGCAAGATGCTCGCCATTTAATTATTGATGATTGTCAAATTATAATTAATCACAACAGGCATCAGCTGATGCCGAGGTGGATTCCAAGAACGTTTGGTCAGTTAAGAGTTCTAATTGCTTAAATGTTGCCTCAACAAACATCAATTTTGCCTTATTTACATTCTTTCCAACAAGAGGTGTAATACCCATGTATTTTTTAAGGGTTATTTTTGTAATTCAAACCCTCACTCACACATATGCACTCATTTACACACTAAGCCAACCCAATTTATTTTCCTCACATGTGTTCTCTCTCATTCATCTTCCCCAAATCTGTCTTTGCTTTTATCTCAAGCTTACCCACGTAACTCCCCCTCTTTCCTCTATTTTTGCAGGAAACGGAGTGTGTAACTCCCATCTAATCTAATGCTCCTTAAATCCCTCTTCTTCTCCATTTCTATTTCACGAAACCCCCCTCCCTTTGTAACTGTTGTTCAACCTCTTTCCCTCACTCTTCTGTTTGTTCTCTTTGGCAGCCTCTCTCCCTCAATCAAACATTTGCGTGTCATTCTTTCAATTTCATCTTCTTCAACATTCTAATTTAAGTAAGTTTATCTCCCTTCTTTCTCCTATTTTTCTTTCTCGTTTCCTCTTCTCTATCTGAAATGTTGGTTCTTCAATTCCAGCAATTTATATCCTTTTGGCAACGTCATCGTATCGTCGCTTGCAAGCTTCAATTGGGTAATTTTCATGTTCTCCTTTCTTTTCTCTCTATTTTGTCTCTCTCTCCCCTTCGTCTCCCTCCCCCTCTCTGTTTTGTCTCTCCCCCTCTTCTTCATCTCCCTCCCCCTCTCTGTTCTGTCTGCGTCTCTCTCTCTCCCTCTTCTTCGTCTCCCTTTTCTGTTTTTCCCCCTTCCTTTGAACCGGTTCACCTGAACCGGATCGGTTCATTTAGACCAGACCAGACCGAACCAGTTCAGTCAGACCAGACAAAACAGCAGAACCGAACCAATTCAGACCACCCGAACCTTGTTGAACCGTTTTAAACCATTTGATAATTTACACGCAATGTGCTTTCCACCTGTTCCCAACCTCGCTTAGTTAATTAAATAATTGTAGATATTATATGAATTTGTTGTGATTTGGGATCCTTAGATTTTAGGTCATTAGTTACTGAATTTAATTCGTAGTGAATCCAAGTAAGTTGATTTACATAATAATTCGGTTCATGTGTTATAAGTGGAATATATAATGTGAAATTGTTTTATTATTTCTTTATGTTCAATCTTATGATAAAGTGTTTTATTTGTTTTCCATATTATGATGAAATTATTTATCATGTTATGTATGATTATATTTTAAGTTATACATGTATTAGTTATACTGTTTATGTTCATGAACAAGTTATATGTTTACTCATGTATATGTCATAACATCAAATATGAATATTAATTCAAGTAAAAAGTGATAAGTAAACAAGAAGTAGATTTAGTCATGTCCTTTGGTTATCAAGTTTTAAGTTATACATGTATTAGTTATACTGTTTATGTTCATGAACAAGTTATAGGTTTACTTATGTATATGTGATAACGTGAAATATGAATATTAATTCAAGTAAAAAGTGATAAGTAAACAAAAAATAGACTTACTCATGTTCCTTGGTTATCAAGTAACTAGATTTTTCACGTCATGTTATCAAGTTATACATTTGGGTGTCACCATGTTCATGTTAGCGTCCTTGAGATTCAGATAATCTTAAGTGACATCAAGTTTCAGGACACCCAATCTTTCATGTTCACGTTCATATTACAAGTTCAAGTTCAAGTTGTGAAACAGTTCTGGTTAGGTTGTTAATCGAGGGCTATGTCTAGTCGTGTTATGATCAAACAAGTATAAGTATTGGCATGTATAAGTACAAGTTCAAGTTATACGTTAATCATGAAATCGATGTGTTATTACAAGTCTTTTATGTGACCTACGAACGTGTTGAATAAATTTGCATGAGTTATATGTTTACAATTATGCCATGTGAAACTCATTAGTATGTGAATTTACTTACTGACTATTTTTAATGCTCACCCCCATAAATGATTGTGTTATAGATGATGGTGAGCTGCAGGACTGCGGGACTGCCATAGCAAGCATGATTATAATTTCTAAGTTTAATTATGACTTCAGTTATTTCAGATATTTATGAATATTCATGTTTAATCTTTCATGTCATATGAATTTTCGTGCTTCACTTTATTACAATTTAATGAATCAATATTATTTTAAAATAATTTTATGCTTCCGCTATTTAACGTTAGAATTAGAGCACAATTAGGGGTTTCAATTTGGGGATTTTCTCAAATTAGAGTTTTAATTGAATTGAGAACTAGAAGTAATAAGTATTATTGTGCCGCAGTTAGGAACTTGATGTTTCCTATCTTAACTTTTAAATCATTCATGCAAACGACTTTATATGATGAATTTAATGCCTGCTGTTCCTTTTTTAAAAATATATTTCTTGCTTAAGAAGTTGCACCCTTGTACTTGGCTTGGTATGGCTGCAAGCCTACTAAATGTCCATTTCACCACTCTACATGGGGTTCTCGGTCATCTCGTGATAAGTGAACGGATTAGACTGGCAAGAAATTGTGTTGTCGTTACATACAAAATTATGAAGCTCGGAATGAATCTTGGATATTATGAGCTGATTCAAGGCTTAGTACTACATGTCAAATTTCATGCATTAGATATTTCATCTGATAGATGCTACTTGATGTTGGCTTTCTTAATTTTCTTAACAAAGTAGGCTTTTGTCACTTGAAACAAGTTCTTGTCCCCAATATATGTTTCTCTGGTTTACATTATATAACTTGAAATACAGAGAGCAGTGATCGTATTGTCTTATCGTATTCTGTTCCTCCCTGATTACTTTCAAATTTTCAGGTTTTGGCTCTGTTCCCAGCCCAAGGTCTAGAAGTTTCATGGTCCTCTGTAGTCAAAATCAGACAATCTTTATATCTAGAAGGACCTGGTAAAGATCCATTAAGACCTGATCAGAGGACACCTATAAAAAAATTTCTTCCTTGCTAGCTCTTACACGAAACATGTATTTGAAATTTTCACTCTTGTACTAAATTGTTGTTTGGGTATTAGTTATTACTGTGTTGTGGCCAGTGCCTCCGTTGTGCTCCCTCTTAAAAAATAATCTTAGCTTATTTGAGATTCTGACAAAGGTAAGAGGCATTGTAAGAATCTACAGTTAGGTTATGAGTGCTCCCTTATGATCTACCCAAAGTTGACGTGAAGAAATAAAAGCTCTTATAAGCATAAGAAAATTTCTCTTACTTTACCTTGGACTGGAGATAACTATTAAGACTTAATCTGTGCTCCTTTTACAGCGTTTCTTTCTCATTGATTCTCACTGATATAATCTGACATTATTAGTGGAATTTGACTCTTATCCACTTATTGTATGGATATATTCGAGAGTGTTTTGTTTAGAAACGCTTTTAGGCATATGAAAAAAATGAGTTTAGCTAATATTTATTGAATGAACATCTTAGTTAGAGCACTTTTATGAGAAAGCATTTCTTAACAGCCATTTGATCAAAGTGCTTATTGAGAAAGTAGTGCGATGTATAAAAACTAAAAAATGAAATTAAATAAATATAGGTCAATATGGTAGTTTCTTAATGTATAAAAACCACTTAACAAAGAAAGATCGGATTGGTTATAATTTGCTGATATATTGAAATTTGTTATACATTGAAGATACGTTTGGGGTGAAGCCAAGTACCCCACACTGTCATCATTGAGGGAGACTATTGATAGCATTCATAGTCAAGTGGCAAAGATTGAGAGGATGATCTTAAAGTAACGTCTCTTTGTTGTTGAGTTGAAGTTTACATTTCTTACTCAATGGTTGAGTAAACCAATAAGTAGTGGTTTATTATCAGATGGTATGTTTCTCTGTTCCTTGATGCCTCTGTTCGATAATATATTTTGATGAATTGTGGCAATGATAATTTATTTGCTAAATTGTCTCATTTTTATGAATTTAGCCGGGCTTTCATTTGTTGGATTCACCGTTGCCGCCAGTTTTGTTTTGTTCTTGATTTAGGAGTATGGTTGAAAGGAAGATGCCTTTCCAGAGAGCACTGCGTATGCTAGTAAAGATTTTTCCATAACATGATCGATATAATTATAGTTGTAATAGAGCAATGAGCTTAGGAGAAGTGAGAACTGATGTAATTCTGTTACTTGAGATCTTATATGCCTAATAAGTTATATGAATCTTTACGATGTTAAATAGATCGTGAAAAGTACCTAACCTGATGTGACCAGATCACAACCTTTCACTTTCTTCTATATTTCACTTTCTTCTATATTTCACTTTCTTGCATCTTGTCATAATATGTACTCTATGATGTGTGAATATGCAGGGTATAATGTAAACTACCATAAGCTTTGTATGTTTAGCTTTTGTATTCATCACCAGAAGCTTTCTTTAACTTTGGTTCTTGGGAAATTTTTATGATTGTTGATGTAAGTTTTTTGCTAAGAGATCTCTTTGTCCAATAGATTTATGCATTTTGATAATAATTCCTAGAAGTTGAGTACTAATTAATAAATATAAAGTATAGAGCATTTAGTTATGTTGTATCTAATTGTGTTATTCCCCCTCTAAATTACTGCTCTATGTTAGATTATGCTAGTGTTCTTACCATGATTTATGCATTATTGTGCTCTACACAAAGTACAGGCGCTGGGTATTGGAGAGGAGGCATATCGGTTCTCCCAACTCAAAAAAATCGTCATGGGAAGTCAATTTTTTTTTAGGAAAAACTGTCATTGAAAGGCTTTTTCGCCTTTCTATGACAGTTTTTTAAAAGAAAATGGGCCCTTTAATGACGGGAATTCCTGTCATTAAAGGTGTTTTGTGGCATTTTTAATGACGGAGATTTCTCATAATTAAAGTCACTTCTCATAATTAAAGTCACTATTTTGCAAGGATTGGGGAAGGAGTTAGCATTTCTCTTTGGGGTGACCCTTGGCACCACTTGGGAGTGCTTTTTAATAGGTTTGGCAGAAACCACATCTTGGACACAGGTTGGGATATCCACACCAAAGTCAGCAACATCAATAGCACTGATAATTGGTCTTGGCCAGTAACTAATACAACTACTTTGATGGCCATCAAGGAAGCTACTATCAACATGCCCCATCCTCTGACCTCCATACCTGATAAATGGATCTGGGATCCTGATCTGATGAGAATTTCTTAATTGCTTCTGCTTACCTCACTTTGAAGCAGTCTGGGGTGCTTGTTACTTGGGGAGAGTTTTTTTGGTTCCCCTACAACATTCCTAAACATAGCTTCATTAGTTGGCTTGCTGGCAGGGATAGGCTTCACTACCAAAGACAAGATGGCTAGATGGGGAAGTAATGTTAGCCCCAATTGTATGTTCTTCCTTCTCACAGTGAGAGCGGGATCCACCTATTTTTTAATGCTCTACTAAAAAGAAGGACCTTTGAAGTCTTATTTTGAAGATTGCTCTCAATTCCTTTGTATATAATATTTGGATTGAGTGAAACACTAGGATTTTTTAAGGTAAGATTAGTGAGAGGATCTATATTTTAAGATCCATTACTAATTCTATTAGGGACAGGCTGTGGAACCATCCTCCCATTTTTTACTCCCTTTTTAATAGGAGGCTCTTGGTCATGTGGAATCTCCCTCCACATTTAGTTGAGAAACCTCCTTGAGGTTCTATTTTATTTTGTTTCGATTTCCTTGGGCTTGTCCTTAGTTGTGCCCTGTTTTTTAGTTTCCCTTTGATCTAATATATTGGCTTTTATAAAAAAAATATCAAGGGAAATCTTATCCAAGTTCATCTTATTTTGTCCTAAACACGTCACATTGTCTCTTTAAGTGAAAATTTTGACTCCCTATGACACTATAAGCACTCAAAATGACTACATATTTCAAAGTTCTTACACATAATGTGTATTTAGTGTCAAAATTCACTTGAGTACAAGTTATGAGCAAATGATTGAAGTTTAGCTAAGATCATCTCGTTTAGTACTAAACAAGTCTCATTGGGTCTTTTTGGCTCCCTGTGCGACTACAAGAACCCAAAACAAGCACAACCCTCCAAATGTGTTTTTCATGTCAAAGTTAGTTCGAGTACAAATAATATCGAAGTGATTCAAGTTTAGTGAAGCTTGTCTTGTCTGGTCATAAACATGTCCTATGTGATCTTTTTTAGTACTTATGTCAATCCAAGTGACTACAACGCTCCATGTGCCCAAAAGATTCATGTGTTGTTTGGTCATAAATATGTTGCATCCAGTCTTTTTATTTCTCTTTGTCACTAGAAGCACCCAGAACTAGCACAAAGCAACAAGTTGTTATCCTAAACACATATTTGGTGTCAAAACTCGGTTCAAGTATATGCTATGCTATAAAAATTCAAGTTTAGCCAAATTCATCTTGTTTGTTCCTAAACATGTTCCATTCAAAATTGTTTGCACTAAGAGCTCTAAAAATGATCATAATGCTCCAAGTTCTTATCCTAAATGTTTGTTTAGTGTCCAAAGTCACTTTGAGTTCAAGATATGTCGAAAAGATTAAAGTTTTGTCAAGTGAGTCTCATTTGGTACAAAAAATGTTCCATTAGATCATTTTTACTCCTTATGGTACAAAAAGCACCCTAAAACACCCAAAACTCTTCGATTTCTTATCAGAAATGTGCATTTGCTACCAAACCTCAAATCAAATACAAATAATGCCCAAAAGATTCAAGTTTAGTCAAGTTCATCTCGTTTGATCCTAAACAAGTCCCATTAAGTCTTTTTGAGTCGTTATGGAACTAGAAGCACCTGAAATGACTAGTTCGCTTCAAGTTAGTCCTAAAGCATGTCTCATTGGATTTTTTTACTACTCTATGGCACTGGAAGCATTTAAAATAACCCCAACGCTCCAAGTTCTTATCAAAACATGTATTTAGTGTCAAAAGTAATTTGAGTACAACTTATGCCCAAAAGATTCAATTTTAGCCAATTTTGTCTTGTTTTGGTCCTATGTCACTAGAAGCTCCCAAAATGTCCATAACGCTCAAAGTTCTTGCTCAAACATGTATTTAATGTCAAAACTCAGTTTGAGTTTATGATATGCCAAAAAGATTCACTTTTAGCCAATTACATCTTGTTTGGCCTACATTAGATACATTTTAGTCTTTTAGACTCCCTTTGGTACTAGAAGCACTCAAAACAACCACAACGCCCCATGTTGTTATCATAAAATTGTATTTTGTGTCAAAAGTAAGTCCGAGTGTGTACTACACCTAAGTTTAGCCAAGTTCATTACATTTGATCATAAACATGTCCCATTGGATCTTTTTTATCCCGATGCACTACTACAAAAAAAGGGTCGGATGACGGGTAAAATCCGTCATTATAACTTTATATTGACGGCTGACGGACTGTCATCTACAGGACTATCATCGTTAGTCATTTAAAAAACCATCATTATAAAGGGGTACAATGATTGGGAATCCCCATCATCGTAGGTACCGTGAAAAGTAGATAGATAACGGGGAATCCCCGTCATCTTAGTCCCCGCAAAAAACATATAGATGGCGGGGAATCCCCGTCATTAAAAGTACTCTAACTCTTTAAAAAAAACTGTCATGGAAAGGCATTGCCTTCCCATGACAGCCCTTCAACATGTTCCAATATTTTTCTTGTAGAGAAGTTGATTAATCACTATTGACATACGCTTAGCTTTTTAATCACTGTTAATAAGTCTTAAGAAGGATAATGACCCAAAGAAAGATAGCTCAGTAACTAGACGCCTATAGCATTATTAATATCATCACAATCAAGTATGATACATGTGACAAGTTAAAGAACAATATACTAAATAGTTGGGGAAAAGCTAAGTTGCTAACTATAAACTTTAAACACAGAAATGAAGTAAGAAATCGCCGATGATATTTTTCCCAGGAGAAATGAAGGCGGACACACCATGATATAATGATGTTGATATTGATAAAGACTAGATCATATATGGTCTTCATGAATAATTAATCAGAAGAAGGTAACAATAACCTTTTTATTATTGACAGAAACTCATCGAAAAGTTTACATACCGATCAAACATGCTCTGTAGTACACACCAATTCAAACAAGCTCACATGCTTTCAAACATATGACAAAGAGCCTTCACAATCTGTCAACCTATCAAACCTGCAAAAATCTCGAGCATAAAAGAACCCACAACAATCAAAAAGCATGTAATTAAAATCACTATCATGCCCAATCATCGGTTCTAACTGAATCTTTTAGTGTGTGGCAATTGATTAATCTTTTTGTAATCTATAAATATCCCACAACAGAGACCTCCCAAATCTTTATATGATATGTCAAATTGCGTCTTCCATTCAAATTAAATGTCTTTAATAAAAATGGTGAATAATAAGTTTCACTATATCTAAATAATCTTATCAAACAAACTAATATGAATACCATTCAAATTAAATTTGACCTTAATAAGAATGGTTATTAAGTTTTACTACTGATGTGACACGGGCAATTATAGATTGAATTCTTTCATTTCTTTTCACTTCTTTTGCAATGACAAAACTTAAACCTATACTATTTGGTTAAAGATCATCAGAGCATGAAGTCTTAATACATAAACTCTCAAATGACTAGATTATCAAAGAAATTTTGCAAAATTCTGCGCATGGAT
The DNA here is from genome assembly GCA_003255025.1 of Datisca glomerata. Classification (NCBI taxonomy): domain Eukaryota; kingdom Viridiplantae; phylum Streptophyta; class Magnoliopsida; order Cucurbitales; family Datiscaceae; genus Datisca; species Datisca glomerata. The sequence continues at coordinate 792,085 of QANY01012059.1, read as the reverse complement.
GTCGTTCATCAATAAAGCCAGACATAGAATCAGAAATCAACCAATAAAAAATATAATGAACAATGTTGCCACACAAAATAGACTGAATAAATCACAACTCAAGATAAAAAGAAAACGCAGAAAGAGAGAAAACTCACACGATTATTGTATATTTATATATTACAAGTTAAACATCATAACATGTATGTTCAATGTTTAGCTCATCAATTAAAACCACTAAAGTAGATTTTTAACAATTTAAAATCCAATTCACAACTCTAAAACATGTTGTCCAAGCATAAAACTACCAGTATAGAAGAATAAGTAATCTTGACCTTTCAGGCGGCGCGAGCTAGGGCTGAGAGAGAGAGAGAGTTACATTCAAATTTCTGGCCAAGATCCTACAAGGACTTAAGAAAACAAAGTATGTGAATCCAAGTTCTTTATATAAGAACAACAATAGAATCATGGAAAAATTGAATTTTCAATATCAGAAGATATCACATTGAGAAATTGAAAATACTGAGTGTTCCAACAGAGAACCTCCAACAAAACCGTGAAAAAAACAAATTTGTAACTACAATTGATCTTTCTACACTTAAGAAACATAACAGCAAGCAGAAAATGAAAAGATATATATGATACAAAAATTCAAAAACTCTTTCCTTGACAGAAGAACCAACCTAGAAGTTCAAGAACAACATTAATAAAAAAGTAGATGACCAAAATCCTAACCGATAATAAGCATAACTTAATTAACAAAGAGCTAGCTTGAGTATCTTTCAAGTATACCATTTGTACAAAACAAAACAAACACGATAACTGTTCAAAGCATATATCATCTACATTGAAAAATGTCTCCCAAAGATTGAAAAATGTCAACATATATCATCTACATTGAAGGTCAAAGATATTTTTAATAACTTAATTTCAAAGAATAGAAAAATTTACCTGAGACCCACCAAAAGAAGAGATTAGACAAAGTGAAAACAAAAATAATTGAAATCACAGAGCTTTATTGATTCCCAGCAAAGAATATTGCCTCAAAACACAACCAAATTTTAAGAACAACAAAGTGGTTGAGGTTAATATTGAGAAGTGGGATAAACCTTATAGTTGATTCAGGAAAAGAAATCCATAAATGCTCCATAAATTTTTCAACCCTAAAAATGACAGAGAGAGAGAGAGAAATAGTGTGTGTGTGTGTGTGTGTGCGTGCATGCTTGCGTGCGTGCATGCGTATGTGCGTGCGTGTGTGTGTGTGAGAGAGAGAGAGAGAGTTTGAGAGCTCAGGAATTTTTTAGATAAAGAGAAAGACCAAGATGAGAAGAGAGGCGTAAGAAAACAAACCCTAGGTTCTATGATACTCATTCTCTTTGCTAAATAGAGGTTGAGGAAGAATACATCTAAAAATAGAAAATACACTGTAAAGAGTAGAACCCCACCGTCAAAGCTCACCTAGAAGCTTGCCTTGAAGTCGATGTGAAGCTCACCTGGCGCGCGGTCTTCTCTTCCAAATCGCCACTCGCCGCTGTCAAACAAAAAATAGATTGTGAAGAGTAAAACTAGGGTTTAAGATGGATTATATAGGATGGTACTTCTGTAAATAAAATGAACTTTGGGTAGTTAGTAAGTTTTTTTATACTATAGAACTATGACATGTTTTTTTTCCACTATCATTATAACAAGTTATAATGGCAGCCTAAAAATTAGTTGTCATAGTAGATAACACATTGATGATAGCTAATTTTTGAGCTGTCATCAATGCCCGAACTATCTCACCCTAACTATTTTCCATTGAAAGATTTTAGATAGTTGTCATTGTATCATAGATGTGGCTGTCATCTAAAACCAAAATTATAGTAGTGATGGCACTAAAAGCACCCAAAACAAGCATAACGCTCCATACTCTTAACTATATTTGGTGTTAAAACTATGTTCGAAAAGATTTATTTTATACAAGTTCGCCTCCTTGGATCCTAAATATGTCTTGTTGGATCTTTTTAACTTCCTATGGCAATAGGAGCACCCCAAAATGGCCACATCACTTGAAATTGTTATACTAATGTGTATTTGATGTCAAAACCAAGTTCGAGTACATGCTATCACCAAAAGATTGAAATTTAACCAAGTTTGTCTCATTTGATCCTATACACGCCCCATTGGGTTTTTTCACTCCCATATCACTAGGAGCACCCACAACGACCACAACACATCAAGTTCTTATCGTAACCGTGTATTTAGTATCAAAAGTCAGTTCAAGTACAAGATATGCCCAAAAGATTCAAGTTTAGACAAGTCCATCTGGTTTTGTCCTCAACACGTCACATCAGGTCTCTTTGACTCCCTATGGCACTAGAAACACTCAAAAATGACAAACGCTCAAAGTTCTTATCACAAATGTGTATATAAAGTCAAAAGTCTGTTTGAGTAAAAGATATGCCAAAAAGATTCAAGTTTAGCCAAGGCCATCTCGTATAGTCCTAAACATATCCCATTGGTTTTTTTTACTCTTGATGGTACCGGAAGCATCCAAAACAAGCACAACGCTTCAAGTTCTTTTTGCAAATTGGTTTTTCATTTAAAAAGTTAGTTCGAGTATAAGTTATACACTTATAATTCAAGTTTAGTGCAGTTCATTTTGTTTGGTCCTAAGCACATCCTATTGGATCTTTTGAGTCCCTATGGCACTAGAATCACAAAAAATGGCCACAATGCTCCATGTTCTTATCCCAAGCATGTAATTGGTGTTAAAATTCAGTTTGTGTACATGTTATGCCCACAAGATTCAAATTTAACCAAGTTTGTCTCATTTGGTCCTCAACATGTTCTATTTCATCTTTTTCATTTCTTTTGGTCCTAAATGTGTATTTGATGTCAAAATTCAATTTGAGTACTATGTCCCAAAGGTTAAAGTTTACCCAAGGTCATCTCTTTTGGTCCTAAACACGTCGTATTGGATCTTTTTGACTCCCTATGTCACTAAAAGCTCCCAAAATAATCACAACACTCCAAGATCTTATCAAAAATGTGTATTTAGTGTCAAATGTTAGCTTCAATACAAGTTATGGCACTAGAAGCATCCAAAATGATCACAACGCTCAAAGTTTTTATCCCAAACATGAATAATGTCATAAGCCAGTTCGAGTATAAGTTATGCTCTAAAGATTCAAGTTTAGTCAAGTTTTGTCTCATTTGATCCTAAACCCTTGAGTTCAGTCTGGTCTGGTTTGAATTTAGAGGCAAAGACCAGCCTATACTAGTACCCTTGTGAGAGGTAGCTAGGTCACTCTCTCTTCTTCGGCTTATATGCCTCTTCATTCTCTACTTTCACTACCTTTAATTAAAAGGAGAAAAATTAGAAAGTCTAAATTTCAATTTAGAGGCAAAAATATAATGGTACCCTTATGAGAGATAGCTAGGTCACTCTCTCTTCTTCGGCTTATATGCCTCTTCATTCTCTACTTTCACTACCTTTAATTAAAAGGATAAAAATTAGAGAGTCTAAATTTAAATTCAAGTTTAGTCAAGTTTTGTCTCATTTGATCCTAAACCCTTGAGTTCTCTCCCTTCTCTCTAGAATCTTGTTAGGGAACCAAGCTACTCCCCCTTCAAGAGGAGATTTGTTTTTTTAGGCAACCGTGGTTAAATATGCTTATTTTGGAGCTTAGGTCCATGATGGGGAAAAACTTTGGGGTCTCCTAGCTTGTAATACTCAAAGACCAGCCTATATTGGTACCCTTGTGAGGTAGCTAGGTCACTCTCTCTTCTTCGATTTATATGCCTCTTCATTCTCTACTTTCACTGCCTAGCTTGTAATACTCAAAGACCAGCCTATACTGGTACCCTTGAGTGAGGTAGCTAGGTCACTCTCTCTTCTTCGACTTATATGCCTCTTCATTCTCTACTTTCACTGCCTTTGATTAAAAGGAGAAAAATTAGAGAGTCTAAATTTAAATTCATAGGCAAAAATATAATTTCAAGTCTCGGTTTTCTTCATTTCAATGACATTTGTTTTACAAGGTTCTTTTAAAAAGTTGTGAATGTAGTTATTTTACTGGAGAAAAAATAGACCACGTTGTTAAAAGATGTTGAATCTATTATTTGTTTTAGTTTTGATTGAAGGCGCTCCTTTGGATAGCTTCTTTCTTCTCCCCCTCAAGACATGTACCCCATCGAATTTGGTAACAAAGGATCAGGGAAAGCCGATCTTGCTCTTCATTCTTCACAAGCTTCCTTCTTATGAGCTTCTAGAATACATAAAAGCCATAAAGTAATTTGAGCTTTATGCTTCTACTCGAGGCTTTTATCGCGAAATACCTCCTCCCATCCATCTTTGGAAAAGATATATCGTTTCTAAGATGTTGTGCAATGACACCTTAGATATTAAAGCCAAAATATGGTAACGAAGAACCAAACTCCCAAATTCAAGCTCGCTTTTGAAGAAACCATCATCTTTGAAGAGGAATGAATCATAGTCATGCTTCCGTCTTGCGTCCCTCATGAGCGCTTTGTCAAATGGGAATGTTGCCTAATAGGTTACTTTGTTGGGAAAAATAACTCCTTTACCCATGGTTAAAAAGCTTTCCTCTCACCTTAAAGGAATAGAGGTCTTATTGATGTCTTTGCAATCAAAGGACTATTCTACTTCAAATTTAACTCAATTTGAGGAAAGAGATGAACATATGGAGGATTGACTTTGGTATCTATTGGGGAACCCAATATTATTCAGGCTTGCCAACCAAATGTTATATTTTTCAAGGAAAACTCTCTAAGATCCCCATCTAAATCAAGCTATGGAATGTTCCTACGGAATTGTGGTCTGTTGAAGCTTTTAAGTCATGTTGCTTGTGTTGTTGGTGTACCACTTTATCTTGACTCCTTGTACTACTACCAATTCAAATTCTAATGACTGTGGAAAGCTCTCATTAAAGAATTTGCGTACTATAATAGCTACCACTTCCTTAGAACAACAATAACTTACCACTCTCTACTATAATAAAATCCAAGAAAGAGAATAGCTCCATAATTAAAAAACTGTTATGAATTACACACAGCAAGTAGTGGCTCAGCTAGAGGAAGAAGTCAGAGCCTATGCACTATAGAAGAATGGACCTGATAGAATCAATCGATTGCATAGATATGCCAAGACCACTTACAAGTCTTTCCAAAACAGCATAAAGAAAAAAAAAGGTCAAGTAGACTCAGAAAGAAAAGCAATAGGGAAACCCTCTCGTGCTTATGTGCTTGCTCATTGGATTGAAAGCGTGGTAGATGCTTCTACTCTTTGTTTCACCAAATATGCTATTTTATTCTATTGAACGTTCTTTAGGAAACCACAATTTTGTTAGTGTTTCGGGAAAAGGGAAATGAGCCATTAAGAAAATGAAAACAAAGCGCCCCTCTCCACCAACCTGAAACTCGTTGCCAGGATAGACCGAATGTCTAAACCAAATATAATAAATCAAGAAGGTGGTAAGACTCTTGTAGAGTTCCCCAACAGTATAGAGCTTAGGAAGCTTGGACCCGGTCAAGATCCGAACAAGAAGTCGCACTCAAGTACTAGTCTAGTCTAGTAGTTATTTTTTATATTGGTTGCGATGCGAACAGGCGTTTACTTATGAGATTAGTTGAGTAGGCTTGCGTTAGTTGTCTGCTATAAGATAGCTAGTTTTGGGGCTTTCGACATAAAAAAGCCTATCCGGCTTGGCTTTGTTATCGCTTATGACTTGTATTGTAGTCTTAGTCTTGTAGTCGACCTGGAATGCCTTTGTAGTCTTTCTCATTCTAATGACTTCTTCCTTCATTCATTTTCTTTTAGGTGCGGTAGCTCCCACGCCAACAAGATACAGACAACGAAGCCAAAGCAATACTAAATGAGAAAATCCCTATACATTCTCTTAGTCAAACCGAAACACCCTGCAATAACTAGTCCTAGCTTTAAGCAGTTTCCTCCATACCCATAAATAGTCATTAGGGATCGTGATGGTAAAAATGGTTCCATTCTTAATAAGAAAAGTATGGCAATGTTTTCCCTAGAGAGACCCAGTTCAACTAATATTTAATGCAAAAGCTCAAAGAAGTTTGGTAAGTTTTTTTTTTAAACTAACTAAGAATGAAAATAATACTTAAACATAGTTTTATTTATTTCAAATGATATAAAAATATCATTTAACAATGATTAAAGACTATGACTTTAATTGTCTAATGAAACGTTAATAATAAAAACGATTGAATTTTTAAGAAAGAAATAAAACTTCAAATATTTCCCAAATATAACTATTTGACTTTTGTCTCATGCCAAAAACTCTACATTCATCTATATCGAACACATCCTCGTCATCTGACAATTTTAAAATAAAACTGAGTATAAAAATATACTCAATAAGTAAAACCATACATACATAACATCATTACAAGAGAAATCACATAAATATTGATCATTCTTTCTTACAGACTATCACGTGTAGTACTTATCTTATAAATTATACCCTCTCAAAATTTCAGAAATCATACATCACAATATCATCACAGAATAAATTATAGCAACACAATCATAACATCACAAAAGAACATCCATTACAAGAAAAAACAATAAGAGTTTCATTATATTATTTTCAGGCTAGAAAAAAATACAGTTACATATGTAAGATTTCATTTACCTTCTTTCTTGATAAATAGATCATAGAGTAGAGTCCCTTGAAACATATAACACTATGCTTTCAGAGCGATATGATTATGGTACAGATTTGAGTAAAACCAATAAAACATATCTTAGGATTTCCTAATTTTTTTTCTTGTTTGTACTATAATACTTCAGAGTTTGACCCATTTAATTTTGTAAAAATCTAGCATCGTTTAGGTCATCAAAACGTGAAAACAAAACTGACATAGAAAATAATATTTCAATTAAAGCATTAATGTTTGAAAAAGGTTTCAGTATTAGAAACTTGTCGAAAATTTCTAAATATTTACAGGATTGTTCAAGATACTCTCAACATTTAGCTGTAAATTTTTTAAATTAAACGATTAGATTTCAATATAGTAATACCCCTAAATTTAAATATCGACAATATGTCTTTTCCTGTAGTAACCAGAAACTTCTAAAAATTCTAAAAAATACAAAATCTACTTATACCCTAATTTTTCTACAATAACCGTTTCAACATGGAATACTCCCTAAAACTTCCAGATTCAATGTTTGATTTCCAAAACATTAGTTTGATCCTATAGTTCACAGTGTGAATATGAAAATTCCAGTTTTGTGAAAAATCAAATCTTTTTAGTATCAATGCTCACCCACTCTAAATATTTTTAGAACATATATAAAAATTCATATTTAATCTTAACCTAAGTTCAAATATGAATTTACCATTCACAATCCGAAATAAAATGATTCTAAGACTTTTTCCACAAAAACTGTCAATCAAAGATTCCCCCTCCTTAGTTAGAGAGAGAGAGAGAGATCATGTATGAGAGAAAGAGAGAAGTGTCTTGAAATATTACACCAATTGTAAAAGCAACCCTCTTTAATTCTTTAGCCTATTCCTTACGTATCACTCTCTAAGATTAGGGGCGATATATGTCAACCAATGGGGGAAGGGGGTGTCTTGTCAAACAAGGGAAAAAAGGGAATGAATTGAACCCTAATTTAATTTATTTCCTCCTTCGAATAATAATGACATGATATAGTTAATCCAAATTTAATTTGTTTCCCCGTTTGAACAATAATGCATAGAAAAATACCAAAAATGCTACATCCTCTTCAAGGCTTATAGGCACTTCTCAGTCATCCTCTTATCTTTGAAGTTGTTTGGAGATTAGAGAGCCTTCTCTGGACTATCTGAATCTTTTCTTGAATAATTTCTGCAAAGGACTTTTCACTGTCAGTAGTCTTTTTCTTCTTCTTTACGCTTAGCACAAGCTTATCCGTCTTACCTTTCTTTTTCATTCTGGTAGATTTGTCCTTGGGATGGGTTACTTTTGCCTTTGGAGTTTCCTCTTAACTGTCAAATGCTTGTTGCATCTCGGGACTAGGGTTAACTTCTTTCTTTTTTCTTTGTCCTTTTGCCTTTTGGGTGTTGGCTTATTTGGCGGTGCTTCTTCTTCTTCTTCTTCATAAGTTTCCTCTTCATCTTCCTCTAACTGCTCCTTTTCTTCCTCTACTTCCTCATGTTTTTCCTCTAGATGATCCTCTTCTGGCTGAAGTTCACCTTCCTCTAGTAATGCTTCCTCTTTTTCAGGATGATCTTCTTCTTCTTGCACAAACTATGCCTTGCTTTCTAAAGGCTTCCAAGGTTGTAGAATAGCCATAGGGAAAGCAAGAAAAGGCCCCACATGCTTGGTGAAATTTTTCTGAAATGTCTTTTTCAGTGCATGATCCTTGGAGTGAGCATACTCGCAATAAGTGTACTGCTGCTGCTCCAGATGTTGTACCAATGAGAATAATTGCTAGTTTTGGGCTCTTTGCTGGGAGAATACCAATATCTTACTCAAGGTCTTCTATTACAGTTGACATTACCTTAGGAGCATGCCCTGAAGAGGATGCTTGGCTAGAAGGAGGGTTGATGATTGAAGGTTCCTTACTCTTTGCAGCAAATCATGCTATAGCAGTTAGTGTAATAGCACCGTGGTTGATCAATTTTTCCTCATCACTTATATAATGAACTACAACTTTTAAACACAATCCAGTTAGTAAAGAGGCAAAAAATAGACATCAAACTTTTTTAGCTGCACATATACTAATGTCCCTAGAGATGATTTTACCCACATTAAGGGATTTTCCAGTAGGAAATGCATGGAGTAAATTTAACCTCTCTTGGGTGAAAGTTTGGATATGGGTAGTGGGCATGATTTTTGTGTGAATAAAGTGGAACAAAACTTTGCCCTAGCTTTAAAGAAGATCTTAAACTGGTTCTAACACCTTCAGTAGAAATTGTTTGCCACATCATTCCTAAAACTGTTACTTCATGCAAAATATGGTTCAATTGAGCTTAAAAAATACCAGCAGCTAAAACACAATACTCGTCCTCTATGTTTTCTAATTCAAAAAGAGCATTCACAGTTTCAGGGAAAAAAGGAACAGTTATACCTACAAAAATAGTACTATGATCAAGCTCTAAAAGATTGGCATAATATTCTCTTACCAGTGAGTGAGGGGTGAGCACCGAATGGTTGCTATATCTTTGGGAGCCCCATTGTCTGGGGTTCCTTAATCAAAAGTCGCTTCTCCTCATGGAATTTTTTCAACCTAATCTCATCTTCATATTTATTTTTTGCAGCTTCTTTCACAAACGTTTCAACGGTGGAAAGCTTTTCGGCTGTGTTTTTCTTCCTCAAGATTCAAAGAAAAATTAAGTTTTAGCTTTTTACTAAACTAGAGTTTGGGGAATTTCAAAAGGGTGAGGGAAGTTGGGGAGAAAGAAGACAAATGTATTTTTAGGGGTAGGGGGAAAAATTTGTTCGCAGGTAGGGTTAAAGTCTGCAACGCTTCATTTAAAGTAAAAATGAGCTGCCCTAACACACCACGTGTTACTCACACACGTCCTAGTGTGTTTGAGGATTGGCTTAGAAGGTTTTGCTATAGATCTCGAAGTCTGTTGTTTCGTGTGAACGCATGATCATTGATTTACGAGAACGCTTGATATAGGCTACAAGAAGCATATGATTTCTATCCATGTATGTCTTAGATTTAATGTATAAATATATGATGAATTCTGATTTAAAAAAAGTATTTCAACAAAATGTTTTTATCTTAGAAATCGTTGCCACGCGTTTATTTTCTTTTATCAAAAAAATTCATTTTTTTTAATAAATTTGAAAAGCCCCACGCTTCCGCTGCGCTTCCAACAATTGGTATCGGAGCGGTCATTATATTTTTGCATATTGAATATTGCGTGAATTTTCTTGCATTATTCATAATATATTTGATATGTATGAATGAATGTATGGTTTTTGTGAATGCATGGTTAAATAGTGGATCGTTAATTGTATGGTGATTATTGGGTTAGGCTTTGTTCTTTAATTTTTCCGTATATCGTGTGTAAACCATTTTGGGACGTAATAATTTTTGTAAATTTTTGAATATTAAATTGTAATTATTCCGATCACGAGAAGAAAATGAACGCATGAGAGGAAAGTGAAGGAAAAGGAAAGAAAAAGGAACTCCTAGGTAATTCTGTCTTCGGCACCAGTATTCCAACGGCGGTAACGTCGCTAGAAAAATCTGCTCCAGCGGCGAGCTCTCTAGAAGATTGACACCAGTGACGGCACCACGTTGCTAGTGGCAGCCGGTGGCGGCTGGGGTTGGTCAGCGTTGATGGGCAGCAATGGGAGAGTCCGGTCATCGGTGGTAACTGTTATCACAACTAGAAAAGTTTACAAAAACCCTGATACCACTTACCGTATCACTGTAGAGTTTTATGAAAATCCTTACTCTATCTTTTATCTTTTAAATTTTAAAATTAATGTAATTTTAAAATTAATTATTATTTATTAATTTTATGAAAATTAAAGATTAAGTAGTTGATTGAGTTTGATCCAAGTTTGACCAAGCCAATAAATTATTTTTTGACTAAGTCAAATTCAATAATTTTAAAAGATAATTATAGAGATAATTTTTAATTGAGAAAAATATTTTTTCCTTATTAAAAGGGTTTTGTTCATAGCTTGAAGATCATGAAGATGGACATCAGGTGGAGAAGGAGATAGTTTTAAAATATGTAATCTTGAAGTCCTCTTTGTAATTTTATTTCTTTATGTTAATGGTTGTAATTTAGAAATACTCAATAGTCATTCGGTCCATTATTATCTTATTTAATTGTTAAATAAATGTTTATCGATATGATTGATAATATGGCCATGCATTAGTCGATCACATGTCATACATGAAACCCCACACAGTTTTATTTAATCATGCATCTTATAAGTAGAAACATGATTTATTAGGATTGTCCTAATATGTTTTTATGAATTATTTTGAGAAATAAATTGCATGTAAACTATTAGGTTTTAATTAATTAGAATTTGGTAATCACACCATTCTAAAGGTTATAGTAACCAACTTTAGTAAAAGAATTTTATTAAATTTTTATGAATGTAATTAAATAGTTAATCTAAGCTCAAATATTTATGACTTAGGCACTTTAGAAGGTTAAATGAACTTAAACAAATGGGATTGAATTACCTGTTAATTTAACATTCATAGGGTTAATTTGGAATTAATTGATTACTTAAAATAAAAACACATTATCCTAAAATAGAAAATGGGAGAAGGTTGACATGTCAATGTAACATTGGTCTCCATTCTTAGTACAACACCGTGAGATAAAGTGAGGGTCTCAAGATGACTTTGTTTTCATCCCCCTAAAGAAGGTTTTGATTTATATCAATACCAAGGTTGGACTTCTTAAGAAGATAGGATAAATGATATAGTTTAGTTTTGACCGACCCTAAAGTGACATATTCTAAATTAAGTCACGAAATCCAAAATAATGAGTTACACTCTCAAAGTCATAATTAAGCTTTGAGTGGATACTTCTGACTTGACCAAATAAGCGATACCTTATTATTAAAAGAAAAAATATGAGATATTTTGACTTTTAATTAATAAAGATGAGAATGGCTCATAGACAGTCTAAAATTAATCAGACCGACCCTAAAGCGGCACATTAATTGTTAGATTGTCTTATCGTGGATTAGTAAATGATAAATTTATGTGTCTTATATGTTGCATTCATGCATCACGTTTATTTTCTGAATTCTGGATATTTATTTTAATTATATTAAATTATGTATGTTTTATTTTTCAGATATTATTATGTCTACCATAAGTAACCCTATTACTATTTTACTAGCACATGAGATATTAAATGATGATAATTTCATAAGATAGAAATCAAATTTAAATTTGATGCTATTTGTAAGAACCACAAGTTTGTCTTACTGAAGAATGTCCTAAGGAGCATACTTCCAATGCCAGTAAGAATGTTAGGGACAAGTTTGATGCTTGGATTCAATCAAACAACAAAGTGAAGTGCTACATCCTTGTGAGTATGAATGATATTCTGAGAACCAAGCATGAGAGCATGGAGACTGCCTGTGAGATTATCGAATTTCTACAGGCGATGTTTGGGCAGCAGTTTGATCAAAATCATCATGAGGCTACTAGGAGCTACATGACGACTAAGATGGAGAAAGGTACTTTTATGCGTGAATATGTTTTCAACATGACCAATATAATGCATGGGGTAGAAGTACATGGGACGACCATCAATGAATGAACTCAAGTCAGCATTATACTTGAATCGCCCACACATGCTTTTTCTGCGTTCACCAACTATGTTATGAACAAGTTGCAATTCAACATGACCTAATTATTGAATGAACTACATACTTTTGAGTCACTCAATACGAGTATGACCAAAGAGGGCGAGGTAAATGTAGCTGAGCAAAAGCCTTCTTCCACTGTTGTTAAAAGTAACAAGAGGAAGAAGATTAATGGTAAGGGAAAAGGTAAGAACAAAATAGGAAAGAAAGCCAATACATCACCGAAAGCCAAGAAGAACAAGAACGACAACAAGCCAAAGGGGAAATGTTTCCATTGTGGGGTTGAAGGTCATTAGAAGAGAAACTATAACAAGTATCTCTCCGAGCTGAAAAAAAAAGGTAATTATGATTTACTTATACTTGAAGCTTGTTTAGTGGAATATGATTTGTCATCCTAGATACTGGATTCAGAAACCACTAACCATGTATGTTCTTCTTTGCAGATGCTTGATTTTCATCAAGGGAGATGGCTCATGGTGAGGACATTATGAGAGTTGGCAGTGGTGCGCTTGTGTCAACAAAAGCATTCGGGACAATCCGCCTTAATTTTAGAAATCATTATTTAGTTTTGGGCGATGTTTATTATATTCTTGGATTTTCAATAAATTTGATTTCTCTCTCTCTTTTGCATGAATGAAGTTTCTTTGATTAATAACGAGTTTATTATTTCTAAGAATGGATTCAATATTTCTCATGGAAAAGTATCGAATAGACTGTATATGCTTAAACTTACTGAATATGCGTTAAATAATTCTGAATTATTGAAAGTAGCAAAACCTAAAATTAACAAATGACAAAGAGTTTCTCGTGATGATGATAACACATATCTTTGGCATCTTAAGTTGTGACATATTAATCTAGATTGGTTAAACAGGTTAATAAAGCATGGTGCTTTGAGAGAAGTAAAAGTTGGAACTCTTCCTATTTGTGAATCTTATCTAGATGGTAAAATAACCAAGAAATATTTCACAAGAAAGGGCCAAAGAGCCAAAGAATCACTTGAGCTAGTGCATAGTGAGGCATGTGGACAGATCAATGTACAAGCTAGATGTGGATATGACTATTTCATCACTTTTATTGACGATTACTCAAGATATGGTTATACTTACCTAATACATAAAACGTCTGAAACTTTTTGAAATTTTAAGGACTTCAAAGCTGAAAAGCAATTAGGTAAATCTTTTAAAACTCTTCGACCAGATCAATGTGGTGAATACTTAGATTTCAAAGTCAAGAATTACTTGCTGGAGTATGGAATCATATCCCAACTTACAGCAGCTGAAACGCCACGGCAAAATGGTGTTTTAGAAATGAGAAACCGTACCTCATTGGATATGGTTAGGTCGATGTTAAGCTACTCGTCACTACCACACACTTTTTGGGGATATTCACTTTAAACGTCAACTTACATTTTGAATGTAGTACCTTCTAAGTCTGTAAGCAAGACACCTTTAGAGTTATGGAATGGCTCCAAACCCAGTTTGCATCATTTTCCTATATGGAGGTGTCTAGCTCACATTCTTTAACCCAATACTAGAAAGTTAAACTCAAGGTCTAGAGTCTATATATTTGTTGGCTATGCTCCAGAGACTAGAGGTGGGTACTTTTTTTGTCATAATGATCAAAAGGTGTTTGTATCGACAAATACCACTTTCCTTGAGCACAACTATATGGAAAACTACAAACCTCAAAGTATAGTAGTTCTCGAAGAATTGGCGTATGATGAGATCAGACCACCTTCGTCATCAAATGATAAATGAAAAAGCACAAAAACCACTATTCCTATTTAGAAACCCTAGAGCAAGATCATAGTGAGAAGGTTGTAAGACTACCTATTTTCTATGTACTAGAGGCGCATATTCTAGTGTCCAACACTGATAATGATGATCTATTAACCTTTAAAGAGGTGATAGATGATCCTGAAAAGCAGAAATGTCAAGATGCCATGAACCAAGAAATGGAACCTATGTATTCTAATTCTGTCTAGGAACTTGTAGATCCACCTAAAGATGTCAGGCCTATTGGATGTAAATGGATCTTCAAGAAGAAAAGAGGTGCAGATTAAAGTACATACACTTTCAAGGCATGGCTGGTAGCCAAGGGCTATACATAGAGGGAATGAGTCGATTATGAAGAGACATTCTCTCTTGTTGCCATGCTAAAATCCATTCGCATCTTTTTATCCATCGCCGCTAGTTTAGACTATGAAATATGACAAATCGACATCAAGACAGCTTTTCTGAATGGCTAACTTGAAGAAAGCATCTATATGATGCAACCAGAAAGGTTCGTGAAAAGGGAGCAAGATTAAAAAAATGCAAGTTACTTAAATCAATTTATGGATTAAAGCAAACATTTAGATCTTGGAATCTTACCTTTGATGAGATTATTAAATCATATGAATTCGAGCAAAATATTGCCGAAACTTGTGTTTATAAATACATCAAAGACAAGATAGTGGTTTTCTTAGTTCTTTATATTTACAATATTCTACTCATTGGGAATGATACAAAAACTTTGTCAAAGGTAAAGAAATGGTTAGCTAAGAAATTTCAAATGAAAGATTTGGGAGAGGCGAGCTATGTTCTACGCGTCCAATTCCTAAGGGATAGAAAGAACAAGCTCTTGGCACTTTCTAAAGCATCTTATATTGATAAGGTGCTGGAGCAATTCTCTATAGAGAATTCTAAGAAATGTTAACTACCGACCAGACATGAAATTATCCTCTCCAAGGAGCAATGTCCTAAGACACCTCAGAAGGAAGAGGATATGAAAACGGTTTCTTATGTTTCAGCTGTTGGTAGTCTCATGTATGTCATGTTGTATATGAGACCAGACATCTGTTATGCGGTGGGAATTGCTAGTTGTTATCAAACAAATCCTGGTTTAGAACATTGGATTGCACTAAAGCACATTCTCAATTATCTTAGGAGAATGAGAAACTATATGCTTGTTTATTCAGGTGGAGACATGAACCCCACTGGATATATTGATTCTGATTTTCAATCAGACAGAGATAGTCGAAAGTCGACATCTGGATCAGTATTCACCCTATGTGGAGGAGTTTTCTGGAGAAGTATCAAACAATCCGGCATTAATGATTCAACTATGGAAGTTGAATATATGACGGTTTGTGAAGCTGTGAAAGAAGTGGTATGGCTCAGGAAGTTCTATAATGATCTAGAAGTAGTTTCAGACATGGACAAGCCACTGATTCTATATTGTGACAACCATGGGGCGGTAGCTAATTTCAAAGAATTGAGGAGTCACAAGAGGGGCAAGCACATAGAGAGGAAATATCATCTTGTAAGGGAGGTTGTGCATCGAGGGGATGTGACTGTTATGAAGATAGCATCAGATAAGAACCAGGCCGATCATTTTACTAAGACACTTCTTCCAAGTTCATTTGAGGGTCATGTGTGTAACCTGGGGTTAAGAGAGATGCCATATTTGGTTTAGGGCAACTGAGAGATTGTTGGGGGTAATGCCCTCAAAGCATGTACATTGACATTTTAATATGAAATTTAATGGAATTTTATTTTCTTATAATTGTTCTTATGAATTATTGTTGAATAATTTATATAAATATCTGAAAATTTCGTATTTATTAATGAGACTATAATCTTGTATTAGTACGAGATGATTAAAATTATAGATAATGAATAAAATTATCAGCAATATATTAAAGTATGAAATCTTTAATGAATGGTTACTAGTACAGTTCATTAAGCATTATGAAAATATGTGATCTAGATCCAGATCATTGATATGGATAGACATCTTAGTGAAGATTATATATGACATGATCGATGTGAATTAATATCTTTATATAATAAGATTATATATGACATAACCGGTGTGAATTAATATCTTTATTAACATAACGTTTATCATAAACATTTAATATACATAAATGTGATGATCATATGTAGATCAGTCTGAATCTTGAGTAGTCATGAACTCATATACATGTCTACTGAAACTTTTGATACAATTGTCAAGGTTTGTTTGTAAAATAAGCTAGTGACTTTTGTTTTGGAGATCCAGTGATGTGGATGGCTGGGAACATAATCTTACAAGATTAGATTCTAAGCTTTCGTAATGGATCGTATATTGGTTTCCTAAAGTACTGATTCTGGAACATAATGGTTACTGAGCTCAAATTTATAATACGATTTTAAATTAACCATTCACTAGTGAATAATGGTACTTAAGGATCAATAGGTAATTAGAAGAGTAAAACAATAATTTTGACTGGCTCTAATTAAAGAGTTTTGGATTATAGTCCATGGTCCCCAAATGACCTCTATACTACATAATTTAAAGTGTGAATATTTCAGAACATGAGAAAATGACCGACTTACAAAATGAGTTATATTCTAGGACAAGTACATAATTATGATATAATTATGTGTGATTAATTAAATAAATTATATATATTAATTTTCAAAATTGTATATAAATAATTATATAGATTAATTTTCTTATTATCCATAAGTGAGATAGTATATCTAATTTGTGAAATTAGATAATGTTAAATTATTATTAGATAATAATTCAAAATTTGAATTAATTATTTTTTTTTTGTGAACTAATAGATAAGCTAGTTGATAGTGATAATTAGATAAGTTAATTTTAAATTAACTGATGTGGATTAAAGTAAGTATTCAATTCGCAGTAATTGTCATGTGTCAATTACTGATTGGGAGTTAGAGATTGGCATGAACTATTATAGTGCCACGTGAGACTACAGTTGTGGGTGTGTAGTACTGTCGTGCTACACGTCACTACAGTAGTGTCGTGAGGCACTATGTTAGTTCACGGCATTTGCAGTGCCATGTGGCACTGCAGTTGTGCACCAAATTACAGTGGACCCAAACTGCAACGGCAATTTGGTGATTAAATGTTATTTTGTGTATATCCTTAAAAATCTGATGAGCCTAGAAAATATATATAGATATTATTCTAATGATCTTAGGGTTGGTTGAGTGTTGAGAACCCAGTTGCTATCAAGATGAACTTTCTCTGTGATTAAAAGTTAATAAAAAATTCTGAAAGAATAATCATTGTATTCTCTCAGAGGATTGTCTCACTTAATTAATCCATCTCAGTATCTAGATTTCATGTGTTGAGTACATCTAGAGATAGAAAAATTGTCTTTGAATTATTCTTTGTGCCCACACACGTCCTAAATGTTATTTTGTGTATATCCTTAAAAATCTGATGAGCCTAGAAAATATATATAGATATTATTCTAATGATCTTAGGGTTGGTTGAGTGTTGAGAACCCAGTTGCTATCAAGATGAACTTTCTCTGTGATTAAAAGTTAATAAAAAATTCTGAAAGAATAATCATTGTATTCTCTCAGAGGATTGTCTCACTTAATTAATCCATCTCAGTATCTAGATTTCATGTGTTGAGTACATCTAGAGATAGAAAAATTGTCTTTGAATTATTCTTTGTGCCCACACACGTCCTAGTGTGTTTGAGGACTGGCTTGGAAGATCTTAGTATGGATCTCGACGTCCATTGTTCGTGGAAATGCAGGATCATTAGTTTGCAAGGACGCTTGATATTGACTATCAGAGGTATATGATTCCTATCCATGTATCATGATTGGAAAGAGTTTTTCAATAAAAAGTTTTTATCTTGCAAATCTTGCATCGTGTTTATTTTATTTTATCGAAAAAGATTTATTTTTTTTCAAATTTTAAAAGTCCTCCACTTCCGCCGTGCGAGCACCGCGTTTCCAACATATTCACCCTTGTGTCTCACCATAGGAAGCACCCGTTCTCTTTGAAAAAAAGAAAGATGGATCCATGAGACTTTGTATCGACTATAGTGAGTTGAACAAGCTTACCATTAAAAATAAGTACCCTCTACTTGTAATAGAATATTTGTTTGATCAACTTCACGGAGCTTGTGTTTTCTCAAAAATCAATTTGCAATCGGGGTATCACAACGTAAGGATAAAGAAGGACATACAGAAGATCGCATTTCGTACTCAGTTTGGACATTACGAGTTTTTGGTCATGCATTTTTGGTTGACCAATGCCCTGCCACATTCATTGACTTTATGAATCGAGTTTTTTGTGATTTCTTGGATCAATTTGTCATTCTTTTCGTAGATATCCTAATCTACTCTAATTTTGAAGGAGAACATGAGGAACATCTCAAAACCATACATCGTATCTTAAAGGACCAGAGGTTGTATGCCAAGTTCAATGGGTGTGAGCTTTTTTGGTTGTCGAAGCAATAATGAACTGGAATTGTCCAACATGTGTTAAGGAGATTAGGAGTTTCTTGGGACTGGCAGGCTATTACCGAAGATTTGTGGAGAAATTCTCTAAAATTTTTTCACTGTTGACTAAGTTGACGAGAATAAATGCACGATATATGTGGTCGGAAGAGTGAGAAAAGAGGTTTGAAGAACTTAAACAAAGATTGGTATCGGCCCCAGTCCTTATTATGCCCTCTGGGAGTGATGAATTTTCTATCTATAGTGATGCCTCACAAGTGGGCTTGGGTTGTGTATTGATGCAGCATGGAAAAGTTATAGCCTATGCTTCCCACCAATTGAAAATTTATGAACAAAACTACGAAACCCATGATTTGGAACTCGTTACGGTAGTTTTTGCTCTAATGATTTGGCGTCATTATCTCTATGGAATGAGGGTCGAGTTCTACATGGATCATAAGAGTCTGAAGTATCTTTTTATGTAGAAAGAGTTTAATATGAGGTTGCGTAGATGGTTAGAGATGGTTAAGGACTATGATTGTGTGATCAACTACCATCCTCAAAAAACAAACGTGGTAGTAGATGCACGAAGTAGGAAATCAGGCTTTCTAGCAGCCCACATTTCCACTCAGAATGCTTCGGCTATGCTTGCTCAACTGAAAGTGCGACCTACACTTCAGGATAGGATACATGATGCATAGAATGAGGATCCCACCTTATGAAGATCATATCGAAGATTGGGAGCACGAAAATGAAATGCTTCTCAATGTCTCAAGATGGAGTACTCAAATTCAACAACGGAGTAGCCATATGTCAGAATAAGGAGTTAAAAGGGAGATTCTTGTAGAATCCCACTCCACTCCCTACTCAATTCACCCAGGTAGTACAAAGATGTATTATGACTTACGTAGCACTATTGGTGGAACACATGAAAGGAGACATGGTGAAATTTGTAAAGTAATGTCTTACTTGCCAACAAGTGAAGGTCGAACACCAATGCCCTTCCTGTGTCTTACACCCTTTAGAAATTCCCATATGGAAATGGGAGCATATATCGATGGACTTCGTAGTAGGTCTACCAAAGACTACAAGAGGATTTGATGCCATTTGGGTTTTGGTTGATCGTTTGACTAAGTTCGATCATTTCCTACCGGGACGTACACCATTCTCAGTGGAGGATTGGGAAAATTTATATGCTAAGGATATTGTTAGACTCCATGGGGTACCAATATCTATAGTATCAGGTTGTGATCCAAAGTTCACTTCCAAATTTTGGTGAAGACTTCTAGAAGCTTTGGGTACCCAATTAAACTTTAGCATGACTTTTCACCCTCACACATATGTGCACACAAAATGGACGATCCAAACTTGTGAGGATATGCTCTGGGCTTGTTTATTGGACTTTCAAGGGAATTGGAGTGACAAGTTTCCCTGATCAAGTTTTCATACAATAATAGATATCAAGCAATAACGGGATGACGCCTTTTGAAATGTTATATGGGAGAAAGTGTCGATCACCTATTTATTAGGAAGAAATTGGCGATAGAAACTTGCTAGATCCCAAAATGGTTCAACAATCTAATGAATATATTGGCAAAATTGAGAAAAGGATCCAAACTGCACAGAGTCACTAGAAGAGCTATGTGGATGTACGTTGGAAAAGCCTGGAATTTACAGTCAAAGACATGGTGTTTATCAAGAGTGCTCCTGTAAAAGGAGTTATGAGATTTGGAAGGTAGTGAAAGCTTAGTCCTTGTTTCATAGGACCTTTCGAGATCTTGGAGTGGATTGGAGTTTTCATATATCGTGTAGCCCTACCCCAGCTTTGGTAGGAGTACATGAAGTTTTTCATGTGTCTATGTTACAGAAGTACATTTCTGACTCATCGCACAGCCTGAATTATGAGCCGCTCTAGTTACGGAAAGTTCTAACTTACAAAGAAATTCTGATTAAGATCCTAGATTGGAAGACGCAAGTGTTACATGTTAAAGAGATTGGCGTGGTCAAAGTACTTTGGAAGAATCATCAGCTTGAAGTGGTCACTTAGGAACGGGAGGAAGAGATTCAAGCACTTTATCTGGATCCTTTCAAAGACCTAACTCTGATAATTTTGAAGGACGAAAATTCATATAATGAGGGGAGGATGTTACACCCTACTTTTAGCCGATTGGGATGAGTACATTTTTTTTATTTTTATGTCTTGAGTTATAACTTTAGCCCTTATATTTTTATTATGGTGTGACACATGATATATATAATATTTTTTATATTAGAGGAGTCCCTTTGTGAATTTTAATAAGTATTGATTTTAGGAAACAAAAATGTAATTCTGTCACTTACTATATCTCTCCCATGCCTAATTCGGTGTGTATGATGCATGTGCATTTTTTTATGTCATGTGCATGTTATTAAGTTTAATTTTACATTATTAGGGTTATAGTATTTTTAAGTATTTATTTTTATGCCATTTTTAAGGGGAAATTAATTTTTAGGGTTGGTTATATTGATTTTAATTAGTCTATTATGGAGACAATGAAATTATGGTTTAATCTCCCTTTCCCCTCTTGCTTGGCCGACACCCCCTTCCCCGCTTTAGGAGATCAAAATTTTCTTTCCTAAACTAAGGATCCATATTGCATGGTTTCTTTTGTGCTTGACCTAGTATATTAGGTTTCTTTTTCTCATTGCCTCATTATCACTCATCTCTCTTCCCTCTCTTGTGTGATTGTGCGGCACTCACCTCTCTCCCCTCTCTTGTTGTTGTTGCGGCACTCACTCTCTCTCCCTCTTGTTCACCATTTAAGAACCCTAATAACTAAGGAGGGTTAAGCTCTAGGCAGTGGCGGTGGGGCACAAGACATAGATCATGTTTATTCTGAACGCGCTTTCGGTAAACTCATATTGTCCTCTTTTCTTCAACATAAATTTTATTGTTTTATTTGACATATTTTTATGAATAGTTCTGAATAAGACTTAGATTAAAAAACATATTATGATCATTTATGTTTCATAAATTATTTTGATATAAGAAAAAACGTGTACAGTAAAAAATCTGAATTTTCAGAATTTATGTACACAGCGAAAACGAATTGATGTTTTGAAACCCAAACGAAAGATTTTGAAGCTGAAACATGTAGGGTATATTCTTAACAAATTGAAACGTTTACTGTAGAAAAATTAGGTTAAAATTTGATCTTTGTGATTTTTTATAATTGTTTGAAGTTTCTGTTTTGTACAGGGGAAACAGTTTTTTGATATCAAAATTTAAGGTTGTTACTGTATTGAGATCAAGTCGGTTTAACCTAAGAAAATTTAAGGTATTATTTTAAGAGTATCTTTAGTAATTCTCTAAAATTTCAGAGTTTTTTTACAAGGTTTTCTTATTGAAACATATTTTTGAATGATATTGCTATGCTTGGAAAAAACAGTTTTATGTGAGACACTAGTTTTTCACGT
Source organism: Datisca glomerata (assembly GCA_003255025.1). Lineage (NCBI taxonomy): Eukaryota > Viridiplantae > Streptophyta > Magnoliopsida > Cucurbitales > Datiscaceae > Datisca > Datisca glomerata. The sequence goes on along the minus strand of QANY01012059.1, from coordinate 770,084 downwards.
TTTGATGACTCAATCCACCTAGGAATTTTACGAAATTAATTATATGAAGGTCACAGCCAGTAAGAAATTTAGATATTTTAGGAAACCCTAATTTAAGTTGTGTCAGTTTTTTCCCGATTCTACGCATAGTGCTAGTTTCCATTTTTGCATACTGTATCGTACTGAGTAGCATAGTGATATCTGTTTCAGGAGTTTCATTTTCATAATTTCTTTACCGGGAGATTAAGTAAGTGAATTTTACATATGTAACTGCATGCTTGCTTTGCTGTGTCTGAATATTGTAGAATAAAATTCATATCTCTTTTCCTTGTTTGGTTATTATTTTGTGATGTATTCGTTATGCTGTTGTACTTTATTCCAAATGATGATGTATTGTACGATCCTCAAACTTGGTAAAGAAATGAGATATAAGATATGAAATACTATCTAATGATCACGTAACGTAAAATACTGTGTGCCATTAGAGTCACGTATCTACCAAACTTTTTCCTTCGGGAAAGGTCTATGTGTTACCTCGTCCTTCGGTAGAGAGTCTGTGAATATGTTCTAGTTAGATTTATGGGAATGCATTATTGCAACTAGTTTCACCTTATCGAAGGTGCGAAATAATACTCATGAGAAATATCACTTGTACGTAACTTACAAACTAACATATCTTATCGAAGGTAATTTTGTTCTGATCTGGGTTTGGTGCCAAGCTCTAATAGAAGTTATGTATGTATAATTTTACTTTAAATTTTTAAAATTTCTAGATGAGGAAGATGCTTTCGTATCGGATGAAGTCTAGAGTCTCTGGCACGGGACTAAAGTCAAAGTTATTTTGAAAACATTAGAAGTTTTGTAGTTCAACTACTCTGGTCATTTTAAAATTCAACTACTTTTAGTTATTATCTTTCATTGGATAATTAGTGACGTAGTAAACCGCCATCATATGACGTTTTATAGTTATTCGAAAAAATTAGATAATGTTTAATTTTTTACTTTCCAAAGTTATTAGTTTAAAAAAAATATTTGTCATAACTTCCACGAGTTTTATTTTATTTACATAAATTATTAAAGAAAATTTAAGATCAATTTTTGGGCTCTTACATGAACCTACCAGGTCTCTTCCCTATCATGGACTGCGGAGAAGACCTCTTCCATCAATATTGACCAGAGGATAGCGCAGCACATAGACCCGATAGAAAAACCAGGAAATTGGGATCCACTCTATGTCCCACACCGAGGCCTTATATTATGATCAAGCCCTACTCCAACAACTGCCACCTAACATCCCTAACAATCATGGGTAACAACCATGTCCCCTTCATGAAGACACTTTGTCAAAAAGGAGAGAGGATAAGGAAAAGTTACTTATATGGAGGGTTTGAATAATATTCTCCAAAACATGTCTCCTCTACTAAAACATCCAAGGCATCTCGGGCATTCTTTAAACAACTAAAACCATATGTGATATTCTCCCTACTCATCTAGACTCCATCAAAATTATTACTGACTTGATCTTCCTAGTGTAATAGGTTGGACACATCCCATCGTCCAACCTAATATCTCTTATGATTTTCTCTTTTGTAGTTTATTTCACACAACTAAACAATGCACCCAAGAAGAGCATTCGACAATAAATAATGTTAAGGATCAATCTACACACCAAATTTTAAGGATTCATCTTGAAGATGAGCATGATCAAGAAAGCAAGGAGCAAGTTCAAGAGGTTTTTAGTCCAATTAGCATGCCTTAAGGACCAATAACAAGATCGCGGTCTAAGAAGATTCAACAAGCCTTAATCCATCATTTGCAAGGCTTAGTTAATTCAGCTAGTGAAGATTTATAAGGACACCAAAGCTTTGGGACAAGTGCAGCTCGAGTTCAATACAACTTAACTCAAGTCCAAGTTACTTATAGGTTTAATTAAGTATGTAATTGGTCACTTTTATGTTTTCTATTAGGCTGGATAAAATTTTACTTTATTTAGAGTCCATTAGTTTTATTTAGCTTAATATAATCTATTCTTAATTATTAAAATTTTTATTTTTGTGTCTAAAGGTTTTTAGGAAACCTTTGTTTTTAGGAAACATTTGTAAATGCTATAAATATGCCTTGGTAGAATGTTTTAGAGGCATAATTTATTTATTTAAAACCTAGAGGTTATTTTTTCTATTATCTTTGTGTTATTGAGTAGAATATATGCTTTAAGAAACATTTAAGTAGATTGATCACCTTCTTGTGGAGTGTTTCAAAATTAGAATTCAGAAATAAATTTTTTTTATTCTAATTATTGATCATCTATCTAAGAAATATGTTTTTCTAGCCTTTCTTATGGGTTGTTGCCGAATTAGTTTTTGGCATTTTCATGTTAATGTTTTGAGGATTCATTTACATAAAGGAGTTCTCAAGCTTATTATGGGAGGTTCTGTATCAAATAGCGAATCCTATCCAGAGATTTCTAGATCTATACATATTATTTCAATCTGATTTCTTTGTGTGGTTGACTCTAAGACACGCTTATTATCCTTAAAACATGAACAAGATTTATTGTCTTGAGTTTTGTGATCATCTCCTTTATAGAGCCCCATGTCCCTTTCAATTCTCAAAATATTATTATCAAGAATGGAAGGGCATGAATTCATTTGAACGTCATTTCAATGTTTACTACATAATCGTCAAGCATCTGTCACACCTTTTCAAGAATCACTAAGACTTGTTTCTATGGGATCGCATTTATCCTTTCTTAGATGAGTAGCCACCATTGACACACTAGCAGAAATCTGTCAACGAAATTGGCCAAAATTCGTTAGTGACACTTGAAAAATTCCATCCCTTTATGCTGATGTCAACAACACCCCCTGCTAATCCTACAATGGAACTGTTGTTGGAATGGATGGATGCCTTAGCAAGAGACGTAGTAGAAATCAATTAGTATGTCGCAGCCTTGATCATCCCCACTACCATCACTAGAGAAGAAGTCCCATGAGAGTTCATTGCCCTCATCAAAGTCTTGGCCTGAAACAAGATCACCATGCACAAATCTATCATTCTTAAGAACGACTCCAGGTGTAAGATTAGGAAGAAGATGCGAGAGCCTGATCTAAAGATCATCATGAAAGGAGGACGCGAGGAGAGTCCCAACATTCTCATGCTTCTTGCCAATCTCATCACTCCCTTATGATCTGACTCTCAAGGTCATATAGTTGGACGCTAAGGCCCTTGATAAGGACAAGTCCAGGGAGAACACCTCAAACATCAAGAGCCTCACATACTTTCTTTTCACAATGGACATCATGTCTCAATTTGGACCTCCTAATTTCTCACTTCTAAATTTCAAATGTTTAATGGGGACTCACATCTAGTTGACCACAAGATAATAAAAGGACAATGGTTGGGGCATGTGTCTTTAGGGACTAATCATATGCTATGCTTCGTCAGGTCTTTACCTCTAACCTAAAGGGTGCGCCAATCACCAGGTTGGGGAACTTGAAGCCTCACTCCAAAAACTCCTTTCCTTAAATCACACATGATTTTCTCCAATAAACCTTATAAGAAAGGACGCGTTGACCATATACATGACATATCCCGTGAAAGTCATCAATGGTGCTGCTCTCGAGGAATCACTGAGGAGACAACTTATCTTCTTCCTAAAGAGAACTAGAACACCTTCGCGTGGTCCATATCGATCATTCTTCATCATGTTTGATAGGGTGGAGTGTAAGACCCCTATTCTTGAGCCATCACTAAGGTTATGATGATTAATAATTTAATCACATATATGTCTTTTGTGGTATTATATTAGAAACTTGTATTATATTGTGACGTTGCATATTTTTTACTATAAATCTCTCAGGTTATGTGATAATAATAATAAATCAATTTAGTAAACATGTGTACTATGTAGCACGTGGCATAGGACTTCTAAAAATGTAATATTTGATTTTTTTAAAGAAAATTACTCTTTAATTTCTTGAATTTAGACCCAAAATACTAGGAACGTATTGAAAGTGAGTCAATAATTTAGAATTTTGAAATAAGGGTCATTTGTGAAATTTAGAAAGTAGTGTTTAGGAATAAAATTGAATTGTCTGTCCTACTTTTTCTTCTCCTAGGCCTATACCTTTTGATTATTGTTGATTTTGCTCTTCTCCTTATGTAGGGAGAAGACAAACAAAACACATATATGGTGGAACAAACTCTAGAAGTAGTTATGGATGATTTCTCAGTATTTGGGGAATCTTACACTACATGCTTGGCAAATCGTGAAAGAGTGCTTGAAAGGTGTGAAGAAACCTATTTGGTATTGAATTGGTAGAAATGCAACTTCATTCTTCAAGAAGGGATCGTCTCATCACAGAGTTTCAATAAGTATTGTGGTAGACAAGGCCAAAATAGAGGTTATTGAAAGTGTACGGCATATCTAGTTGGAACAAAGGTGGCAGTTAACAGGGATGACTCAACCATCAAATACTTGATCTCCAATAAGGATGCCAAACCAAGGTTAATCAAATGTATTTTGTTGCTACAAGGATTTGACCCTAAGATTAAAGGCATGAAATGCACATTGAATCAAAATGATGATCATCTATCAAGGTTAAAGTCAAGGAATGAAGCTGCAGCAGAACAAGCTATAACATAAATCTTCCTAAATGAGCAGTTATTGGCAGTAACCCAAGTTGATGCACCTTAGTATGTTGACATGGTTAACTACCCAGCTAGTGGAGTGTTACCTTCTGATATGAACTCATAGCAATTGAAGAGGTTCTCTCAACAAATGAAGAATTACTACTGGAAGGATTAAATTTGTACAAACAATGCTTAGATCAAATGTTCAAAACATGTGTGCTAGAAGAGGAAATTTAGAGTATTTATTAATAGTGTCATCCATCACCATATGGATGCCGTTTTATAGGATTAAGATTAGCTGCAAAAAAGTCTACCATTAGGATATTATTGGCCCTCAATTTTCAAGGATGCACATGACCTAGATAAATGATAGGATAAATGCCAACGGGTAGGTAACATGTCACAGAAGCAAGAACTGCCTCTAACTAATATTTTGGAAGTTGAATAGTGTGACGTCTGGGGAATAGACTCCATGAGACATTTCCCACCCTCATTTGATAATCCGTACATCCTGGTTGCAGTGGACTATGTGTCTAAGTGGGTGGAAGCTTTAGCTTTATCAACCAATGGCTATAAGGTAGTAATCAAATTCTTATAAAAGAACGTCTTCACAAGATTTGGCACACCTAGAACAATTATTAGTGATGAAGCAACCCACTTTTGTAACAAACTCTTTGAGGGAATCTTGGCAAAATATGAGGTATTTGCTACAACATATCATCTTCAAATAGTGTGCAAGTTGATCTACCAAATAAGGAGATTAAAAGAACTCTGGAGAAAGTGATCAATCCTAATAGAAAAGATTGGTCAATCAGGCTAGATGATGCACTCTACGTATATCGAATAACCTTTAAAACCCCACTTGGCATGTCTCCCAACAAAATGGTCTTTGGAAAAAGTTGTCACCTACCTCTTAAGCTGTAGCATAGAGCATTCTAGGTAGTGAAGAAACTATATTTAGATCTCGAAAAAACTGGAGAGAATATAGCATTGCAAGTAAATGAATTAGATGAATTAAGGTTGTTTTCTTCTGAAAATGCCAGACTATACAAGGAAAAGAGAAAGATATGGAATTACAAGAGGATTGAATCTAGAGAACTGATTCTAGGGAATAAGTGCTACTATTCAACTCAAGATTGAATCTAACTACTGAAGATATACCCTTGTGGAGCTGGGGACCTGCTGCATGAGAAAATATAAGTGAATTCAAGGTTAATGGAAATAGGGTAAAGTAGTATTCAGAGACTGAAGTGGACATAATGAAGTCCTCAACCTTACTCTAAGACCCATGAAGCAGTTTAAAGTTAGGCTGAAGACTTTAAAACAAGGGCTTTTTGGGAGGCGACCAAGCTATTTCTATTTATTTTTGGAAATTTTATTTTTCTGTTTACTCTTTAAGCATGTTTTCTAATTAGGATTTGTTTTGTTTATAGTTGTTGATTGCCTCTAAATTCCTAGTGCAAACTTGTATTTTGAATTCTAATCTAATCTTGGTTGGATATTTTTAGGTCTAATAGGAGGTAGGGGCAATATGAAACAAAGCTGAATAGGCGGATTTTATGATGTGGAAGTTGCTGTAGCATTGACTAAATTCAGTGCCATAGCACCAAAGAGTTAAAATATTTTAGTGGGATAAGAACACATGGAAATTTTTGAATTCATTTTCAAATTTTTACGTTAACCGTGTCATTCAACGTAAAATAATTCAAATATACTTTTTCTGTTTTTAGATGTACTCAACACATGAGATCTAGAGATTTATTAAGAATTTGAGAATACGATTATTATTCTTTTAGAGTTTTTATTAACATTTAATCACAGAGTAAGTTCACCCAATAGCAACTGTGTTCTCAACACTCAACCAATCCTGAGGCTATTAAAATATTATCTATATATATTTTCTAGGCTCGTAAGATTTTTAGAGATATACACAAAATAGTATTAAATCACTAAATTGTCATTGCAGTGAGTCCCACTACAATATGGTACATGACTGCAGTGACGCTGCAGTTGTCGTGAACTCACACAGTGCCTCACAACACTACTATAGTGTCGTGTGGCACTATAGTACTGCACGCCCACTAATGTAGTCAGTAGTTCATGTCAATCTCTGATTCTCAATTAGTGATTGACACGTGACAATTACTCTGAATTAAATATTTACTTTAATCAGATAAATATCCACATATCAGATAATTCAAAATTAACTTATCTTATTTACCTTATCAATTAGTTTATTTGTTAGTTCACAAATAACAGATTTAGTTTATTCAAATTTTAAATTATTGTTTAATAATAATTTAACATTATCTAATTTCAGAAATTAGATATACTGTCTCACTTTTCGATAATGAGAAAATTAATCGATAATTAATCACATATAATTATCTCATAATTATGTACTCGCCACCGAATAAAAATTCATTTTGCAAGTCAGTCATTTTCTCATGCCCTAAATATTCACACCATATACTGCATAGTACAGAGGTGACTTAGGGGCCATGGACCTATAATCCTAAATATGAAATTGAACTCCAATAAATCAAATTATTAATTAAACTCTTTAATTAAATAATATTATTGATTAATTCCATTATTACTCAACTATAAATATGGAATTGCACTCTTAGAGAATATAAAATGTATTTACATAGTATTCTCGCGTAGTCCATTGATATAATCAGTTCACGTAGCTCAATCCTCAAATTATTCTTTTGTAAAGAGCCGGTCAAAATTAAGTATCATTAATTCACTAGTGAATGACTAATTTATAATCGTCTTATAAATTTGAGCTCAATAACCATTCAGTTCCACAATCAACACTTAAGGCAACCAATATACGATCTATTACGAAAGCTTGAATTCGAGTGAATGGCTAATTTATAATATTTTCAGCCATCCACATGACTGAATCTCCAAAATAAAAGTCACTAGCTTGTTTTACAAACAAATTTTAATGGTTGAATCAAAAGATCTAATAGACATGTATATGAGTTCATGACTACTCAAGATTTAGACTGATCCACATATGAATGGCAAGTTAATAAAGATATTAATTCACATCGGTCATATCATATATAATCTTATTATATAAAGTACCTTCACTAAGATGTCTATCCACATCAATGATCTGGATCTAGATCACATGCATTCATAATGAATGAACCGTACTAGCAACCATTCATTAAAGATTTCATACATTAATATGTTGCTGATAATTTTATTCATTATCTATAATCTTGATCCTCTTGTACTAATACAAGATCATAGCCTCATTAATGAATATAAATTTTTTAGATATTTTAATAAGTTATTCAACAATAATTTAAAAGAAAAATTATTTCCATTAAATTTCATATTAAAATGCCAATACGCATGCTTTTAGGGCATTAACCCCAGCAGAATAAATACCTTGTCCAATAATTCTTACACTTGTTCCTTACGCCCTTGTCCAATACGGTATAGGCCATTAGGTATAGGGGTTGTCCTGAGAATTAGCTCGATGGTTAATCCACTTCTCGAACAAGCGGTACGCTTCGCAACGACTCTAGTGGTGGACACACATAGCTCAACCTCAAGTGGTACTATCTACACATTCAATTTCCTAGAGAATTTAGTAGAAATAAAGGAATGCGTAGAGCCAGAATCAAACAATACAAATGCATCAACTCTATAAATGAGAAGTGTACCTGACACCACATTCAAAGTGTTTTCCAAATCATCCTTAGTCATAGAATAAACCTTCCTTTGTTCTTTTGGTCTATTCCCGGTCCTTTGATCCTTAAGCTTATCCTCAATCTCAGGGAAGCCTTAAGAAAATCTCCAATCCTACCACAACAAAGACATGCTCCTATAGCCTTAACGGAGTAGTCAAAATCAATTTGTCGATAAAGGTACGTACTAGATGAAACTAATTGAACTACTTATTCTAACGAAAAATAATTTAGTGATTCCTACTCAATACTTCCTAGAAATCACATAACTTAATGGGAATCTTTATTTGGATCTTCCTCTAGTTCAGGGGATCTAGGGATAATATGTGCATTAGGGCCGCAACCAGGTGCAAAGTCCTTAACAGAAGAAACCCATGCTCGTGGTCATTTAGGAGCTACACAAAGGGTTGGGTAACTTCCTCATCGTTAGACCCAACCGATTCATCATAGACATCAATACGTGTCGCATGAAAATGCCAGATCCCCACCTCTCAGGGAAAAACTCTAGCTGTCGGAGGATATTGCCTCCATACGCTCGATGCTGAAGCACGATTATTTTCTCCCCTCCCGATGATCCGTGGACTCCATACTATAATTAGACATCTACGATTCGGTCCAGTAACATCCTTCTTGTAAATCTCATAGGGAGTGGGGAGAAATTGTACCCTACATCCAAAATTTCTCTCATTTAGTATCACATACCAATAATTCATCATTTTTTCCTAGAAACACACAAATCACAACCCTAAATTTTGACAGACCTTTAAGATTCTAAAAAATTCATAAAAATCAGTTCGTCAATTGACTCAAAATTCAGAAAAACCTTTAGAAAATAAATTTTTCTACAGAACCGTATTCGCTCTGATACGAACTGTAACAGCCCAGAAATTCATCCCAAACTTCTTGTAATAATGTATGCAAATAAAATAAAACTTGCGGAACCTAGGTCAAATATTTTTTTTAAACAAATCACGTTGGAAATTAAAACTTAAACATAGTCTAATTTATTTCAAATAACTTCAAAATGTCATATGGTGGAAGTTTACTACGTCATTAATTGTCTAACGAAAGATAATAAATAAAAGTAGTTGAATTTTAATAAAACAAAATAAAACTTCTAATGTTCCGAAATGACTTTGACTTTAGTCCTGTCCTAGAGACTCTAGACTTCATCCGATAAGAAAGCATCTTCCTCATATGAAAAAATAAAATGGAGTGAGTATAAAAATATACTTAGTAAGTAAAACCGTACATACATAACATCACACAAAGGCAATCACATACAACCCATATCATTTTATCTTACAGAGTTTTCCATGTAAAACTTATATGTCATTGAGATTGTTCATATCTTTCCTTATAGAGACGCTAGCCAACTTCCATTAGAGCTCGCCACAACACTCAGATCAAAATAGAATCACCCGTCGCTAAGATTTGTTAGTTTGTAAGGTACGTACAAGTGCCCTTTCTCACGAGTACCATTTCGCACCTTCGAGAAGGTGGAACCAGTTGCAATAATGCCTTCCCACAATGCGAACCAAAGCATATTCAAAGATCCTCTCCTGAAGGACACGGTAATACATATACCTTTCCCAAGGACATGGCAACCAAAATTAGAGTTCGGTGGGTACATGACTCTAATGGCACATAGTATTTTACATTATGTGATCATACGATAGTCTTTCATATATAATATCACATATCTTTACCAAGTTTCAGAATCATACAATACATCATCATCTGGAATAAAGTACAATAACATAAAGAATACATCACAAAATAATAAACCAAACCAGGAAAAGAGATCAAAATTTTATTCTATGATTTCCAGACACAACAAAGCAAGCACGCAATTACATATATAAGATTGCACTTACCTGATCTCTTGGTTAATAATATATGAAAGAAAAATATTGAAACAGATAACACTATACTACTCAGTACAATACAATATGCAAAAATGGAAACTAGCACTAAGCGCAGAGTCAGATAAAAACAAACACAACTTAAACTAGGGTTTCCTAATAAATTCTAAATTTCTTATTGGCTAACCTCAGATATATCTGAACTTCACATAATTAATTTCTTAAAATTCCAATGTGGATTGAATCATCAAAACGTGAAAACTAATACGTCACAGAAAACAATCTTTTTTAAGTACATCAATATCATTCGGAAATATGTTTCGGTAATCAAACCTTGTTGAAACATTCTAAAAATTTACAAAATTACTAAATATTTTCTTAAAATGATATCGTAAAAGTTTAAGGTTAAACCGAGTTAATCTTAATACAATAAAAACACTAAATTTGGATATCGAAAAACTGTTTTCCCTTGTATGAAACATAAACTTCCAAAAAAATTTAAAATTTAAAATATCTAATTTTAATCTAAATCCATATCCATAAAGCATGCAATATAGATTTTAAGTTTAAGAAAGAAAATTTTCATCTCCCAAAGTGGGGAAGGGGGGTGTCGGCCAAGCAAGGGGGAAAGGAAGATTAAACCCTAATTTCATTGTCTCCATAATAGTCTAATCAAAATCAATATAACCAACCCAAAAAAATAATTTCCCCTTAAAAATGGCATAAAAATAAATACCCAAACACTTTAATCCTAATAACATAAAATTAAACTTAATAACATGCACATGACATAAAAAATGCACATGCATCATACACACCGAATTAGGTGTGGGAGGGATATAGTAAGTGTTGTTACAAAAAATCTCAACAGCGAAGTGGCATGAAATCTCCTCTTTATGTAGGGGTCCTCTCAGGAGGGAACCTGCAAAACACATTAAGAAAACTCTAAGGCAAAGAAAACTGGGGAGTGGTTTCCTCATCGAAGAACCTCCGATGCCTAAGTCTGTATCCTGGAGAAATTTTGGCAGAGTTTCCCTTCAAAGAGTATTTCCTACCTTGTACTGTTTTAGAGGGGGTATTTATACCTAAAGACTTGGAGGAGGATGCACATCGAATAAGCTTCAGGTGAGCTGATAGACGTTCCTTGATCTAACGAGATGGGGGTGATATTTAATGCCTTTGTCCTCTAAGCTAACGTAAATGAAGGTGCATTAAATGTCGATTTACCCTTAGTCACGTCGGACGTGGTGGATGTGACTGTTAGGTGACTTACTCGATTCTTCATTAAGTGCTACTTTTAATGAATAATGATGACACCTAACACATGGCTAGCTGACCAACTATGTCAGATCTTATTCTCGAGGCTTTTTAGTTTATGTTGGTCGGTGTCACCCAACCTCCTTAGAGACCGACCTGGTCAAGTCAACTCCCCTCCCTTTTGTGAGCTAAGTTCTTTGATCCATTTTCCTAGAGTAGAATAGAGACTTTTGTTATTTCCTGCCACATGGTGTCACGTCATTGGTAGTCTGGGAATACCTATAACAGTTGCTCTCAGTCGAGGATCTTGTGCGAGTCCTACCAGCTCACGTCTGAAATTCCATGTGCGTGCGTGACCTCGGTTTCCTGAGCTTGTCAGTTCATAATCCAATGACTCCCTTGCCCGTCAGATTATTTGAATGGTCTTGATCGTTGTTCTCCCTAAGGCCTATAAATGAGAGAAGCCAGCTCTTTTACCTATTATTACCTCCTATCTGTAAAAACTGAGAGCCTCCCTCTTCCCAGAGGAACTCCCATCAAGTGCTTCTTCTAAGTCCTTTTTTTCTCCCAATTAATTGTTAGGTACAACATTGATTCAAGTTCGTTGGTCGAGACCGGTGAATCACATTCTGATCCTGAACGTGATGCGAGTCTGAGTGGGAGTTCTGGCCGCTGGGGGACCAATGACTACCCCTTTTCCCTGATTGAGAAGGACATAGTATTTATCAATAAAAAGTATCATCTCTCAGACTACGTTTACCTATGAATTCCAGAGGATGGTGAGAGAGTTAGTGCCCCTCGACATGGAGGGATCGACTGGTACCTGGCGGCTCTAGAAGGTGGTTCTTTTCTATGGAGATAACCCTAGCCCAACTCCATCTAACTCTTGGAGGGTCCTGCTGGGATGTTGGGTCTTGTGAAAGCTAAATGGAAGTGGGACCTTCTCTTGAGATGAATTTGACTTCCTGTTCTAGTTGAAGACTCCCCCCCCTCAAGAATCCAGGTGAGGAGGGCCCTCTCGGCCCCATTGGTAGGACTGGGGGTGATGGGACTCGTGGCGAGTGTTCCCACCTGGTGTAACGAGGGTAAAGATTACTGGTTTGTGTTCTCTAGATCTTGGGAGTCTTTTCCTAGGGATTCAGAGATCATAGACTCGATACCTCAGATTTTTTAGGCCGCAAGTGAGATCGTGACTAAAGGGCAGAAAGTGTATTTGCCCCCCAATTTTGAAATTAACTTCTTCTCTTTTTGTGTGTAGTGGGGAGGTAAAAATTGAAGGAACTCTCCACCATCTTCACGGCCTAAATCCATAATTTAGCCGGAATCCTTGCAGACCAACATCGTTTCAGCTTCGTTACCTCTCTCGCATCCTTGCCCTAGGCTAGATTGTGCCTGGATCCTCAGGAGGATTTTACGGCTGAGCTTCAAGTTCAGATAGCCTTGGCCCTCGTAGTTCCCAAACCTCTTCTTCAAACTATGTGTGACGTCGCTCCCATATCTTGTTTCTTGTCTCCCTCTCACCCTTTTTTGTTCATGGCCTTATTATTGTTCTAGAGGTGCTTTCTTTAAGCAAACTTCAGGCGGAGCTCGACGGTATTAAGGCATAGAGGATGGGTAGAGGGAGGACGTGTAGGAAAACCCTTCTTTCCCATCATCGTCTTCATCTTTCCCACCTTCTTTTTTACCTGCTTCTGATCTGAAAACCGTCAGGAGCCTTCCCAAAAAGATCAAGTTGTCCTATGATCAAGGCCTCTCTCAAGGTGACTTTGATCACTTGTATCCTCAAGCGTCCTCCCAATACCTTTAGTTAACTCAGGCCTAGTCCGAAGTGACTAATCCTCAAGTTGAGGGGTCTCTCTCTCAGCTCCTCCTGGATGTCTCTTCGGGTTCTGATAGTCTGAACCTTCATGGTCAGAAACGCAAGGTTCCAATGAATCAGATTGCAGAGGGACAGAATCCTAATCCTTGGGAGAGGTGAAAAGTTTGCTAAAATAGTGGTCCGCGCAAGCAGACCCTAAGAAGGGAGTTTCCCTTCTCAAGTTGCCAGGTGTAGAGCTTACTGATGCTTTTAGTGATTACACCTTGGGAGTAAGTATCGTCTCTTCCTATACCTTATATGTATGTATGTATGTCATTTCCTTACTTGTAATGTTAAAATATTCTCCTATAATGCCACGACCTAGCACATTTTGGCCGTTGTAGATCCATAATGATTTGTGGCGGCCAAGGCCACTTCAAAGTATGAGGCGGAGTTCACCACCATGGGTCAGAAGTATGATTCCCTTCGCCAAGCCAATGAACACTTGACGCGGCAGATCGTAGAGCTCCGCGTTGCGGTCAAGAGGACGATGGGCCTCAAGGATGAGTTGGTTCAGGATGAAGAAGCTCATCGGGATTTGGAGACTCAACTATTCGATCATGACAAGATCATCACAAGTCTTCATTAGCAGGAGAGCATCATGTTTAATAAGTTTTGGCTTCAGAAGAGAAGCTTGCTCAGGCTAAGGGTCGAGAGAGGGAGGTTACTCGACAACTGGAGGGCTTTAATGAGTCATTTGAGTTCAAGGCAATCCTACTCCTGTAGTTTTCCTAGAAATACAATAGCAGTTGAGATGAGATTGCCGATGCTCATCTTGAGTTGGACCTGAGCATCCTCACCTGTCCTCCAGAACTCTTGCTATGTTCTCAAAATCCTGGTCTGATTCATGCGGAGGATTCCCGACCTTCTCTAACTACCGCTGATACTTTATTGTTGGAAGTTACCCAGGATAGTCCCGTTGAGGGGGGGTCCCCTTTGCCTTTGGGTCTAATTAAGGAGACCCGACCCTTATCATTAGAGCCTGCTTTGAATTTCCACTAGCAGTCCTTGAGCTTTATCATTTTTATAGCTTTTCCTCTCCTTTTGCCTATAATATTTCTTTTTTCTTTTGAATGAGGACATGATTCCTTCGATGGCCCCGTCTATTTTTTTGGTTCTGTTATAAACTGTAGACCTCAAACTTTTGGTTGGGCCTTACGTTCCCCGAGCTCTATTATTTTGGAGCTTTAACTTTCCCCGGATGGAGGTTTAACCTCTCTTCGTCACTGTTCTATGAATATTTTAAGCACTAATTCTTGCTATCCTTAGTAGCAAAGTTACCTTTATCATTTCCTTTCCTGGCGGGTTGCCCCCTTTAAAAGAGGTCAGATCGAATAGCCTTGCTGTACCCTTAAGGAGTTGCGTTGCCCCCAACCCTTGCTCGACATTTACCTAGGTACTTCTACCTTGGTTGAGGTTCCTTTCCTTTTTGTCGAGCGAAGGAGCGGGCGTGGTTTCCTTTCCTATAATGCTTGATTGGGCGTTCTTGTTCGGTAGGGAGCCCCTTTTTCCATAGGCATTTAGTCGGCCATCCTCTACTCAGGTTGGAGTTTTTTCTTTTTTTCTTCTTAGGGTTTTGTCTGGTATTTATGCTCTTTCCTGGAGCTCCTTCCCCATCTGACGAGCTAGAGTGCTCTGGCAGACATCTCCTTTGTATGTTGAATGGCGGGCTAGAGCACCACACTAGTCACACTTTTTTATTTTTGGAGTCTAGCCAATCATTTCTACTCTAACTAGAAAGTACTAAGGAGCTAGAATGCTCGACAGACATCACTTTTTGATCCTGACTGGTGGGCTAGAGCACTGTGCTAGTCGGTACTTTTTAATCCCGACTGGCAGGTTAGAGCACCACACTAGTCATCACTTTTTAATCCTAATTTTTGGTCTAGAGTACCACGCCAGTCATCAACTTTTTATTTTTGGAGTCTAGCCAAGCATTTATGCTCCGACTATAGCTCATTTCCCGTTTGACGAGATGAGGTGCCTGATAGACATCACTTTTTTATCCTAACTGGAGGACTAGATCACCGCGCAAGTCATCTTTTTTTAATCCCGACTGGTGGGTTAGAGCACCACGCCAGTCATCACATTTTAATCCTTACTAGTGGGCTATAACACCACGTCAGTCATCACTTTTTAATTTTTGGAGTCTAGCCAAGCATTTCTGCTCTAACGAGAAAGAAGTTCCTAATGACAACTGATATGTTGAACCAGGGCGGGACAGGAAGGAGCCTCTGAACAACCTGATGAACCGCGCTAAGTGTGATTTTCTGGCATCTTTGAGTTTATGTTATGAGCCAACCTTTTCTGATCCTAGTTCATAGTAGGGCAAAGAGTCCTATGCCCTCTATTCTGATGATATGGATTCGACTTGTCGGGTGATTATTGAAAAGTGAGTTGTCCTTTACTAGAGCTCATTTCCCATCTGACGAGCTGTGATGCTCGACATACATAACTTTTTTACCCTAACTGGCTGGCTAGGATACCGCGCCAGTCATCACTTTTTTATTTTTAGAGTCTAGCCAAGAATTTCTGCTCCGACTAGAGCTCATTTCCCGTTTGACGAGCGGGGGTGCTCTGTACACATCACTTTTTTATTCTGAATGGAGGGCTAGAGCACTGCACCAATCATTACTTTTTACTTCTTGGTCCACTCCTTGGATCCTAAATCTAGCATTATCAAACTATTTTCCATTATCTGTGATGATCGTGTGACGGGAAACCTGCATATCATATTCTTTTATATGAACTTTGTAGTTTGGTGCTCCGTAATCGTAGCCAAGGGTTCCTCCTCTACCCAGTTAGTGAAATAGTCAATGGAGACTATAGAAAACTTATTTTGGCCTTTTCCCATCGGTGGGGGCCTGATTAAATCCACTCCCACTTGGTGAATAGCCACGGGCTTTGGATGGAGGTTAGTTGTTCTGGTGGTTGGTGTTGAATATCCGCGGTCCTCTTGGTGTCTAAGACCATCGTCGGCCAATAATACACTTGCCTTTTATCTTATAGTGTAGTGTACGGGCTCTGCTGTGGTTCCCGTAAACTTCCTCTTTGACCTCCTTCATGATGTACAACGCCTCGTCGGGTGCAATGCACCTCAGGTAGAGATATGAGAAAACTCTTTTCTACAGAGTTTCATAAAAATATATATAATTGGATGACCTGAGGCGGAGCTTTCATGCAGCTTTCCTATCGGGAGGTAGTGTTCCATCCCATGGGTACTCAAATATGGGGGTTATCCTTGGCGGATCTCCTGCTACCCTACTGGTTTATAGCACCTCTTCACCATTGATGCTCGAAAAGGGAAAAAATTCCACGGGCACCGTCCTACTGATCTTAGTGTCGTAAATAGAGACCATCTTGGACAACACATCTGTGTTAGTGTGTAGGCTTTGGGGGATCTGCTGAATCGTATAGGAGTCATATTTTCCAAGAAAGGCCCATGCTTGGGTCAAGTATCTGACCATGGTTTCCCCTTCGCCTGATACTCCTCCTTGATCTAGTTGACGCTAAGATGGGAGTCACTGTAAATCCTTAGTGTCATCGTATTTAGGGCACCTTCTAAGATTAGACCTATGACCAACACCTCATACTCTATTTCATTGTTTGAAGCTTTGAACCTGAAGCATAGGGCATACTAAATCTGAGATTGATCGAGTGCTACGAGTAGTATATCCTCTCCCCTTCCCATTTCGTTGGAGGCACCATCCACATATGAGGTCCAGGGGTCCCCAGTGGTCTCTGCTTCCTCTTCATGGTCCATCATCATATTCACAATGAAATTTACCACCGTCTGCCCCATGATGATAGTTCTTAGGACGAACTGAAAGTAAAACTCACTAAGCTCAATACCCCATTTGGTTATATGTCCTAAGGTCTCAGGTTTTTGGAGGACCTGCTAGAACGGGGAATTGGTAAGGATTTGGATGGAGTGAGCATGGAAGTACGGACAAAGTTTCTATGTTACCGTGACAAGGGCGAGAGCCATCTTCTCCATTTCTAGGTAGCGTTTCTCCGCTCCCGTCATGGCCTTGCTAATGTAGTAGATTGGCTTCTGGATGAAGTCATCCCTGATTCAAACTAGGGTAGTGTTGATGGTTGTTTCTTAGACCGCCAAGTATAAGGACAACACCTCTCGAGGAACATGCTTTGAAAGCAGCGGTAGGGAGTCATGTAACTCTTCAAAACTAAGAAAGCCTCATAGCATTCCTTAGTCCATTCGAATGACGCGTTCTTCCTTAGGGTTTTGAAGAAAGGAAGGCACTTATCAGTGGCTTGGGATGAAGCGATTGAGCGCGGTAACCCATCTCGTGAGACATTGGACCTCCTTGACACTCCTCAGGGGCTCCACCTCCAATAATGATTTTATCTTACTGAGGTTGGCTTCGATTCCTGTTTGGTTGACCATGAAGCCCAAAAAATTTCTTAAGCCAGCACTAGAGGCACCTTTTGAAGGGTTCAGCTTCATCCTATACTTCCTCAAGGTGTTGAATGTCTCGGTGAGGTTGGTTATATGGTCTGCGAACCTCTTTCTCTTAACAAGCATATCATCTGCATACATCTCCACATTCCTCGATATTTGTCTGATAAACACTTTGTTCACCAGCCTTTGGTAGGTGGCCCCTGTGTTTTTAGTCCGTAGGGCATCCTCATATAGTAGTAAGTTCCTCTACTGGTGATGAATGAGGTTTCCTCCTGTTCAGGCGGGTGCATCAGGATTTGGTTGTATCCCGAATATACATCCATGAAACTAAGTAGATCATGTCCCGACGTGGCATCGACCTGCTGGTCTATACAAGTGAGAGGGAAGCTATCTTTAGCACAAGTTTTGTTCAAATCCATGAAGTCTATATAAACCCTCCACTTTCCATCACTTTCTTGTCTAGAACGACGTTAGCCAACTAGTCCGGGCATTGGACTTTCGTGATAAATCTGGCAGAGAGAAATTTCTCCACTTCCAGAATAATGGCTTTGTCTCTTTCTGCGTTCACACTCCTACTTTTATGCCTGACAGGTTTGAACTTCAGTCCCACATTTAGGTGGTGTGTGATAACGTGCCGATCTATGCGGGAAATATATTCGCGGGCCCATGCAAAGACGTCGCTATTATCTTAGAGGAATTTCGTGAGTCCCTTTTTCTGCACTATAGTGAACATCGACCCAATTTGGACTATCTTCCCCAGCTTTTCTGGCGAGAGCATAACGAGTTCTAACGGTTCCACAGGCTCCCCCGGGGCTATTCTATAGGCGGTTGTCGATCATGGCTATTCGCCCTTCGGACTTGGATGAGATTTCGATGTCATCCCCACAGACGGTGATAACTATTATTACCAAAAATCTCAACAGTGAGGTGGCATACAATTTTCTCTCATGTAGGGGTTCTTTTGGGCAGGAAGCTGCACAAGACAAACAAAAAACTCCAAGGTGAACAAATTCGGGGGGCGTTTTTCCTTAGGAAATTTAACATTTGGTTACCAAGCCTGAAGAATGATTGGTTTCCCCCATAGGTACCAAGGGCCATTCTCTAGAAGTGCATGTATTTCCTCAGTTGAGTAGAATAGTCCTTTTGTTACATGGACACCAATAAGGCATCTATTCCTCTTAGGTAACATTCCCCTTTGGCAAAACTCTCATGAGTGACAAAAATATTGAAATCATGATTGTTATTCTTTCATGTTCAAATGTGATGCTTATTTCAAAAGCCAACTAGAATTTGGTATTCTAGAATATCAGAAGGAGGAGGCTTGTGAGCTAGAGAAGCACGAAGAGCTAGACTCAGCTTTCCTTGATCCTTTTTACCAAATTTATAGTGGTACGTCTTCATGGGGAGAAGAAAGGAGTTGTCCAAAGGAGAGTTTTTAATCAAAGCTACGGATAGTCCCTTCCCCAAGAAAAGGGGATCTTTTTCACAAAGAGAAGCACCTACCGCTTGTTTTTTCCACCTAAAAGATAAAGACCACGTGCTAAAGGTGTGTTGTTTGAAGCTGATTTGTCCACCATGGCAAAGGATAGGCCTTCTTGGGAAAAAGGACAATAGCTTTACCCATTGGACAATAGGTCTCCTTAAAATTAGTTAAACTTGACTTTTTTTTGCGCATGGCATATATGCAAATTGAGTTTTGACACCAAATAGATATTTAGGAAAAGAAATTGGAGCGTTGTTGCCATTTGGGAAAAGAAATGGGACCCAAAAAGATTCGATAGGACGTGTTTAGGAATAAATGTGACAAACTTGGCTAAACTTAAATCTTTTAGGGTGAAGCACACACTCGAACTTACTTTTGACACAAAATACATATTTAGGATAAAAACATGGAGCATTGTGGTTGTTTTGAGTGCTTATAATGCCAAAAGGAGTCAAACATACCAAAATGTAACATACTTAGGCCAAACAAGATGTAATTCGCTAAACATGAATCTTTTTGGGATATCATAAACTCAAACTGACTTTTGACATTAAATACAAGTTTGAGATAAGAACTTTGAGCGTTATGGTTAATTTGGGTGCTTCTAGTACCATAGGACCAAACGAGACAAAATTGACTAAAATTGAATCTTTTGGGCATAAGTTGTACTCAATTTGCTTTTGACACTAAATAAATGTTATGATAAAACCTTGGAGCATTGGAGTCTTTTTAAGTGTTTCTAGTGCCATAGGCAATAAAAAACCCAACGGGACGTGTTAGGACCGAATGAGATGAACTTGGCTAAACTTGAAACTTTTGGGCATAGCATATACTCAAACTGAGTTTTAACACTTGGATAAAAAATTGAAGTGTGCTAGTCATTTTGGGTACTTCTAGTTCGATAGTGACTCAAAAAGACCCAATTAGATGTGTTAAGGACCAAACAAGATGAACTTGGCTAAACTTGAATATTTTAGGCATTATTTGTATTTTTACTGAGTTTTGGCAGCAAATACATGTTCTAATAAAAAATTGAAGCATTTTAGTTGTTTTGGGTCCTTCTAGTACCATAAGGAGTCAAAAAGTCCTAATGGAACATGTTTAGTACAGAATGAGACTCACTTGGCTGAACTTTGATCTTTTCGGCATAACTTGAACTCAAACTTACTTTTGAAATTGAACAAATATTTGGGATAAGAACTTGGAGCATTATGGTCATTTTCAGAGCTTTTAGTGCAAAAAACAATGAATGGGATATGTTTAGGAACAAACGAGATGAATTTGACTAAACTTGAATTTATATGGCATAGCATATGCTCGAACTGAGTTTTGACACCAAATACACGTTTAGGATGATAACTTGTTGCTTTGTGGTTGTTTTGGGTGCTTCTAGTGACACAGGGAAGTGAAAAGACTGAAATGCAACATATTTAGGAGCAAACAACATGAACTTTGTTAGACATGAATATTTTGGACACATGGAGCGTTGCAGTCATTTTGGTGCTTTTATTGCCATGAGTTCTCAAAAAGACCCAACATGTTGTGTTTAAGACCAAACAAGACAAACTTTGCTAAATTTGAATCACTTGGGTATAAATTGTACTCGAACTAACATTTGACATGGAATCACATTTGGGATAAAAAAAAAGAAGAGCTTTGAATTCTACAGTCATTTTGGGTGCTTATAGTGCCATAGGGAGTAAAAACTTTTACTTAAAGAGACATAATCTGACATGTTTCAGACAAAACAAGATGAAATTGGATAAACTTGAATCTTTTAAACAAAACTTATACTCGAACTGATTTTTTATACTAGATATACATTTGAATAAGAACTTGGAGCTTTATGGTCATTATGGGTGCTTCTAGTGCCTTAGGGAATTAAAAAACCCAATGGGATGTGTTTACGACCAAATGTAATGAATTTTTCTAAACTTGAATCTTTTGGGCATCGCATGTTCTCAAACTGAGTTTTGACAGCAAATAGATGGTTTGGATAACAACATTGAGCGTTATGGTCATTTCGGTGCTTCTAGTGCCATAGGGACTCAAAAAAATGCAATGGGACTTATTGAGGATGACACAAGATGAGCTTCGCTAAACTTGAATATGTTGGGCATAACTTGTACTGGAACTGACTTTTGGCACTAAATACATATTAAAGATAAAAGCTTGGAGTGTTCATGTCATTTTGGATGCTTCTAGCACCGTGGAGGTCAAAAAGACCGAGTGGGACATGTTTTAGACCAAATGAGACAAACTTGGCTAAACACGAGTCTATTAGGAAGAGCATTTGGAGTCAAAAAATCCATGGGTCAATAACGTTCATGATATGAATATGGTGTGTTGTACTATTTTATGGTGCTGCTAGTGCCATTTGGAATCAAAAAATCCAACGGAACGTGTTTAGGATAAAATGGGATGAACTTGGCTAAACTTGACTATTTTGGAAGTAGTATGTCCTCAAATTGAGTTGTGACACCTATTCATGCTTGGGGTAAGAAATTAGAGCTATGTGTTCTTATATTACCATTAGATCTCAAATATATTTAATAGGACGTGTTTAGGACTAAATGTGATGAACTTGGCTAAACCTTAATCTTCTTGGACATAACATGTACTCAAAAAGAGTTTTGACACCAAATAGACATTTCAGAAAACAACATGGAGGGTTGTGTTTGCTTTGGGTGTTGAAGTGTTAAAGGAGTCAAAAAGATCAAATGGAACATATTTAGCACCAAACGAGATGAACTTGGCCAAACTTGAATCTTTTGGCATAGCATGTAGTCGAATAGATATTAGACACTAAATACGCGTTTGGGATAAGAACATGGAGCATTGTTGTCGTTTTAAGTGCTTCTAGTTCCATGGGGAGTGAAAAAGACCGAATGGGACGTCTTTAGCACCAAATGAGATGAACTTAGTTAAACTTGAATCTTTTGGATAATGCATGTACTAAAACTGAGTTTTGACACCAAAATACATGTTTGGGGTAAACAAATTGAGCATGTGGACATTTTGGGTGATTCTATTCCCATAGAGACTCAAAACTACCTAATGTGACATGTTTAGGACCATACCTGATGAGCTTGGCTAAACTTGAATCTTTTTTGGCATAGCAAGTACCGAGTTTTGATAGTAAATATACTATTGGTATAACAACATGGAGCGTTATGTTTTTTTGTGAAAGAGACTCAAAAAGACCAAATGGAACATATTTAGTACCAAACAACATGAACTTGGCTAAACTTGAGTCATTTTAGAATAGCATGTACTCGATCTGACATTTGATGCTAATTACACAGTTGGGACAAGAAGTTGGAGCGTTGATGTCATTTTAAGTGGTTCTAGTTCCATGGGACGTCTTTAGCTCCAAATGAGATGAACATGACTAAACTTGAATCTTTTGGGTATAGTATGTACTAAAACTTAGTTTTGACATCAATGGATAAGAAATTGGAGCATTATGATCATTTTTTATGTATCTAGTGCCGAAATCAAAAAGTCACAATAGTACGTGTTTAGGATCAAATGAGATGAACTTGGATAAACTTAAATCTTTTGAACATAATTTGTACTTGAATTGAGTTTTGACAGCATATATATATTTAGGCTAAGAGTTGGACTATTATGATCTTTTGGGTGCTTCTAGTGCCAGAGGGTAAAAAAGACCTAATGCAATATGATCACGACCAAACTAGACAAACTTTATTAAAATTGAATCACTTGGGCATTGCATGTACTCGAACTGAGATTTTCGGCATCCAGTACAGGTTTGAGATAAAAACATGGAGCATTGTTCTTGGTTTGGTTAATTTCAAGTGCCATAAGGGTTAAAAGGCTCAATGAGATGTATTTTAGGACCAAACGAGATGAACTTGGCTAAAATTAATTCTTTTGGGCATAACATGTACCAAACTCAGTTTGAACATTAAATACACGTTTGGGATAAGAACTGAGTGTTGGAGTCGTTTTGGCTACTTTTAGCACCATAATGAGTAAAAACCCCCAATGAGACTTGTTTAGGACCAAATGAGATGAACTTGGTTAATCTTGAATCTTTTCGACATAGTATGAACTCAAACTGAGTTTTGACACCAAATACATGTTTAAATAAGAACATGGAGTGTTGTGGTCATTTTTTGTGCTTCTAGTTCTATACAGAGTCAAAGGGTTTCAATGAGATGTGTTTAGGACCAAATGAGATGAACTTTGCCAAATATGAATCTTTTGGACATAGCATGTACCTAAACTGAGTTTTGACACCAAATACAGGATAAGAAATTAGGGTGTTGTGGTTACCTTGGGTGCTTCTAGTTCCATAGGGTCTAAGAAAGATCCAATGTGATGTGTTTTAGACTAAACTAGATGAATTTGGATAAATTTGATTATTTGGGCATAAATTGTACATGACCATTGTTTTGACACTAATTACACATTTTTAATAAGAAATCTAAGTGTTTGGTCATTTTTGGTGCTTCTAGTGCCATCAGAAGTCAAAATGGCCAAATGAAATGTTGTTAGGACAAAACAACATGAACTTGGTTGAGCTAGAAAAAATTTGGAGCGTTGTGATTGTTTTTTGTGCTTCTAGTGCCATAGCAAGTCCAAATGACTCAATGTAACATGTTTAGGATCAAGTGAAACAAACATTGATAAACTTTAATCTTTTGGACATAACTTGTACTCGAACTCACTCAACACTAAATACACGTTTAAGAGAAGAACTTGGAGTATTGTTATCGTTTTGAGTGCTTCTAGTGTCATCGGGAGTCAAAAACACCCAATGGGATGTGTTTAGGACCAAATGAGATAAACTTAGCTAAACTTGAATCCTTTAGGAATAACATATACTCCAACCACGTTTTCAAACTGAATACACATTAGCGATAAGAACATGGAGCGTTGATGTAATTTTAGGTGCTTCTAATCCCTTTTAGAGTAAAAAAGATTCAATGGGTCGTGATTAGGACCAACAAGAAGAACTTAGTTAAAACTTGAATCTTTTGAGCATAACTTGCGGTCGAACTGAATTTTGAAACCAAATACACGTTTGGGATCAGAACTTAGGGCGTTTTGGTTATTTTGGAAACATCTAATGGCATAAGGAGTCAAAAAGACCCAATGAGATGTATTTAAGACCAGACAAGATGAGCTTGGATAAACTTGAATCGTTTAGACGTAGCATGCACTCGAACTAAATTTTGGAATGAAATACAGATTTAGTATAAGAACATGGAGTGTTGTGATTATTTTGGGTTCTTCTAGTGCCATAGGGAGACAAACAAAAAGGAACATATTTAGGACCGAACGTGACCAACTTTGTTAAACTTGAGTCATTTAGGCATAACATGTACATGAACTGAATTTTGGCACTGGATACATGTTTAGGATAAGGACATGGAGTGTTGTTGTCATTTCTAGTGTCATAGGGAGCAAAATGACCTAATGGAATGTGTTTAGGACAAAAAAAACTAACTTAGCTAAACTTGAATCACTTGGCCATAACTTGTACTCGAACTGCTTTTGACAGGACATAGATGTTTGGGGGATGAGAGATTGGAGCGTTGTGGCTATTTTCTGCGCTTCTAGTGCTATAGGGAGTAAACATAACACAATCGAATATGTTTGAGACCAGAAGTGATTAACTTGACTAAACTTGAATCACTTGGGCATAGCATATGCTAGAACTATACTTAAGTTCTAACACCCAATACATGTTGGGATAAATATTTAAGTGTTGTGCTTGTTTTGGGTGCTTCTAGCAATATAAGGAGTGAAAAAGAGCCAACAGGACATATTTAAATCCAAATTAAACTTGGATAAACTTGAATCTTTTTTGCATAACTTGCACTAATACTGAATTTGATGCTAAATACACGTTTAGGATAAGAAGTTAGACCGTTGTGGTTACTTTGATAGCTTATAGGAGTCAAAAAGACTAAGTGGGATGTGCTTAATACCAACGAGACGAACTTGATTAATCTTGAATCACTTGGGCATATCATGTACTTGAATTTACTTTTGACACCAAATACACATTTAGGATAGCAACTTGGAGTGTTTTGGTCATTTTTGGTGATTCTAGTACCGAAGGGAGTAAAAAATAAAGTGTAACGTATTTAGGAGGAAACTAGATGAACTTAGTTAAACTTAAATCTTTTCGGCATAACATGTATATGAATCCGTTTTTGACATCACATTCATGTTTGGTATATGATGGTGTATCGTTGTGGTCATTTTGGGTGGTTCTCATGCTATAGGGAGTCAAAAAGACCCAGACGGCGTGTTTAAAACAAAAAAAATATGAACTTGGCTAAACTCGATTCACCTAGACATAACTTGTACTCGAACTACCTTTTGAAGCAAAAACACATTTGAGAGCAAAACATTGAGTATTGTTCTTTTTTTGGGTACTTCTAGTGCCATAGGGAGTCAAAAAGATGCAATGGGTACGTGAACAAGCTTTTGACACTTAATACATATTAGGGATAATAAGAAGGTTGAGCGATGTGGTCATTTTGGGTGCTTCTAGTGTCATAGGTAGTTAAAAAGACCCAATGTAGCGTGTTTAGGACAAAATGAGATGAACTTGGCTAAACTTGAATCATTGGGGCATAACTTGTACTCGAACTAACTTTTGGCATAAATACACATTTGTGATAAGAACTTGGAGCGTTATGGTCATTTTGGTTACTTCTATTACTATAGAGTCAAAAAGACCAGAGAGGACTTGTTAGGACCAAATTAGATGGACAAGGTTAAACTATAATCTTCTAGGCATAGCATATGCTCAAACCAACCTTTGACACCAAATATGTTTGTGATAACAGGGAGCTTTGTGTCATAAAGAGTCAAAAAGGCCCAACAATGAGACGTGTTTAAGACCAAACAGGATGAACATGGCTAAACTTGAATCTTTTGGGTATAACTTGTACTCAAATTGAATTTTGACCCTAATAATTGGATAAACGGTAATTCTAACCATTGGATTTCACTATAAATAAGAGGCTTCTCTTAGAGATGCAAGCTAAGCCTGATCGACATCATTTATGAGAGAATAGAAAGATCCTAGGGAGACTAATCTTCTCCCTAGCCGAAAATTGAGAGGAAGGGAATTTTGATTTTTCGTCCAAATGCCCACACACAGTAACCGGTTAACAACTCGAGGAATAACGTGGAAGATCATGAAGTATCGATTCATGGTTCATGATGATTCACAATGGTTCACAATGATAATTAATGGTTCCAACTTTGACAATCGACAGCGTGGATGGGGCGTGGGGGTGATTCTTTTCATGGTATCGACAATTTCCACGCGTAGATCAAGTACATTTCACACATAGGTCGATAAATTTGATCTTGAAGAAAAAAATTGATTTTTGGGGTTTACACATCAAGAATATGATTTATATATTCGTTCTAGAGTAGATTTGATTGTTTAATAATTAATTTTTAAAATACGGACAAGTTTTTCGTATGCCAATCGCTTCAATTTCTTCTATCAAGTCAGTCAATCAATCTTAGGTAAGATTAGGTTGAGAAGTCAAACCTTCGTAATCAATCTTATGAATATGATTAATCAAGTTGGTAATAATCACTTAACCTAACGTTAGGTTAAAATCAGTAGCACATTTAGATAACCTAAAGTTAGATTAAAGGAGAGAATAAGCAATCATCCAAATTCATATTAATGAATTTTTCGAATCAGGAGCTGATACTTAAAGCCGTCAACCCTACAAATAGGAATACTCAAGGGTACGGGTGCATAACAACTTTCCTCGATATAAGAAATATGCTTACCCACCTTGATGGGCATCCACCAAAAGATAGTAGATGAAATTGGTGTCCGGTCGAACTGAAACTCAATGACTGGTGGTGACTCCCCTTTAAGATTATTTTCTGAAATAACCTAAAGGATTTCATAAAAATACGATGGAGAGTTGATATCAATAAAATGATGATTGTCAATTCAAGTGATGAGAAAAAGTTTTTCAAAAGAAAAGATTTTGTAAAACCACGAGCAACGAGAAACTCGCCAAGGGTCGGGCGTTGACAATTTGATGATTCCAATGAGAATTAATGGTTTAAGCTGAGACATTAACTATTAATCATTGTTTAGACATCTTTAAGTTTTGTTAGTTTTCATGTTATCATGTTGTATTTAAATGATGTATTAATGACATTGATATCAATTGATTTTATTGCTTTCCTTAATGGCTACATCAATTTTCAAAAACCACCTCTCCACCGTTTTTAAAGTTTCATCATCACACCTATGACCATCACAAAAATAACAAATCATCTTGAGGCGAATGGATGTATCCATCGATGTGATGATGGTCTAAGGATATCGCCTCAATCCATACTATATCGTGCTTACCTACTCAAACATGTTATGGGTTTGGGAGCATTTAAAAGCCTGTCAAAGTGTTAGGTATGCCTAACGACACAACATATAATAGCCTAAGAAGGAATGTCAATATACCTAGTGTTATAAGGGGTTCAACTAAGGGAAGTAATATTTGGCTGAGGTATTGGCAAGCTACAAAGGGGTTGTCATAGGAGAGTCATCTACCACCCAAGAGAAGGGGAAGGAAAAGTCGAAGACCTGAATAAGAAGCTGAATGAAAATTTGGGAGCCTTTGAGGAGAAGCTAAATATACTACAGAGATAAGATGTCTTTTGAGGTGTTACCATTCATGACTGCTATTTTTGCACATATTAGAAGCTAACTAAGGGGTTTTGTTAAGTATGTATAATAGTCAATTGACATTTGATTATAAGTCATTGACTTATAATGGCTACCATGATTCAATCACCATCATCTACATTAGAATCACAATTTTGGTTGACTGGTACAAGATGTAACACCAATGTTACATGTGATTTACATAACATTCTCTAACCTACTTAGTATAATGGTTACGCGAGCATAGTTGTTGGAATTTGACAACATTTACCAAGTACTTACACAGGTTCAAGCTCATTACACGATCCTTCTCACACCTTTTCCTTAAATAAAATCTTATGTGTCACACAAATATTATTTAATCTCATATCAGCTTATCAGTTCTTTCTAGAAAATAACTGCCTTTTTATCTTTAATGCTGATTATTTTACTTTTTAGGACAAACCCACGTGCAAACTTCTATTCCAAGGCCCAAGTAAAAATGGCCTATATCATTTCCCATCTACTTTATCACATTCATCTTCTCCTGCATCATATTCATCACCCACATCAACAACATACTTTTTTCTAATACTATATCTTCTTCTTCTCTTGACTTGATCCATAGTGTTGTTTGAGACCTTCCCCTAGTGTTTCTCTAAGTGGATACATATACTATGTGTCTTTTATTGATGATAAATCTAGATATACACGGATCTTCCCTCAAATTCAAAATATGATGTTCCTACTATTTTCCAAAGCTTTAAACCTTATGTAGAATATATCATATCAACTCATATCAAAACACTTAGAAGTGTTTAAGGTGGTGAGAATATGAGTGCCTTATTTAGAAGCTATCTCCATCAAAAGGGTATATTTCATAAAAAAATTATTTTCATACACACCTGAACAAAATGGAATTGCACAAAGAAAACATAGGCATCTTTTAGAGACTTTCATAGCCATGAGAATAAGGCATATCTTCCTCTGAAATTTTGGTTCCATGCTTGTTCTACTGCAATTATATTATAAATAGATTGCCTCCTCCTACTACACTTAACACCTCGCCATATGAAATACTCTTTGGCCATCCACCTGATTACACAAACCTTAAAACATTTAGGTGTTCTTGTTATCCTCTACTTAAACCTTATAATTCTCATAAACTTCAACCTAAACTAAACGGTGTGTTTTTCTAGGCTATGTATTAGTATATAAGAAATATTTATGCTTTGACCCTTTGACTGAAATTTTTTGTACACAAGGACGTGTAGTGTTTGATGAGCTTATGTGTCTATATGTTGCTCATTCACACGCTAATTCTGAATATGATAAACCTACATCATCTGATGCACACGTCTGAACTGTCTCCTCTTATCACATCCTTCTTAGATACACAAACACCATAAAATAACATTTATACTTATGTTGATACTGATAATAACATGGGTACATATTTTAATCCTAACTCTGATATCAGAGTACTATCTGAGTTTGAATCTAGGACTTCAACTAGTTGCATTACTCAATCATATTCTCCACCATGCATTTCTTCAAATATCTATATTGTTCTATCAATTCCCTATTTATCTAATTCTACAACAATAACTAGATCTCCTATTGCTAATAATAATAGAATAGCAAATCCTCCAACTCATAATCAGCATGTTATGCAAACTAGAGTTAAGGAAGGTATCTCTAAAAAGAAGACATTTATTGCGTCTTCTTCTAATATTAGTTATGAAATTGAACCTACAACCTTCCAAAAGTCCAGCCTGGACTAAGGCTATGGCTGAGGAGTTTGATGCATTACAGGCCAAAAAGACATGGTCCTTGGTTCCCTTGCCTCCAAACAAAAATCTAGTAGGATGATAGTGGGTTTACAAACTCAAATACAATCCAGATGGCATCATTGCAAGATATAAGGCAGGTAAGTGGCAATAAGCTTCCATATGGAAGTAGGACTTGACTTTGATGAGACTTTTAGCCCAATGATTAAGAAACAAATAGTAATATTGATCATTTCCTTGGCAGCACAATTTGGTTAGAGTTTGAGGAGGTTGGAGTTTGAGGAGGTTGGATGTTAAAAATGCCTTTCTACATGGTTTACTGAAGGAAGAGGTGTATATGACACAACCACCTAGTTTTGAACATCCTGGTTTGTCAAATTATGTATGAAAATTGCACAAGTCCCTTTATGGACTAAAACAAGCTCCTAGAGTTTGATTTCATATATTCACATCCCATCTTACATTTGATTTCATATATTCACATCCCATCTTACAACCTTGGGCTTCATTGCTTCTCATGATAACTCCTCTCTTTTCGTCAAGAAAGTTTAGAGCTCCTTAACATACTTACTCCTTCATGTTGATGACATAGTGCTTATTGGAACATATAATGGTTATGTAGAGCAACTTATCAAAATTCTACAGTAAGACTTTGTGATGATGGATTTCGGACTTCTTAAGTACTTCCTAGGCCTTGAAGTCAAGTAAACATCTTCAAGTATCTTTGTTAACCAATTGAAATATGCTGAAGATCTTATCCTAAAGGATGAAATGTCTAAAGTTAAACCCTATAATTTATCATACTAAACCAAATCACCCTTATGCCGTCATGGTTGTTCTCCTATATGTGATGGCATTACATATAAGAGCATTAAAGGTGATTTACAATATCTTATGTTCACCATGTCTGATATTACTTACTCTGTAGGGGTTGTCAGTTTATGCATGGACCAACCATAGCTCACTTTGCTATTGTAAAAAGAATTCTCAGATATTTTTTGTGAACCTTGGAGCATGGCATCTTGTTTAAGACAGGCCCACTATAGCTTTATGCATTCAGTGATGCGAATTGGGTTCGGGGTCTAATCAAATCACCTGGAGTGCGAAAAAGCAACCTATTGTGTCAAGATCTTCCACTAAGGCAGAGTACAAAGCTCTTACAAATACTACAGCCGAACTCTCTTATATAAGACAACTGTTTTGTGACTGACGAGTTATTTTCTTCACTCTCCAACTTGTGGTGTGACAGTGCTTTAGCTATTGAACTTTCATCTGATCTTATTTTCCTTGCACGCAGAAAGCATGTGGAAATAAATTACCACTTTATAAGAGAAATAGTAGTTAGAAAGGATCTTAGTGTCAAACATATAGAATCACACATACAACTTGTTGGTCTCTTCACTAAGGACCTTTTTACACCTCATATTTCTTTTTTAAGAGACAAAATCATGCCCTTAATTGGTGACATGAGTTTGAGGGGCGAATGCTAAGTGTAATAGTCAATTGATAGCCTTTGTATTAGTATTAGTTTGATATGCAAGATAATAATATCAAGTCTTCTTGCTCTCTCTTTCTCTCTCTCAAGCTCACATTCTCCCTTCTCCTTCTTCTTCATGACTTCTTCTTCTTCTTCTCCTCATTACGACCTTTTCATTCTATCACACTCATCCAAAGGTCCATCTAGCCATGTTTAGTGGGCTAATGGCCCAATGGGCTGAAAAATATATCACCTCTTATTGGGTATCCCTAAAGGGGGGGATTTGTTTGCTTAATCATGGGCTTCCATTGCAGAACGGGCGGCCAAGATCAGTACCGAGGTAAAAAGATAATTTTTAACTTTTTTTTTTTCTATTTTATCTTTTTCTTAGGTTACATCTGGGCAGACCATTCTTTTGATGAATGACATAGATGTAACATGATCTCTTATGTTCATGGAATAGGAAAGGTTTTGATCCTAATGGACTAGCCAAGAAGAGTTACGAATACAACAATTTTACAGAAGTTTATTACTCGTTCTCTAGTGGTATCTGCAGAAGTTTTTTGGATTAAGACATGTGTTAACCTCATTAAGCTGACATTCATGAAGTAGCACAACGTCAATGCTAAAATTATACAAAGTCGCATAAAGCTACATGGACAATAGAAGAGGGGATCAAACCTTACTCACATCTGGTGCGTCAGACACCATTTACCTTCACGTATGAATCACTTGAGGTGAGAGAATAAAGGATTGAATCTGCTCTTAAAGGATAGGCAGACCTTTCAACGTCCTCAAGAGCTACTCCGAAGGTGATCAAGAAGGAAACCTTATCTCTGATTTCATTATTTGGTTTCTCTCACAAAATTTAAATGGTTACAGCCTTAGAGGAAGTAAAATTGTTCCCACTTCAACATGAAAGAGGAAGGGAAGGGGAAAAGTTGGATAAAGGGTAAAAATGCCTTGATAGACACAATATGTTACATGTATATGTTGATCTAACCATAGGATTAATACCTTAAGAGGTCCCTTGGAATTAATATAAACAACCCAAAAGGTTCTCTCTCTCTCTTTTAAGGGAAAAAAACGAAAGACCCAAAAGTTGCATCTTCTACTGGTTGTGTATTCATACAATAAGAACTTTTGTTTTTTAAAACTATATTATTCACCTTAATGGTGACAGACCACAGCATACTCCCATATAAGCTGGCCTGTCCGTCAAAGAGTGCTGGATGGCGTTCTAGAGCTATCACTAGATTCTGAGGGCAGATATCCCGTTGTCTCCTGCAACAAAATTATCAATCGGTTGACCATTTGAAAATGTATAATTTTGATCATAATAGACAAAAAATTCAGTAGTCAGCATGACTTCCTTTGAAGCAATTAATTCACACACAACGCCAGCATGCCATTTAAAACAAGTTCCTGCTATTTATTTTAACAACGAGATTTCTAAATCAAATCATATCAACCTCGTACCGAAATTTTACAAAAACACCTCATATCTTTTGATATTTTTGTAATCACACCCGTACAATTTTTTTTAACTATTTTAGTCCCAATACTTTTTGAGATTTTATAATTAAACTCATATTATACAAAATTTACTAATTTGAGCGTTTCTATGATAATAATTGACAAGTGTTCTAGTGATCAATCCATTTTCCATCTTTCAATCAGTACAAATTAGATTATGTACTGGTTTTGCTAAGTATGCAAGCAATCGTTAGCCCTAGCCTCTTTTTTATTTTTTAAATAAAATTACGTTCAAAATTTTGATATGATTAAGAAATTTTTTTTGAACATCTTACCAATTACCTACAAAAATAGAAAGAGTAAGAAATAAAGTAAGCAAAAAATATTTTGTGAGCGGTTCATGAATGATGATCACAAAACAATCAAAAGCTTTGTTTTGTGGCTTTTTAAACAAAGAATAATGAAAAAAGTTTTAGGGTTTAGGTTACGCATCTTAAACTTACTAGCTGCAGGGAATCTTGGCTTTGGTTTGAAAAGGGGCTTTCATATCCTCCCATCGCCAATGGGTGCATTGAATCTTCAGCAAATGCTCTCAACCTGTTGAGCTCCGGCAGGATAATCTTCCCGAGATCAGGTCTATCTTTTCGCCTTAACTCGGCGCAACTGAGCGCCAACTTGGCGAACGACAATGCGTCCTCAACCGGCCAATCAGGTACTGCTGGATCTAACATATCAGCAAAAGTTCCCTTCTCAATGGCTCTGTCAACATGGTGAGTCAATCCCATTGGTGGTCTCGCCGTTATTATCTGTAGAAACATTATTCCGAGTGAGTATATGTCCGACTTGA
This sequence comes from Datisca glomerata, assembly GCA_003255025.1. Lineage (NCBI taxonomy): Eukaryota > Viridiplantae > Streptophyta > Magnoliopsida > Cucurbitales > Datiscaceae > Datisca > Datisca glomerata. The sequence goes on along the minus strand of QANY01012059.1, from coordinate 736,613 downwards.
CACCGAGCATGCCTGTTTGCTGGTACTCTGGATCTATGTAACAGAAAGTGCCTGCCGTCGATGTCATCCGATATTGCGTTACGGTATCCGCCACAGATGGCGGCACCAGCCGGGCTAATCCAACGTCGCTGATCTTGCTGACGAAGTTCCGGTCGAGGAGGATGTTGGCCGGTTTGAGATCACGGTGTACAAGTGGCTCTGGTTTTGCCTGGTGGAGGAAAAGCAAGGCAGTCCCGATTTCGGCTGCAATTTTAAACCTATGCTGCCAAGAAAGAGGCGGTGTGTTTCCTCGGCAGAATAGGCAGTCTTCTAAACTCCCATTAGCCATGAATTCATACACCAAGCAACCGTATTCGGGGCAGGCTCCCAATAGGAGAACCATGTTGGGATGACGCATGCAGCTAAGTACTTCGACCTGTAAATGTTTATCAGCAGCAAATCAACTTAAAAATTTGTATATTTACACTCTTATTTTTTACCTCTTGCTGAAATTGTGACCTTCCCTGAGCTGCGTCGGGACGAAGAACTTTAACTGCAACTGGAGTGTGGTCTAAATAACACTTGTAAACAGGACCATAACCTCCTTCTCCTATCTTGTGAGACTCTGAAAAGAAATTTGTCGCAGCTTCAATGTCGTCTATTGAATATTTCCGATACCTGACGTCTGTTTTTGCCAAAGCCTTAAGTGCCTTGGTCTTCTCTTGGGCTTCCTTGAGTGCTTTCATTTCAGCATGAATTCTTTTTTGTGATTCCAATTCTGCAATCCTTTGAGCAGCTTCAGCAGCCTCAATGGCTGCTTTGGATTTAGCTTTTTCCTGTTCTACCATTGCTAATGCCACTTCCTCAGCCATTCGTGCCTCTTCCAATCTCCGTTCCTCTTCTTTTTTCCAGCGCTGGAGTTCTGTTGCCTGCAGCAAGCATGACTCCAAGAAGTAACGAGAACTTGCTAAAATTACATGAATGGATAAATGAATAAATAAAAGCATACGTAATTTGCTTAATAAACACCTTTTGTTTCGCTGAAATTGCTTCCTTGCAGGCTGTACTATACATTTCCATTGTATGCTTCAGCTCCAACTTCAGCCTCCTCATCTCAGCCTCAACATCATCCTGCGATTTCAACGCAATTATTAGCTCAGTCAGTGTTCTTCCTTATTTGCTAAACTCATATGAATGAATTCATAATGATTTACCATAGTTTGTGATGAGGTTGACAATCTCTCGCTTTCCTGTGAGATAGAAGAGAATTCAGAGGGAGAGCTAATATCCACCGACCTTCGTCCAAGATGCAGCGACTCAAAGCTGTGGTCGTTGTCTAATTCGATGCTACTTGACATTGAAGGTGGTGCAGGTCTTCCTGAATCTAAATTCTCGTAGAACGAAGGAAACAAGCGGTCAATGCTTTGCCTTCCAGAGCTGATGAAGGATATGTCAGTATCTGGCCCACCGCTTTCCCCATATAACCTTCCATTGTATCTTTTCCTAGTGAATGGTGACCTGCTTACAATGCCAAGCATTAGTCCACCTAGAGAAGAAGGTTTAAAGCTTAGGGGTCTTTTGGTTCAATGCAGGAATCGGCATCGCAGACCCATTTTCATGTATCAGATGAAGAATCCCAAGAGTTCTCTGGGCATCTCTATAATATATATATATATATATCATTAGGTGAAATTGTTGGATAGTAAGAACACTGCTTTTCTTCTTTAAAAAAATAATAAGAACGAACTTTTCTTTTCTACTGATTCTATAACTATAATCCTTTTATTATTTACCATTTGAAGTATCTCATCGATATAGTAAAAGAGTTGCAAATACCCTAACGGTATATATAACTAGAAGGTTTCACTGACCTGATGAATTCTGAATCGTCGAGAGATTTTCTTGAAAGTTCTATTGTTGACTCTTCAACCACTGATAAACGATGTGTCTTTTACTTTAACATCAGATTATGGAGGTGAAATTCAGCAAGAGAAAGCTTTTGAAAGACTTGAAGATAAAACATACCTTTCACATTTGGAGTTTGGGGTGTATGGGGCTCAGAAGAATATAATTTGATGCTGTTTTGCTTAACTAGTTGGCTATGGAGAGGAGATATGGCTGGTGCGGGACGAGACGCCGAACGCATTGATTGAATCTTTCCTTTTGATATGACATAAACATTACAAAAATCCGGTGCTCCTTTTACTATGCTTCCCGGAATATCTGTTGCCTTGAATCTTTCAAAACGAAATGATCTTTTACAAGTCAAAGAATGTCTGCTAAATTTGATTAATGAAGCTGCGAATTATTTAGCAAGAGAATTACATACCTTAAAAAAGCATTTTTGGCTGAGGCACCAATCACAAGATTTTCGATAGCAGATTGAGTGACGCATTCGATTAATGCCTTTGCTACATCTACATCTTCTAGTATGATGTCTTTGCATTGTATCTGATGTCTCAGAGGAAGAATAGATAATGCAAATCCTTTATGAAAATCTGTGTCTAATTTTAATTGTTTTCTTTTCTCTTATTATGAAAATCCAAATGAAAGAAATTAGATGAGGTGAATTGTATGAAGTAACTTACATCTTTACGGGTACAAAAACAACGAAAAGGAAGGAACAACTCCGTGGTGTTGGGATCAGGTTCTTTGCTTGGATATAAATGTTCATTCCCGAAGTCAGCTTTAGAGTTCATCCCTGCAAAACCCACAATTTTAGTTAAATGATATTTACATAAAAATACCAGAAATGGATTAATTTTTCTTCTGCTTTGATATTCTGAATAAAAAAACAAAGAAAGAAAGAAAGAAACTTACATGGGGAAGCAAGAGAAGGGTAATAAGAAAGCATGGGCATAGCCATAGGCGCAGGGAGTCTGAGCTTGACATGGATGAGAAAAACGGTCTGGCCTCTCTGGAGAAGATGATCAATGGCCCATTTGAGGGCATTTTGGCTGCCTTTGTCCTTGTCTATTGCTACTGCTACTAACCCATTTCCACCTTCTCTCTTCTCTATGCTACTTCTTGGCAACCACATTTTGTTCTTTCAGCTTAAGTGAAAAGTAAATTAGGTTCTAGGCAACAGGAAAATTCTAATTAATTTCTTCTTTGTTTTAAAAACTTGTTTCTCCCAAGCTCTTTGCTTTTGTTTCCTTTTTCAATTTTAGTATTTGTCTCATTATGCATTGTCTCTCTCTTGGCCAAGGAGAGAGAAATTCTCTTGTTTGGTGTTGCCTTTATTATGATATGTTCTTCCCTGTTCGCAGGATGCAATTCACCTGATCTCTCTCTCTCTCTGAATTAGAAGCTATGTCGTAGCACTTTTAGCTAATTTGATTTTGTCAAACTAGCAACTCCAGAAATATCTCTGCCTTCCCCATCTGGAACTTCAAATTGAGCCACTTTCTAGAGAGAGATTCAACTATTGAGGTTTTTAGGCCTTTGACCAATCTAATTTCTTCTCCTTTATTTTTAATTGCGAAATTTTCGGGTCTTTCCATTCTTATGATCTCTCTAGTTCATTAGTTATCATCCCCATATCTCTACTATTTCAAAATCTCAAGCAGAAAATTAGAGCTCTTTATTTATGGATTTCCTTATTCTTTTTGTGTGTGGGTGGGACTAGTCAATTCTAATGTGTAGTAAACCTCAGGTGTATATCAAATAAACTAGTACCCATGTGTGCTGTCAAGTTTCAGCCTAATGATTTTTGATAACGGTGGACACCGTCTTAAAAAATATTTTACAACGGTCAAAACACCATTGGAAAAAAAGGTGTTCTGAAAAATCGTTGGCATTTTTTGCAACAATGGCATTTTTTTTACGGTTGAATTTTTTTGGACGATGACCATCATACAAAATTCAGAAAAAAATATGTCATGCTATCTCAAAAGAAGGTTTTTTGCGACAGTATATTAAAGTACGGGAGGATTCATTTTTTATGACCGAGTATTAAATAAAAATAAACCGGTGAAAGATGCATTTTTACGAAGTGTACTTAATTTTTTATGATGGTAAATGGCCTTAGAGGAGGCCCTCAACCAGCCGGATGGTAGTAAATTGATTTGTGTTTCAGAACACTCAAGTCAGAGGGACCCTACATTATCGCCAATCAAGGCGTCAAAGGGGAAGACCAGCCCTAATCGATCTCCACCAGAGCTATGAAAATCACATGCTGGATTGTCAGGGGCTGGGTAGGGCCATTACAGTTCATAGTATAGCCGAGCATACATGGCTTCATTCACCCGTCATGATTTTTCTCTAGAAACTAAGAGTAGACAAAGGAAAGTGGAAAACTTAAACAGACTCTCAACCATCCCCACGCTATTATTAAAGACTCGATCGGTACTGAAGGAGGTTTATGTTTGTTTATTGTGGAAAGATTCAGATTTGATCCAAGTCAGCACTTTTGCTTATTCTATAACTGAAACAAAAGTGTGGGATGCTAAACTCAAACCAGTTTGGTACTTCATGGGAATATATAGAAATCCTGACGCCAATTACGAAGGGTGCGATTTGAAATTCTAAAAGAAAAAATAATAGCAACCTCATCCTCTATTTTGATAGAAGGAAACTTCAATGAAGTGTTAGCGATTTGGGAAAAGGACAGCGGCCAGTCTGTTGGAATTTAAGGAATTTAGGGTTCTCGGGGCTGACGTTCACTTGGTGCAACAGGCGCGGAGAAGAGATGATCCAATGCCACCTTGATAGAATGTTATGTACTACAGTTGGTTCCTTCAATACAGTAATTTGGTAGTTCGTCACTGTCCATTATATGGGTATGATAACTTTGAACTTGTCCTTGACACTACACCCGTATGTACGGGTAGGCGGGTTACACAACGTTTCAAGTTTGATCTGAGATGGTTATAGGAGGCAAGTTGTCGCCAAATTATCTCGCAGGTCTGGACTCAAACGTTTTCAGTACCGTTAGCATATCACCTGGATAAAAGCTACAAATTATGTGAACCCATTTGATTTATTGGAGGAGAAAACATAATGTCAATTCTCATTAGCAGATTGAGGATCTCTCGACAGAGCTTTAATCTCTCCATGGCTGCAGCCCCATTGATATCCGGAAGATCAAACGTCTAGAAACATAGCTGGAAACTGATGTGATAGAGGTGGAATGGTAGCAGTGTGGTAAATCATGCATGGATTAGTTACAACTAGGAGATAAGAACACTAACTATTTTCATGCCAAATTCAAAAAGAAACGGCGCTTGCTGTTGATCCAAGGGCTAGAAAATGAGAAGGGCTAGTGGCTGGACAACCCAAAGGATATGCAAAAAGACACATGCAAGAATTTTTCCAAACCTTGTACTCATCTCAATACCCCTCCTCAACGAGGGATGTAGTGAATGTGCTCCACAAGTAGGCCACTCAAATCAAATGGAAGTGATATCTACACCTTTTCTAGGGGAGGAAATCCTAACACCTCCTCATCAAACGCATCCCTCGAAAGCTCCAAGTCCTGATGGGGTTACCGTCGGCTTTTATCAAAATCACTAGATTTTGGAGAGGACATACATTTTATAAGTTCTTGATAAACTGTACAAAACGGGAACATTTACTAGAGGTTTTAATGAGACACAATGAGACACACATCGTTCTTATTCCTAAACAACCTCATTCGTGCACTTTATGGGACTATAGACTAATCGCCGTATATAACGTCACCAACAAACTTGTTTCTATGGTTCGTTGTAACAGACTGAAAAGTCTATTACCCCATCCAATTGGTGACTTCTTGGGTTCTTTTTTATGAGATGACAGATAAATGACAACATTATTATCGCTCAAGAAGCACTACATTCGTTGAAGCTCAAAAAGAAAGGAAACTACAGTGATGCAATTATCAAACTTGACATGGAAAAGGCATACTATCGCATGGAAATGGCCTTTGCGGATGCGGTGCATTGCATACATCCTATAGCATATGTTGTTTCACTTAATGGTACTTTAACTGAGTTTTTCTCACCATGGTGGGGTTCAAGTCAGGGAGATCCATTGTCGCCTTACCTCTTCATCCTTTATGCTGAAGTACTATCAGAGTTGTTATCTACAATGGTTAGGGATGATCTTACTGATGGATTTTCTCCTATGTCTTGAACCATCCATATCCCATCTTTTAATTGCTTAAAGTTTACCCTTATGAAGCTTTGATTTAATGGATGAGAAAATAGGTAGGGAGTTTAAAGTAAATGGACAAAGAGTGAAGCAGTATTGAGGCATGAGGTGGATAGAATGAAGACTTCAACCTCACTCAAAGACCTGTGATGAATCACTCAAATTCAAACAGAAGACTTTAAAACAAGCTTTTTTGGGAGGCTACCCAGGATATTTCTTTTCTAACTTTTCTATTTTTCTTGTTAATTTTCTTTATTAAGAGTTATTTTCTAATTAGGTTTAGAATGTTGCAGCGCAGGCAAAGGGAGAGCTATATCATCTAGGCGCCTAATTAGTGAAAATATCTCAGAAATATTCGCGCTTTAAAGAGATACACCTTAACAATTCAAAAAATTTCACGATCATCAAGGAAGTTACCACATGACGCAATAGGGAGGCATCTCATTTACTTTATATTCAAAAGTCTCAAAAGCCCTGCCAAGCAACCTAATTCACAAACCCTCATAAGCATTGGTCTTCTCCCTCTTCCAAATTTTGTCGCATTCGAAAACCTAAGTGCCAACCCCCTCTATTTCTCTAAAATAAAATTCATCTTTCATTTTCCGCTTTGAAAAATAAAGGCTAGCCAAAGTTGTTCGTTGCACTTGAGAAAGTCATTCACGACCAAGTTGAGCAGAGATATAAGGAAGAAATAAGAGCCAAAAAGTTTCATGAAGAGAAGATGTTTTTTTATTGAATTTTCCATCCTTGGTGCTGCCCAAAGACATTGCAGCCATTATTACTCAGAGAAAATAGAAGAAATTTTGTTCCCATCGAGAAAGTATCGTTGGCCCCGAGCACGAGAGTACTATGTGAATCTGTTGAAACATGATCCAAACTCTGTAATGGTAAGAGGTACCCCTATTTCCTTTACATCTGAAGCCATTAATTTTGTGTTTGATATAACTAACTTTGATGATGAGTATTCTGTTCTGGCAAGGAAATTAATGATGTGAAATTAGAGGCTATGTTGCATGAGTTAACCATATTTGGAACTAAATGGCACACTATGTCAACTATAGCAAGGTTTACAGTTGAGAAAGGGAAAGATCCCATGAGTACTCCATAAAGGCTACCTTACCCTCTTCTTGGTAGGATTCCAAGAAGAAGTCAGTGGAAATCACTGTTAAGCAAGCACTTACACTAATCACTTGGAAGCTAGCTCAATAAGAGGCACTCTATAAGAAGACATGGCAAATGCTGCTTCATCTAGAGCAACAATAGAAGTCCTATTGGGAATATGCACAATCCAGAGAACATGCTTTAAAGAAAACTTTCCAAAAGAACTTTACCAAGCTTATTTGGCCATTGCGTGCCTTTCCACAAGCTATTCTTCAACCTTGGAAAGCTGAAGAGGAAGGCAAGCCTAAGGATGAACAGGCTGTAGAGGAGCTTGGTCAGGAAGAGGCTGTAGTAGCAAAGGATGATGTCCAAATAGAGGAGGTAGAAGAAGAAGAGGTTGGTGAGGATGAGTCAGAGAAGGAAGTAGAACAAGATGAAGAAGAGAAAGAAAATGAAGAAAATAAGGATAGTGAAGAGGATGAATCTGAGATAGAGAAAGAAAAACCAAAGGAAGAAGAAAATGAAGAAGAGGAACTACCTACACCACCACCACCACCAAAGCAATATGTTAAAATGCAAAAAGATAAGGGGAAGAGGAAATTGTTGACCCCTAGCCTTGAAAAGAATTAGGCAGGATGTGAGGAGGAAACCCTTAAAGCCAGCAAATCTAAGGGCAAATCCTGTGAGAAAAAGAAGGAACAAAAGAAGCATGGGTCTAGTGCTAGTACAAAGAAAAGGCAGAAAACAACATATATAGATCATTTGCTAAACAGATTAAGGAGGAGATACAAATTGTTCAAAGGCGCTTATCAGTCCTCCAAGCAGCTTCTTAGGGAAGAGGAGGGCTGAGAAGCTCTTCTAAGCATTATGAGCTTGTAAGAGTATCAAGGAAGTTACTTCTCTAGGTCTTTTTAATTTATGTCTTCTAATTTCTACTGAATTTTGTCTGGATAATTCTGATTGGCTGATTTGGTATTTCTATCGGTTTAAAATTTGATTTGCTGAATGTAATTATGTTGCTTCCACTGACTCATTTGTTTTAGGCTACTGATTAACCTGGTTTCTTCATCATTAATGTTGTCATTCATGTCAAAAGGTAGCTAGAAACATGAGCCTGCTATAGCAAAAGCAGAAATAACATTGTAAAGCAGCCTTGCTTGTTACATAATTCAGTAACCGGTTGTGTTCATCATCAATGTTTTCATTCGCATCAAAAGGTAATACGACATTAAAGGTATTTTAACTGTAAAAAAAAGAGAAAATAAAAGAAAGAAGTCAATGGATCAATAATATGCAACTCAATGTCTCATTGTCCTATGTGCTTAATTGATGTAAATAATTCCCACATGCTTGTTGATTTTTGCACCCACTTGATTGATTGTTGGGTTAAGAGGATAAGACTGAGCACTAAAGTTAAGTCTATGATCTTAGTTTAAAGTGGCTTAAGCATTTTAAGGTGCCAACTCCATTCTCTAGCACACACTCACATGTGGAAGAAGATGGGCTTGCATTCTTGAATAGCCTTATTTCAGGGAGAAATTGGAGATTTATGTTGCACATAAAATGTTGATTTGAGCATGATTATCTGAAGGTTTTGAATTTATTGTTTCCCTAAAAGTCAGAGCCTAGTTGTTTATATACGGGGCTCTGTTTAAATCTTTGCTTTTTATTTTCTTATTTCTTTTGCCACCACTCGAGGATGAGTATTGTTTTAAGTATAGAGGTGTGATAACTCTAAGAAATTAGAGTTATCTTCTGGTTTTCATGCTTATTTTTTAGGAATTTAAGAATGATGTGTTACTTTCTACCTTTATTTTGATAATTTTTCTACTTTATTTCTTTTCTTAGGGTTAGGGTGTCTTATAGCTTATCTGACATAAATGGGCAGATTGTGCACTTAATTTTTACTTTTTGTGTAGAGCTCTAGGGCAGGCAATCAACTGAGAAAATGCTACAGCACGGGAAAGCCATATCGCTACAGTTATAGACGTGCATTGGAGTTTTTCAGTCCATCTGGCACCTAAAAGTGAGCAAAGGAGCTTGTGCGCCTAAGAAAACTGTTATCCAGCTGGCATCGTTTCCCATCTAGTGGTCCCCAAACTTTGTTGCTGATCAAAAAGTGTCATCCTTTACAGTTGATGCCCTAGTCTTAAGGTTCTATATATAGAAAGTAATTTTTCTTGGAGATGAAGCCGACACCTTGCTGAGAGAAAGGGAGACGAGCTGTAGAGAAGAAAAGAGCATAGGGTAGAAAAGCGAAAGAAAATATGCTGAAGGAAGAAGACAAGAAAAAGAATATTATATTCCCTTATTATCTTCTTCTTTTCCTCCATTGTCCTTCTTCTAATTAGTATTATCTTCTCTTTTAGCTTAATCTCAGTGTATTTCAACGGATATAACTCTAAATAAATATGTTCTAAAGCTTAGAATGAGCTAAACCCTTTTAAGTTAGAATGGTTAATGAACCTTGGAATTTTTAATCTTGATTATTGAGGTTTGAATTGCAAGTTTATTAATGACATTTTATTCAAGTGTTCTTGTTGCTTAATCTCGCTAACTGATTGGCCATCATTTTGTGAGAAACCCATTGATCTGGATTCTGTAAAGGTTTAACTCAATAGATCTAGCTTGGATACTACTTTTTACTTAATTCTTTGGTAATCTAAGTAATTCGTTGGTAATATAGGTAAATATACTCACCATGTAAACCTAACAATTGGAAGATATACTTGATAATCTTAGTTTCATTTTGGCTTAGGAATACGTTATGTTTGATTAAGATTAAAGATGTAAAGATGGAAATCATTTGTGCATAAATGAGTTGAGGTTAATGCTGCTAGTAAGCTATAGCAGTTCAAGCAGATTTCATTCAAGGTTATTAACAAAAATGGGAGTTAAAACATTCTAGCCCACTTAGTCATTGATTACACAACACTTGCTTTGATTTGTCCCATCTCAGTTAAATATTGCTCTAATTTTACATTGGATTACATAAACATCAATCCCTATGGAGAATTACACACTTTTCACTTTATTACTTGTTAATGACACGTGCACTTGTGTACATATCACACACAAGAAGTTTGGAACTGTTGTCAGGGGTTGAGTGAAGAACATAGTTATTTAGATAAGTTTAAATCTAATTCTTAGGCCACTGTACTTAAATTCTGCTACTCCTCTGTTGCAGGATTTTGGATTTCTTTTTATACACAGATAGCAATTACTTGGCTTCAATTTTGATCCAGAAATTGAAAGGACTTTAAGGCAATTGAGAAGAGAGAAAAGAGGGTTTGGTGCGGTAAGAGAGATGGCAAGTAATGAAGAGGTAGTAGTCCTGAATGAGAACCAAAACTAGAATGCCAACAATGCCAATATGGATAACAATGTTATAGTTATGACAGATGATAGGGATAGGTTCGTCATAGACTATACTATTCTTATACCTCAGGCAATGAACCCTGGAATAGTGAGGCTAGAAATCCAACTCCACAATTTGAATTAAAGCCTGTAATGATCTAAATGCTACAAACTCTATGGAAATTTAATGGTTTGCCCACTGAAGATCCTCACTTTCTATTCAGGTAAGTCAGTGATGCTTTCAAGATCCCTAGAGCTTCAAAGGATGGCTTAAGGATGAGACTGTTTCCTTACTTATTAAGGGATAGAGCTAGAGCCTAGTTAAATTCTACACCATCAAACTCTGTTAACACATGGAATGATCTAGCAGAAAAGTTCTTAATGAAGTATTTCCTTGTCACAAAGAATGCCAAGTTGATAAATGAGATTGATACTTTTTATAATAGATTAAACCCTTGCACAAGACTCATGGTTGATGCCTCAACAAAAGGAGTTATTATGTTCAAGTCTTATAATGAAGCATATGAGATCCTTGAGAGGATAGCAAGTAAAAATTATCAATGGCCAACCTCAAGAGTATCATCTAGAAAGAGAGTTGCAGGCCTACAAGATGTAGATGTTGTTACAGCTCTAACAGCCCAAGTGTCTTCCTTGACTAATATGATCAAAGTCTTTGAGCATGACATCTCAAGCAACTCAGAATCAGGGACTGCAACAATCAATAAACCAAGTAGCATAAGTATCATGTGTTTAGCGTGGAGAGGATCAATTATTTGAGAGCTATCATGGCAATTCTGCCTCAGTGAACTATGTGGGTAACAACCCTTATTCTAATGCTTATAATCTTGGTTGGACACAACATCTAAATTTTTCTTGGAGCAATCAATGTGCAGGACCATCAACCTCACAAAACAGTCTAGCTTATCCTCTTGGTTTCTCACAACAAGTCCAACTCCAAAACCCACCTCCAATTACCAACTCGATGCATTAGAAAGCTTTCGGAAGAAGTATATATAACAAAGAATGAATCTTCCATCCAGAATTAGTCAGCAATGATTCAGAGCCAAGCAGTATCCCTCAGGAATTTGGAGAATCAAGTAGGGCAGCTGGAAAAATGCATTAAATACTAGACCTTAGGACATTTTACCAAGTAATATTGAGAACCCAATAAGGGAAGGAAAAGTAGTAGTACATCCCATGGACAAATAAGAAGTATAGGCTGGGGAAAGAGTTAAAGTACCAAATTAGCCAAGGAAAGTTGCAGAATAGATATTGTTGTAGCATCACAACCTGCAGAACATATAGTAGAAGAAATTATAGAAAGACCTTTACATCCTTTCCCTCAAAAGCTTTGCAAAAGATGAAGATGGATGGGCAGTTTAGCAAATTCTTGGATATGCTAAAGTAGTTACATATCAACATTCCCTTAGTAGAAGGCTTTGTAGCAGATGCTCAACTATGTCAAGTTCACGAAGGATATTTTAACTAAAAGGAGAAGGCTATGAGACTTTGAGATTGCTACCTTAACCCGTGAATGCAGTCTGATCTTGCAGAACAAGATACCACCCAATCTCAAAGACCCTAGGAGAGCCGTATGTGACTTGGGTGCAGGCATAAACTTGATGCCATTGTCTATCTTCAGACAGTTGGGAAAAGGAGAAGCTAAAGCAACAACCATTACCTTGTAGTTGGCTAATAGGTCATATGTATACCCAAAGGGAAAGATAGAGGATGGACTAGTACAGGTTGATAAATTTATATTTCCTGTAGACTTCATCATGTTGGACTATGAGGCAGACATAGAAGTACCCATCATACATGGAAGACCCTTATGTTGGATCAGTGGTTTTAAAATTAAAGAAAAACAAGTTTGAACCACGAATGGTTCGTGGGCGGAATATCAAGTTTTTTAAAACTTATTTAATCAAATTGAATAATTAAAAAACAAAACAACAACGATCTTGCAAATCGGATATTTAAACGAATAGAAAATGATTGAAATGATTTTCACCTTTACGATGTATCGGAGATTTTCTGAATTGATGCAATCCTTGATTTGTTCTTCACGTTCTTCAAACTTCAAGATTCAAATCTTTTAGCTTGATCTTCAAGAACCAAAATCCAAATACAATCTTCAAGAACTGAATTCCCAAAAAAAATTTCACACCAATAACCACTCATTAATTTCAAAAATATATCTTGTGAGAATTTGTTTAGGAACTGAGTGTGGGCTCTCAAATCGATTAAGAAAAATCAAATGTTTTCTTCCTTCAATTTGAAATTCAACAACAAAATGTAAGGAGGAGGAAAACTCATTTTCTCTCCGTATCGGAGATTTTCTGAATTGGTGGAATCCTTGATTCGTTCTTCACGTTCTTCAAACTTCAAGATCCAAATCATTAAGCTTGATCCTCAAGCATCAAAATCCAAATACGATCTTCAATAACTAAATTCCCAAAAAAATTCACACCAATAACCACTCGTTAATTTCAAAAATGTATCTTCGTGAGAATGTGTTTAGGAACTGAGTGTGGGCTCTCAAATCGATTAAGAAAAATCAAATGTTTTCTTCCTTCAATTTGAAATTCAACAGCAACATGTAGGGGTGGGGGGAACTCTTTTTCTTTTTATATCATAGATTTTCTGAAATTGTGGAATCCTTGATTCGTTCTTCACGTTCTTTAAACTTCAAGATCCAAATATTTAAGCTTGATCTTCAAGAACCAAAATCCAAATACGATCTTCAAGAACTAAATTCTCAAAAAACATTTCACACCAATAATCACTTGTTAATTTCAAAAATATATCTCGTGAGAATTTGTTAAGGAACTAAGTGTGGGCTCTCAAATCGATTAAGAAAAATCAAATGTTTTCTTCCTTCAATTTGAAATTCAACAGCAACATGTAAGGGGGGAGGAAAACTCTTTTTCTCTCTGTGTAATTACACACTGTATCGATCTGTATCAATTACTGTGTTCTAGAGTTATGTTGTATCTAATAAAATTCATGTGAAAATTTAATTAATATCACATATATATAGTTATTAATTTTAGGAATTTGTAAATATACCCCTATATCTCAAATTTTTAAAAATTAACCCCAAAATAATCACCATGGCCGAATTTTGTATATATCCTCTTAGAGTTTGTGTTGTATCGAAATTCATCAATCTAAATCAACTAATTAGTTAATAATAATTAGAAGATAATATATTATTTAATTTTAATATAATTAATCACACTTAACTAATTAAGTGCCAAGACTCATCACATATAAGTGTAGGAGATACACTTTGGCACCAAAATACACTTTGGTCCTACTGATATCATTGTTTCTATTCATGTTCTCATGAGTTATTTCTGAGACCGAATGAACCTACATGAATAAAACTATAGGATTCAAATACCTGGGCAATTTATCTTTATAAATTTCTAACCCATCTAATCATGATATCGTACGACTCTACTATAAGTTCGTTGCCGAATCAACTCTCGATTCATGCACATTACATTTTCTATTGGTCCAAATAAACTCTTTTATTTCACGGTCCACAAAATATTTTAACATATTACCCATCGTGAATAAAGAGTGGGGGTATAAAATTACCATTTTACCCATCATGTTATTATTTTCTTAAGTCATTTATTGACAGTGAATAAGAAAAACATAATAGTAAATTGTCTCGTACAATTCACAAGTCTTAATCAATGACTTAATTCATTGAATACCAAGCCCGGTTTATTTGTTCACACACCCATCAATAAAGCATAAGGTGATATTGTTGTTTCGCAATCCAACCACGAATTTGTATATATGTAAATCATGTAACTCTAACATAGTTAAATTACGATCCCAACAGTCGAGATTTGTCTGCCAATTTGAACTCACCCATTTGACATATAAAAGATTACAAGTAACTAAATCAAGCTATGTATTCACCTTAGGATTAAGGTAATTATGAAAATACCCTTAACATGTAACAATTAGATATAGAGCTAGGTAAACGGATTTTGCTCTAAGCTAATTTGTTACCGGTATATTCAACATGTTCCATAACACGCCTAGGTTAACTCTTTTATTCTCCACTCCCATACCCCAAGACTATCATCCATTGGTTCAACCTAACAATCATAATCGGATTCGATTGTCCAATCGATCCTAAGACCGCGAATAACACTCTGAACTATTTCAGAAGAGTTTGTCTGGAAGACCCCTCTATCTTTACTCTTCTTGCATTGATTATAGTTCCATGACTTGAGTAAATTATAAACACACTTTAATTAAAGGAAAATTTTTATTTATACATTAAATTCAGCAATACAAAATGTGTGAGAAATAACTAAATACTCATAAATAGTTATTACACCCTCCTTTATGGACATAATTCCAACACCTTCTTAGGAAATCACTTTCAATGTATTCAATACTATGAAGTACTCGGATGATGAAGCGGAGGAATGTGTAGCCATAACAGTAATGGATTCTATTATGTTGGAGAACCTGAGTAAAAGTTATAGCAGAATAGAATTTCCAACGCTAACTTTAAGGATTTGGAAAAGATAGCAATGATGTGGAAGATGCTGAAGTTATATGGCTAGAGGTAAAACAGCCTTTTTTAAGGTTTTGGGAAGCAATTTGAATCTTTGCAGTTTGTGAAAAAAAGATCATTAAATGATTGGATGCTGGGATTATATACCCAATCTTAGATAGTGCATGGGTGAGTCGTGTAGAATATGTACGAAAAAAGGAGGAGTAGAAGTGATAGCAAATGAAGACGATGAATTAATCCCTACGAGACCGGAGAGTGTGTATGTATATAGGAAATTAAATAAGGCCACTAGAAAAGACTCCTACCCATTACCCTTTATTGAACAAATATTGGATAGACTAGCTGGGAAAGAATATTATTATTTCTTGGATGGGAATTTAGACTATAATTAAATAGTTATAGCACCTGAAGATCAAGAGAAAACTACATTCACCTACTCTTATGATACCTTTCCCTTTAGGAGGATGCCTTTTGGACTGTGTAATGCTACAGTAACTTTCTAGAGATGTATTATGGCCATCACAAACATGGTGGAAGAAACTCTTGAGGTATTTATGGATGATTTCTCTGTTTTTGGAAAGTCATATTAAGATTGTTTGACTTGCCTGGAGAGCCGACTTGAGAGATCTGAGGAGACTAATATGGTCTTAAACTGGGAGAAATATCATTTCATGGTGCAAAAAGTTGTCTTAGATCATAGAGTGTCAATGGAGGGCATTAAAGTGGACATAGCAAAAATTGAGGTCATTTAGAAGCTTCTGACCCTACATCAGTGAAGGGAATTAGAATCTTTCTAGCACACACAAGTTTTTTTAGAAGGGTTATCAAAGATTTTTAAAAAATTTCTAAACCTTTATTCATGTTGCTTGAACATAATAGATCTTTTGAGTTTAATGATGATTGTAAGCAGGCTTTCATAGAGTTAAAGAAGACCTTGGTATCAGCACCTATCATAGTGGCTCCAAACTGGGAGTTGCCTTTTGAGCTGATGTTTGATGCCAGTGATTTTGCTTGGGAGTTGTGTCGGGTTAAAGTAAGGGTAAAATTTTCCATTCTATCTATTATGCCAACAAAACACTCACTAATTCACACCTAAATTACACCACAATAGAAAAAGAAGTGTTAGCTATTGTATTTTTATTTGATAAATACAAAGCACCCTTATTTGCACAACGGTCATTGTTTACACTGACCACTCAGCTATTAATTATTTAATTTCAAAGAAATATGCCAAGGCTAGATTGATCAGATGGATTCTATTACTGCAAGAGTTTGATATGAAAATTAAGGATAGAAATAGCACAGAGAATCAAGTTGCAGATCATTTATCAAGATGAGGAACCTAGGAATGAAGCTAGAGGAGAAATGGCTATTACATGTACCTTCCTTGATGAACAATTATTGGCAATCACTCAAGTGGACCCCATGGTATGCAGACATAGTCAATTATTCGGCCAATGTAGTGTTACCTCCAAAGTTGAACTCACAGCAACTAATTTTTTTTCAACAAGTCAAGGTCTATTACTAGGATGACCCCTATACAAGCAATGCTCTAACCAGATCTATAGAAGATGTGTACCACAGGAAGAAATGCAAAGCATCCTGCATTAATGTCAATCTTCTCCTAATGGAGGACATTTTGGAGGCTTGAGAACAACTGCAAATGTACTATAATCTGGCTATTATTGGCCTTCAATTTTTAAGGATGCTCATGAACTGGCAAAGTGTTGCAACGGATTTCAAAGGACATGAAACATATCACAGAGAGATGGGATGCCCCTCAATAACATTCTAGAAGTTGAGCTATTTGATGTGTAGGGAATAGACTTCATGGGACCATTTCCACCACCATCTAACAACCTATACATCCTTGTGGTAGTAAATTATGTGTCCAAATGGGTAGAAGTTTCAGCTCTACCAACAAATGACTCTAGGGTGTGTGTCAATTTTCTTCACAAAGAACATCTTCACAAGGTTTGGCATCCATAGAGCAATCATTAGTGATGAAGGAACACATTTCTACAACAAACTCTGTGAAGGGATTTTAGCCAAGTATGGGGTGAGACATAAGGTTGTTACAACTTATCATCCTTAAACCTATGGGCAGGTTGAACGATCTAATAGAAAAATCAAAAGAATTCTGGGGAAAGTGGTCAATCTAAATAGAAAGTCCTCATCCATTAGGTTGGATGATGCACTATGGGCCTATAGATCAGCCTTCAGAACCCTATTGGGCATGTCTCCTTATAGGCTAGTCTTTGGAAACGCCTGTCACCTATCTTTGAAGCTATAACATAAAGCATTGTGGGTTGTAAAAAATTAGAATCTAGAGCTTCAAGCTGTTGGAGAGAACATGGGCTTGCAATTAAATGAGCTGAATGAATTCAGGTTATTTTCTTATGAAAGTTGAAGGTTGTATAAGGAGAAACCCAAAAGATGTCATAATAGAAGGATTGTCACCAGAGAATTCAATCTGGGAACTCAATTTTTTCTATTTAATTCTAGATTAAATTTGATTCTAGGAAAATTAAAATTTCGATGGTCACGAACTTTGAAATTGCTTAAAGTTTACCCTTATGGAGTTGTTTATTTAATGGTTGAGAAAATAGGTACCAAGTTTAAAGTAGATGGCCAAATGGTGAAGCTATATTGGGAAAATGAGGTAGATAGAATGAAGATCACAATCTATCTCAAAGACTCGTGATGAATCACTCAAAACCAGGTTGAAGACTTTAAAACAAGCGCTTTATGGGAAGCAACCCAGGATATTTCTTCTCTAGCTTTTCCATTTTTGTTGTTAATTTTCTTTATTAAAAGTTATTTTCTAATTAGAGTTAGAATTTCTCATTGACTCATTCTTATTCATTATTCCTTATTCATTAAAGACAAAGTTGGGCAGGGATATGAGACAGAAATAAGAGGCAAATGTTTCATGATGAGAAGAGGATTTTGATTGAGAATATTCAATCCTTGGGGCTGCCCAAAGACATCGCAGCCATTATTACTTAGAGAAAATGGAAGAAGTTACATTCCCATCCAAAGATTGCCCATGGTCCCTCTGATAAGAGAGTTCTATGCGACTGTGTTGAAACATGATCAAAACTCTGTAAAGGTAAGAGGTACCCCTGTTTCCTTTACATCTAAAGCCATAAATGTTGTGTTTGATTTACTTAATTGATTATGAGTATTATGTTCTGGCATTGGAAACTAATGATGTAAAATTAGAGGCTATATTGCATCAATTAACCATTTCTGGAATGAAACACCACACTATGTCAATTGAGGAAAACATGTTTGAGATCCTCTCCTAACCCAAGGCTAAAGTATGATATCATTTCATTAGGACTAAATTTATGCCAACTATATATATCCAAACACTGACCCATGAATGATTAATTCTATTACATGCTTTGATTAATGAAAAGTCTATCAATGTTGGTAAAATCATTTCTAGAGAGATTATTATTCGTGCTGGTAAGAAAATTGACTGTGTGTTTTTCCAATGTTTGAATACTAACATGGGTTTGATGTCTAGAGTGACTTTGATAGTGATGAAGAAAATCTAAGCAATGGAGGAACTATAACCCCGTAAGCTATAGTAAGGAGTCCATGAGCACTCCATCTGTGCTGCCTTCATCCTCTTCTGAGCAGGCTTCCAAGTAGAAGTCAGAGGAAATAACTAACCTTGAGAAAGAACTTACACTAACCATTGGGAAGCTAGCTCAACAAGAGGCGCTCTATAAGAAGACATGGGAGATGTTGTTTCATCAAGAGAAATAACATAAGTCCTATTTGGAATACGCACAATCCAAAGACCATGCATTAAAGAAGACTTTCTAGAAGAACTTTACCAAGCATGTTTGGCTATTGCCTACCTTCCCTGAAGCTATTGTTCAACCCTGGAATGCTAAAGAGGAAGTCAAGGATGAGAATGAACAATTTCGTTAGGAGTAAGTTGGTTAGTAAGCAGTAGGAGATGGTGATGTTCAGTTAGAGGAGGAAGAAGAATTTTTAGAGGAGGTAGAAGAAGAAGTAGAGCCTGGTGAGGAAGAGTTAGAGGAAGTAGAACAAGATGAAGGAGAGAAAGAGAATGAGGACAGTGAGGAGGATGAATCTGAGATAGAGAAAGAACAACCATATAAAGAAGAAAATGAAGAAGAGGAACTACCTACATCAGCAATATCACTAAAGTAATTTGTTAAAAATCAAAAGGACAAGGGGAATAGGAAACTGTTGACCCCTAGCCCTAAAAAGAATCAAGAAGAAAATGAGGAGGAAACCCCTAGAGCCATCAAATCTAAGGGTCAATTCTCTTAGAAGAAGAAGGAAATAAAGAAGCCTAAATCTAGTGCTAACACAAAGAAAAAGCTAATAATAACAAAGAAAAATAGATCATCTGATGAATAGATTCAGGAGGAGATTCAAATTATTCAAAGGCGCTTATCAAACCTCCAAGCAGCCTCCAAGGGAAGAGGACGACTGAGAAGCTCTTCTAAGCATAAAAAACTCGTGGATTGCTGCAGCACTATCAGGGAACTTACTTCTCTAGGACTTTTAATTTTTGTCTTCTAGTTAGATTCTATCTAGATAATTATGATTGGTTTCTTTGGTATTTCTGTTGGTTTAAATTTTGATTTGCTGATTGATGTTAGAATTTTTAACTTTGTATGTAGTGGGATAGTGCACAAGTTAAGTTTGGGGGAGAGGGCCCTATGCCCTGTCTTTTTATTTCAATGTTTAAGTTTATGGTTCTGGCTCTTAGTGGTTTAATTTTTAATTTAAGGCCTAATGATGCATGTTTCAAGTTTAAAATATAAAAATACATTAAAAAAAGAGAGAGATTATGATAATAAGAGCTTAAAGAAGTTTTCCCCTTGGATATTGCTATTTCCTAGTGTAGTCGATTCCCCCAAAACCTTTGCACTTAGAGCTTGAGTTAGTTATTTTTCAAGGTTTATGGAGCTTTAAGCTTTAGGAAGGCTTAATGTTTAGACTTACCTTTGAACTTCATCAAAATACTAAGGAAATAAGGTACAAGGGTGATAAATGTCTAAGTTTGGGGGAGGGTTCTTTCATGTGAAATTTATGAATGTAATTATGTTGCTTCCATTGACTTGAAATAATAGCAAGGTAAAAAAAGAGAAAAAGAAGAAAAGTTAGAATGGCTCCTCTTTTTTAGGCTTCTGAGTAACCGAGTGTCTTCATCACCAATGTTGTCATTTGTGTCAAAAGACAACTAGAATAATGAGCCTCCTATAGCAAAAGTAAAAATTAACATTGTAGAGCAGCGTTGCTTATTACATTACTGAGTAACCAGATGTTTCATCACCAATGTTGCCATTCGCATCAAAAAGTAATTTGAGATTAGAGGTATTTTAACTGAAAAAATAAATAAAAAGAAAAGTGAAAAGAAAAGTAAGAAGCCAATTGATCAATAATATGCAGTTGAATGTCTCATTGTGTTATGTCCTTAATTGATGTAAATACTTCCCTCCTGCTTGTTGATTTTTGTACTCGTTGTGTTGATTGTTCATTTAAGAGGAAAAGTCTGAGCACTAAAGTTAAGTCTATGATCTTACTTTAAAGTGACTAAGCATTCTGAGAATGTCAACTCTGGTCTCTAGCACACACTCACATGTGGGGGATAGGCTTGCATTTGGGACTAGCCTTATTTCAGGGTAAATCGAGATATTTATGTTGCACATAACATGTTGATTTGAGCATGAGTATCTGAAGGTTTTTAATTTCTGGTTTCCCTAAGAGTCAGAGCCTATTTTTTTATATGTGGAGGTCTGTCTTAATCGTTGCCATTTCTCGCGGACGAGCAATATTTTAAGTTCAGGAGTGTGATAAATCTAAGAAATTAAAGTTATCTTTTGGTCTTCAAGCTTATTTCTTTAGGAATTTAAGAGTGATGTGTTATTTTCTAGCTTTATTTTGATATTTTTCCTGCTTTATTTCTTTTCTTAGGGTTAGGATGTCTTTATAGATTATCTTGCATTAAATGGGAAGATTGTGCACTTAATTCGTTACTTTTTGTGTAGAGCTCTAAGACAGGCAATCAGTTGAGAAGATGCTGCAGCATGAGAAAGCTACAACACTACAACAGTAGACGTGCATGCATGGCAGGAGTTTTTTAGTGCAGCTGGCACCTAGAAGTGTTCAAAGGAGCTCGTGCACCCAAGAAAATTGTTATCCAGCTAATGTTGTTTCCCATCTAGTGGTCCCGAACCTCTATTGCTATGTGACAAGTGTTCTTCTTTATGGTTGATGCTCTAATTTTGAGGTTCTATACATAGAAAGTACATTTTTCTTGGAGAGGAAGCTGACACCTTGCTGAGAAAAATGGCACACAATCTGCATAGAATGAAGGAGCATAGGATAAAAAAAGGAAAGAAAAGACGTTGAAGGAAGAAGACAAGAAAGGAAATATTCCCTTATTCTCTTCTTCTTTTCCTCATTTGTCCTTCTAATTAGTATTATCTTCTCTTTTAGCTGAATCTTCATGTATTTCAACAGATGTAACTATGATTAAATCACTTCTAGAGTTGGTATGAGCTAAACCCTTTAAGCTAGAATGGTTAATGAACCTTGGACATTTTAATCTTGATTATTGAGGTTTGAATTGCAAGTTTATTAATGTCATTTTATTCAAGTGTTTTTGTTGCTTAATCTCACTAAGTGGCTGGTCATCATTTCATGAGAAGCCCATTGATTTAGATTTTGGAAAGGTTCAACTCAATAAACTTAGCTTGGATAATACTTGTTTACTTTTAATTCTTTGGTAATCTAAGTAATTAGTTGATAATATATGAAAATATACTCACGTTGTAAACCTAATAACAGGAAGATATACTCGATAATCTTAGTCTCATTTGGCTTAAGAATAAGTTAAGTTTGATTAAGATTAAAGATGCAAAGATAGAAATAAACTGTGCATAAACGAGTTGAGGTCTTCAGGCCTCTAATGCCGAGATCTTAGCTTTCCTAAGCACCATTACCGCTTTCTGCACTACCTCACAAAACCCTCTAGCACCACCACCTGCAACTCAGTCCATCCAACCTCAAACGGTGACCCGAGCCAACGCTGCCATGCCCATACCACCTATGCAACTCACGGGTTTGTCCTGGTTTAGGATAGCAACCAGTGACCAAATGTGAGTCACTGAAACAACCACATTTTCCCTATTTCCATGGAAACTCTCGCACAAAGCACCACGACACCTGAGAACCCATCTCATAGTGCTAATCATGGCTCTTTCATCATGAGGGAGGCACTCCAAAAGATGTTGGATATGGAAAGAATCAAGGCTACTTTGAGTGACACAATTGTGGACTTCCACCTTCCTTATATGTCTGATTCGGTAATGAAGCCATATCCCTCTGATTACATGCCCCTAATCTTTTTGAAGTATTGATGATTTACGATGAACCCATGAGGCTGAGGGAGTTCTTAAAGTCATTGACGGAGAGGGCGTATATTGTTGGAAATCGAGGCTCAGAGCGAAGGCATTTTATTTAAAATTTTATTGATTAAAAAAATAATAGCGACGCTACAAGTTCTAAGAAAAATTTAAAATATTTTTTCTTAACGGATCCATATATATCTATACATTAAATGAAAGAAATTCATAGAAAGTAATAATAGCTCTCGAAGTCTACCAAGCATCCTCACTATCTTGTAGTAAAATAATGAGTGTAAGATTCCACGAAGAATGAACTGTGAGATCCACACCAAGATCTTCCAAACCAATCTTCAAACACGTTAGAATGTGTGTGGGCACGTAGAATAAATCAAGAACATTTTTCTGCCTCTAGATGTACTCAACACATTAGATCTAGAGATTTGTTGAATGACTTTTGAGACAAAACTTTGAGAGAGAATTAGAAAATTCATAGAACTTTGATTAACAAATTTATCATACCTATGATTGCTTAATAAGGCCAATATAACATTATCTGTATATATTCTGTCAAGGCTCATTAGATTTTTAAGGTTTTCATAAAATAATAAATTATTTACAAATGTGACTACAGTGGGACCAACTGTAGTCTTGGCACTATAGTGTGCCGTGAACTACTTTAGTGTCGTGAGGCACTATAGAGTCAAACACACCACTATAGTATTGTGTGGCACTACAGGGTATCATGTGCCACGACACTACAATGTGTCATCTTAATTCCTGATTCAAAAATCAGTGATTGGCATTTGGCAGTTCGACATGCCACGTGAATTTTTTTTTAAATTTATTATTTATTTTGATAAGATAAATATCTAGATATCAGTTAATTCAAAATTACTTATTGATCACGCATATCAACTAATTTATATGCTAGTTAAAAAATGATAGTTTAGTTAATTCAAGTTCAAATTATTATCTTATAATAATTTAATATTATTTAATTTTATAATAAAATATACTGTCTCACATATCGAATAATTCAAAAACTAATCCATATAATTAAATAATTGTAATTTCTGAAAATGACAATAATTAATTTAATTAATTAATTCTTAATTAGTTAATTTCACATAATTATCACATAATTATATACTTGCTTCATAAAGTTAATTATTTTTGCAAGCATGTCCTTTTCTTATGTCTTGAAACATTTACACCCTAGACTGTGTAGTAGCAAGGTAGATTAGGGACCGTGGACCTATAATTCTAAGCTCTAATAAATCAGATTATTAATGAAACTCTTTAATTAAATAATCTTATTTATTAATTACATTATTGTTCCACTATAAATAAGAATTGCACTCTTAGTAATTATGGAATATATTAAAAGAATAATCTCGTGTAGTCCATTGATATAATCAATTCATTTAGTTTTATCCTCGAATTATTGGTTCGTAAATTAGAGATAGTTAAAATTATCATTTTACCCTTCTAATTATCTCTTGGTTCTAAGTACCATTAATTCACCAGTGAACAGTCAATTTATGATCGTATTATAGATTTGAGCTCAATAACCATTCAGTTCCACAATTAACACTTAAGGAAATCAATATATGATCCCTTAGAAAAACTTGGATTCTAAATTTTGTAAAATCATGTTCCTAGCCATCCATGTCACTGAATCTCTAAAAAAAGTCAATAGCATGTTTTACAAAAAAACCTTAATGAGTGAATCAAAAGATCCAGTAAACATGTATAAGAGTTCGTGACTACTCACAATTTTGACTAATCTACATATGACCATCTGATTGAGGTGTATTAAATATTTATGATAAACAGTAAGTTAATAAAGATATTTATTCACATCGGGTATGTCTTATATAACTAATTATGTAAAGTATCTTCACTAAGATGTCTATACATATCAGCGATCCAGATCTAGATCACATGCATGCAAAATATTTAGTGAACCGTACTAGCAACCGTTCATTAAAGATTCCATATTTTAATATGTTGCGGAATATTTTATTCATTATCTATGATCTTAA
Source organism: Datisca glomerata (assembly GCA_003255025.1). NCBI lineage: Eukaryota > Viridiplantae > Streptophyta > Magnoliopsida > Cucurbitales > Datiscaceae > Datisca > Datisca glomerata. The sequence goes on along the minus strand of QANY01012059.1, from coordinate 712,044 downwards.
TCCTCTCATATTGATACACGATCATAGTCTCATTAATGAATATAGAATTTTTAAATATTGATACTAATTATTCAATATTAATTCAGAAAAGATAATTAAATTAAAATATCTTTACACATATTTTGAGTGCACTACGCCCAACAATCTCTCACTTGCCCTAATACAAATGTGACATCTCTCTCAACCTCATATTTCGCACATGACCCTTAAATGAGTTCGCAAGAAGTGTCTTGGTAAAAGGACCAGTCAGGTTCTGATGTGACGCTATCTTCATAACAGTCACATCTCCTCGATATACGATCTCTTTTATAAGATGGTATTTCCTCTCAATGTGCTGGCCCCACTTGCGTCTTCTTGGTTCTTTTGAATTATCTACTGCCCCAGTGTTGTCATAGTACATGATTAGCAGCTTATCCATGTCTTGAACTACTTCCAAATCAGTATAGAACTTTCTGAGCCAAACTACTTTTTTCGCAGCACACAAGCCGCTATATATTTGTCTTCCATGTTGGAATCTGTAATACTAGATTGTTTAATACTTATACATAATATAGCTCCTCCACCTAGGGTGAATACTGATCCAGATGTCGACTTTCGGTTGTCCCTATCAAACTGAAAATCAGAATCAGTATATCTAGTGAGGTTCAGGCCTCCTCCTGAATAAATAAGCATATAATTTCTCGTTCTCCAAAGATACTTGAGAATGTGTTTTACTGCAACCCAGTGTTCAAAACCAGGATTTGATTGGTAACGACTAAAAATCCCTATTGCCTAATAGATGTCCCGTCTCGTACACAGCATGGCATATATGAGACTCCCGACCACTGAAGCATAAGGAACCTTTCTCATATCCTCTTCCTCTTAGGTGTCTTAAGAATCTTCTCCTTGAAAGGACAATTCCATGTGTGGTCGGTAATTGACCTTTCTTGGAATTTTCCATAGAGAGTCTTTCCAGCACCTTATCAATATGAGATGCCTAAGAAAGTACCAGGAGCTTGTCCTTTCCATCCCTTAGGATTTAGATGCCTAGAACATAGCTCACTTCTCCCAAATCTTTCATTTGTAATTTCTCAGCTAACCACTTCTTTACTTTCGACTAAGTTCCCACATCATTTCCAATGAGTAAAATATCATTTACGTAATGAACTAAGAAAACCACTTTCTTATATTTGATGTATTTATAAACACAAGCTTCGTCAATATTTTGTTTGAAGCCATATGACTTAATAATTTCATCCAAGGTAAGATTCTAAGATCTCGATGCTTGCTTTTGATTCATAAATAGATTTAAGCAACTTGCTTACTTTCTGATCTTGCCCATTTTTCACGAAACCTTTTGGTTGCATCATGTAGATGCTTTATTCAAAAGATCCATTCAGAAAGGTTGTCATGGCATCCATTTGCCATATTTCATAGTCTAAACTAGCGGCTATGGATAAAAGAATGCGAATAGATTTTAGCATGACAATGGGAGGGAATGCCTTTGGCTACCAGCCGTGCCTCGAAAGTCTCTACTTTTCCATCTGCACCTCTTTTCTTCTTGAAGATCCATTTATATCCAATGGACCTGACTTCTTCTGATGGATCTACAAGTTCCCAAACAAAATTAGAATACATCGATTCCGTTTCTTGGTTCATGGCATCTTCTCATTTCTCCTTTTTAGGATCATCCATTACCTCTTTAAAGGTTAATGGATCATCCTTATCAGTGTCTGACACTAGAAAATGAGCCTCGAGTTCATAGTAAATAGGTTGTGTTACAACCCTCCCAATACGATGTTGCACCGGGGTTTCCTGAATAGGCACAACGGATTCTATGATTTGTCGTTTATTAGTTAATGATGAAGATGATCTAATCTCATCAGATGCTAGTTCTTCAAGAACTACTTTGTTTCGAGGTTTGTAGTTTACCACGTAGTCGATACAAACACCTTTTAATACTTGTCACTATAAAAGTACTCACCTCTTGTTTCTGGAGCATAGCCAACAAATATACATTCTTCAGACCTTGAGTCTGACTTTCCAATATGAGGTCTAAGAATGTGAGCTGGACACCCCATAGTCAGAAATGACACAAACTTGGTTTGGAGCCATATTATAACTCTAAATGTGCCTTTATTACATACTTAGAAGGAACTACATTCAAAATGTAAGTTGCCATTTGAAGTGTATATTGATAGTGATGAGTAGCTTAACAATGACCTAACCATATCCGATAAGGTTTGATTTCTTCTTTCTAAAACACCATTTTACGGCGACGTTCCAAGTGTTGTGAGTTGGGATAGAATGCCATACTCCAACAGGTAATCTTTAGATTCTAAATCCAAGTATTCACTACCTTGATCTGATCGAAGTGCTTTCAAAGATTTACCTAATTTTTTTCAACTTCATCTTTGAAGTCTTTAAACTTTTTAAAAGTTTCAGACTTTCTGTGCATTAGGTAAGTATAACCGTATCTAGAGTAATCTTCAATAAAAGTGACGAAATACTCACACCCACCTCTAGCTTGTACGTTGATTGATCCACAAACATCACTATGTACTAGTTCAAGTGGTTCTTTGGCTCTTTGCCCCTTTCCAGAGAAATGTCTCTTGGTCATTTTACCCTCTAGACAACAAATTGGAAGAGTTCTAACTTTTAGTTCTCTCAAAGCACCATGCTTTGTTAATTGGTTTATTATGTCTAGATTAACATGTCGCAACCTAACATACCATAGATATATATCATCTTCTTGAGGAACCTTGATTTAATGCTCTTTCAGTTGGTTTAAGCATATACAATCCTTTTGAAACTTTTCATGACAAATATCGAATCCATTATTAGAAATAATAAGCATATTATTATTAAAAAAATATCAAAAGTTTGTTCATGCAATAAGGATAAAGAAATCAAATTTCTAGAGAATCCATGAATAAAATAAACATTGTTCAAAACAAAATAATTATTTCCAAAATTGAAATGGAATGTCCCCAATGTTTTCGCTGAAACGAGCGCACCACTTTCAGCTCTCATTATCACCTCACCATCAGCAAGCTACGGTGAAGAATTAAGCGTCTACAAAAAGAAAATACTCAACTAAACAAGTTTTAGTGGCTCATAAAATCAATAATCTAGGATGACAAATCATATTCCACTAAATAAGCTTCAAGTACAAGTAAATCAAATTTACCTTTCTTTTTAAGCTCGGAGAGATACTTGTTACAGTTTCACTTCTAGTGACCTGAAACTTGATAATGGAAACATTTTCCCTTGATTCTTTCTTTTTGGAGTTGCTGTCTTTCTTGTTCTTCTTGGCTTTTAGGTGACTTATCAGCTTTCTTTATTTTCTTATTCTTACTTTTGTTCTTACAATAGTTCTTCTTCCTTTTGTTACTATTAACAGCAGTGGAAGAAGGATTTTTCTCTACAACATTTACTTCACCCTCTTTGGCCATACTCTTGTTGAGTTACCCAAAAGTCTGCAGTTCATTCAGCAATGGGGTTTTGTTAAATTGTAAGTTGTTTATAACATAGTTGGTACGAAACACAGAAAAATCTAGTGTGAGTGATTAAAGTATAATTCTAACCTGACTTCGCACATCAATGGTAGCCTCTGAATTATAATCCAAGTATCATATTTGTCCTGAATGTTTTTTGAGTCATAAGCACTGGGGTCTTTAAGACATTCCTCAATAAGGACAAACTTGTGGTTCTCACATATTAGCATCAAATTCAAATTTGATTTCCATCTTATAATGTTATCACCATTGACTTTATCGAGTGCAAGAGAAGCAGGAATGGGGTAGCGCATGGTCGACATATTTAAAACTGAAAAGAAATAAAATATACATCATTCAAAATAATTGAAATAAATATCAAAAAATTCAGAAAGTAAATGTGTTGCATTATCTCAACATATCGAGCACACAAACTTAACAATTACTAATCCATGATAAGATAATCCAACAATTAATGTGCCGCCTTAAGGACGGTCATATTAATTTTAATATGTCTATGGGACATTCTCATATTTATTAATTAAAACTTAAAATAACCCACATTTTCTCTTTTAATAATAAGGTAATGTTTATTTGGTCAAGTCATAATTATTCACTCAAAGCTTAATTGTGATTTTGTGAGTGTAACCCATTATTATGAAATCCATGACTTAATTTAGAAAATACCACTTTAGGGTCGGTCAAGTCTAAAATACATCACTTAGTCTTATCTTCTTAAGAAACCAACCTTGATATTGATACAGTTCAAAACCTTCCTTAGGGGGATGAAAACAAAGATATCTCGAGGCCCTCATGATATCTCACGTTGTTGTACTAATAATGGAGACCATAGATCACATTGACATGTCAACCTTCTCTCACTCACTGTTTTACAATAATGTGTTTCTAAATTAATTACTCGTTAAAATAAAATTACATTAATTTTAAAATTAAAAGATAAAAGATAGGATTAGGATTTTCGCGAAGCATCACAGGGATAGGGCAACACGGTATCACGGCATCTATGCCTCGTACCATGGCAATCATAAGAATTGCCACTGGTGGCAGTAGTGGGACATTTCCACTGCCACCGCTGGATTCTCGGCCACTGGCAGTGGCTCATTTGGTGTTCACAGGACAATCCAGCCGCCACCGCCGCTGTCGTGTGGTGGTAGCAAGATAGTCCCCCCGTGGCCGTTGTTGTGCAGTGGCAGCGGGACAGTCCCACCACCGCCGCCACTACTATGCGGTGGCAGTGGGATATTCCCATTGCCACCGTCGGCAGTGGAGTTCCACGATGAAACTCCTACTCCGCTTCTCCTCTGAATCCATCTTGTGTTTTCTTCATCTTCTTGCGTACATAATTTTACAACATCATATTCAAAATAAAATTACAAAAAATTCTACGCCCTAAACGGCTTACACAAGATCTAAAGAAAATAAGAACAAAGCCTAAAAACAAAAGTCACCATTCATTTGACGATCCATCATTAACCAAACATTCAAAATACATAATCATCCATTCATTCAAACATTTCAATATATATATTGAATCATGTAAGAAAACCCACACAGAATTTGATGTATACATATATAAAGATCGCTGTGATACCAATTGTTGGAAATCGAGACGCGTAGCGGATGCATTTTATTTTAATTTTATTGATTGAAAAAACAATCGTGACGCGACAAGTTCTACAAAAAATTTCTGAAAAATAATTTTTTTCAATGGATCCATCATATATATCTATACATGAAATTAAATAAATTCATAGAAAGTAATAATACCTCTCGAAGTCTATCAAGCGTCATTGTTATCTTCTAGTAAAACAACGAGTGTAAGATTCCACGAAGAACGAACTGTGAGATCCACACCAAAATCTTCCAAACCAATCCTCAAAGCACACTAGGACGTGTATGGGCATTAAGAATAAATCAAGAATTCTTTTTTGTCTCTAGATGTACTCAACACATTAGATCTAAAGATTTGAAGGACATTTGTGACAGAACTCTCAGATAGAATTGGAGAATTCACAGAGCTTTGATTAATCACACCTATGATTGCTTAATGAGGCCAATAAAACATTATATATATCAAGAGGCACAAAATCAGGTATAATTATGAGAAATTAAAGACTGGGTATTAAGAGTGCATAATAACCAGTAAAAACTGTATTAAGGTGTAAGATTAAAAACTTTCACAAACAGTAATGTTTATTGGCAACAATTCAATAGTGCTCCCACTCACTATTTAATGTTTAAGGAAAAAGAAGAAGAGATTAAAAAAGTGGAGAAGAAGAAAGCTTTGTTTCAAAACCAGTTTTGCTCTCAAATAGTTAAGAGTTAAAAATAAGTTCCGAGGAACAAATGAAAGAAGGCTATATATTTATAGCCAAGTAATGTGAAGTTCACTAAAAACCCATCACTTACCTTAACTTTTATATTCTACCAAAGTAAAAACTTTTTACATTTCTACTTTTGACTAAGAATAGTAAAAAGCATAAATAATTGCCTGTTTATTCGACAACTGGTACAATAATTATAGAAAGAGACAAATTATAAAGATTCCCTCGATAATTGTTATATCGGTCTTCGGGTCTTCGTAATTGCTCTGTCATGATGTTGTTGAAAAGTCATTGTGACTATTGCTATGTATTTGATTCCTTGATAATTGCTATCTTGGATTCTTGTGCATTGATTGTGGAGAAGCCATCATTGTCACCCTTTGATAATTATTATCTTAGATGTTATGGCTTGACTAATGATTAGAACCCCATTTTCTTAGTATAGCACTACCTTTTCTTAGACCCTTCGGACCTACACCCTTACATGAGAAGGGTCTCGAAGAGGCTGACTACCAGAGAAGTAATTTTTTTATTGATAATTGACTGTCTTGAGGATCATTATGACCGTTGCATTGTGTAGAGGTGTCATCATGATACATCGATTATTTGATTTTAATTTTATTCAAACATTGACATTTTGCCAAGGACAAATTCTTTTGTTTATTTTCACTGAGATCAATATTATTGAATGGGTCCTTCAATTGTTGAGAAGTAACCTTTCTAGATGATTGATCTTTCAGATTTTTGGTTTAATTTGGTGACTTGACTCTGCAGATGATTCAAAGTCAGATTCATTATTGTCTTTTAAAAGAAGAAGCATTTTTTGGATTAACTTTTTCTCCAATTCAGATTTTGGCTTCCTGACATTTGATTTACCCTTTGAAGAGGGTTTGGATTCAGGGTTTGATTTGGGCTTGAAAGAATTTGAATTGGATAGTTTTATTTCTGAAGCTAGGTGAGTGGGCTCATTAATTTCTAATGAAACTTGGATAAAAGGATTTACTAGTCCTATATTGAGATGGACACTCGCGAGTTCGCAAATTCACAGTATCCAATTTATCCCACCATTTAACATAATATTGTTTGGTGAGGATTCCATTTTCAATCGAGTATTGTCATTTCAAAATCTAATGTATTTTGTATTTATTTGAAAAAAAAAAGTATTTGGGGAAAAGAAACTTCAATTGGTGAAGGTTCGTGTATTTACAAAAATAAATTAAAAGCTTGTTGAAAATTGATTGGAAAAGATTCTAAGGTAATACCATGAATGAATCACCATTTTAAGAACCAATTAGGAAAATTAATTTTAAAACTGTTATCAAAATTTAAGAACCAAAAGTGAGAAAAATCACTATTTTGATGCAAGAAAATCTTATGCCAAGCATCAATATAATCAAAATAATTATATTATTTTTTATTTAAAAGTATTTTGAAAGTTGAAGGATGGATTTTCCAATCCTCCATGGTCATGATTCTGAGAATGTTGAAGGCATGATAGAGGATCTTTTCTTCAGAATTCTTTATTGGCCTAATTTTTATAGATTCTGTTTCTAAGAGGATGTCTTTGTAGAAACTGGGATTTTTGTTTCTGTGGCTAGAGAAGAAATAGAAATTTTGAAGAAAATAAGATTTTTCTATTTCAACAGGTCCTTTCAAATGAGCAAATAGAGGCTCAATATGAAAGGGATTTTCATTGGGGATTTTTCTGAAATATTGGGATGCTCCTTTGTATTTTGTGATTGGTTGATTGAATGATTGGGCATTAAAAGGTTGAGTACTTGGGTCAAATTGGTTGACCAGGGTTGATTGATAATTGGGTCTGATGGACCAAAATATTATTGATTGGGCTTGGTTAGGAGTAGAAGACTCCTATTTGATTTGGGTCTTGTGGGCTAATTGTTGAGTCAAAGACTCTTCTATATTTTTAACCACCCATCATTCTCATATGATTTCTGAAAGTGGTACTGATTCTTTTTGTTAGGGACTCTGCAGCATGCCTATGATCGTTTTGAAATCTGTCAGGCATGACGAAGAAACTCCCTTCCAGTATAAAATATTCTTTGATTGTTTTATTTGAAAATTCAATTTTAAAAAGTGTTTGTCCTAAAAGGTTCACAGTTAAAATTTCTTTGTTATCATAACAGATTTCATTGTCTTTGTGAAAACCTATTTTACCACCCTTTTTCATACCACTGAATTAAGGTTGCATTAAAATCATGTCTCAATCCAATTTCTTCCCAAATTTCATCTAATTCATTAATCCAGTCATTTATTGGATATTCAAATTCATTATGACCATAATTAATAAATGAAAGTTTTGAGCAAAAAGTGGTTGCCCTTCCATTTAGCTTCTTGATTTTGAAGGAGTTTTGGTTGAGTATCCGAGATTCTATGTTTCCATATTCTGATAGGTCAGATTCCTCAAATTCATCTATTTCAGATTCTTGGAATGGTTTTCTACAAAAGATGACAAATAAGGAAGTCAGACATTTAATTATTAATGTATTAGATAAATTAAATATTGGAATCAAAATTGTTAAGAACAGATTAAATATAATCCTGTAATTGATTAAAACAAGTTGTATGATGTGATCAATTGTTTTAATAGTGGAATAATAAATTCCAAATCCTGAAAATCTAATTGTAGAGATAATTAAACTATTTTGCTTTATTATCTTGGGAAACAACCTAAAGTAGTTCCAGTATTGTTTAACATATTCACAAATGTAAACAATCAAGAAACTCAACTATTATTATTTAATGAGAATGTTATTAATGCAGATAATCGAGAAATCAGCAACTTGATTAAATAGTTTAATCATTATATTCTAAAATTTACTTAGAGTAAATCTAAGATCAAATAACATTGTTTTCCATTTATAATGATCAAATATAATCTTGTATTTCTCAATCTTATTTATCTGGATTTGCCCAAATCTAGATTTTATGCTAAACTTAAAGGATACATAAACATTTTTAAGTCTGTTAATTAAATCTCTTTTGTTTGATATTGAATATTTTATCCACTCCAAAATATCTTTAAGGGGCTTACAATTTACTAAACAAGGAAATCTTCGTTCAATGATTTTAGCTTGATTTTGAAAATCATGCTCTTCAATTTTGTCTTGCAGAAAACATATTTGTTTTTCTTACAAGAAATTAAGTTTATGGACTTAAAAATAGAATTTTGTTTCAAAGTTTCAATTTCTCATTGTGAGAAAAATAAATAAATTTGAATTTAGTAGGTTCATCCATGGGATAAGTAATTATCGCATCATACTCGGTTGTAAAAGTATATAACAATGAAATGAATGGTAAACCTAAAATAATTTTATCAGTCATATTTTTTACTAAGACAACCGATGTTTTAAAACATACATTGTTTTGGTAAATATGAACTTTGGGTATTTCATCATTGATATGCATCCGAGTACCATTGGCAGAAAACATAGAGTCTTTCGTCTTCTTGAAGTGCTTTGGAGGAACTAGTCCTTCCTGCATACAATTCAAGTATGCTCCTGAATCAACAAAAGACATTGTAGTGAATCAAAATCTTGAATTACAATTTTGACCATTATGTGTCATTTCTTGATTTTGATATGATTAAGAATTTTGATATCATTATTTTGATTATTGATAATATGTTCTTCAACCTCATTATCAGAATTGAGTTTACAAGGTTCTTCTAGTTCACTAGATTCATGATTTTTAATTAAACATTCTATTTTTAAAAGGTTTAGTTCTTTTGTTATTTCTGAGTTTTAATTTTTTTTAATTTTTAATTTTATTTTTAATATTTTTAATTTCTTTCCGAAGTTCCAATAAGGTAACTTCTTTTTCCTTTCCTTTAACCTTATTGAATTTTTCAAGGGTTTGTGAAAAACTTGTGGTATTGTTATTATTAGTCTTAGTATTTTCTTTCTTTAGAATTACATTCTTAAGTCTTTATAAATATTCATGTTTTAATTCTGGATTTTTAATTTTGCTAATCAAATCAAACAAGATGTTTTCTTGCTCTTCATTTTTATTTAAGACATTTAATTTTTTACAACAACTATCCCTACACTCCATAGTGATGTTAGGAGAATCACTGTCAGAGCTTGAAGAGTTATATTCAGAGGATTCACGAGATTCAAATTCTTCTAAATCTTCATCACTACTCTCGTAATAATCTATGTTTCTAAGATTCTAAACAATTCTTATTTATCTTCTTCAGAGATTTTTAATTAATTAATTTTATTTTTAACTTGACAAGTGTTAGAAAAATTTCCATTATGGCCACATTTAAAACTCTTAATTTTATTCTCATCAATTTTTATTCTTAGAGAAACGTTTATGAAAATTTTATTCTTTGAAAATTATTGGTCAAAGTTTTAATTTTTAGGGCTTAAATGGAAAATTTTCCTATTTTTCTGAGAATGAGCAATAGCGTGTAAACCATACTACTCGGGAAAATTACCTAATTCGTATTTGGCGGTTTTATTTTCTTTTTTATTTGTTTATTGACTTTCGTATCAATACACATTTTCAAACCTTCTTTTTGTATTTTAGTAATTATTGTATCATAGGTAAGACTATCATAGTCTATGTTTCCTAGGTCATTACTAATGACTATTCTTATTTTTTCTTTCCAATAGGGCTGATTACTGTCATCCCTTATCATTACTTTCGACAAAAATATATTTTTTTACTAGTTAAAATTACTTAGGGTTGGACACCTAAGATTAGTCAATTGATTATGGATACGTGAAGTAACATCACTTGGCATTTCAATGAAGTGTTCAATTATTGTATAAATGAGAATATTGATGGTATCAGGTATTGTTTCCTGATCGTATCCAATAATTGGGTTTCCTTCAGTATCAATCTTTACTACTGAAAGAATGGTATTTTTGGATTCTTCTATGAGATGTTTTTCCCACCAAGAATGTAGAATTCCTATGAAGCCTGTGACCAAAAGATTTCTTACCTCATTGTGAAGTAAATTGTGTCTGGTAATGTAGCTGTTAGCTACCATTACCATGTGCTGTAATTTATTAAGAACTTTTCTACTGAGAAAGTCCATCAATATTCCATTCATAGAATTTTTCTGCAGAAACAAAAAATTGATTGACTGAAGAATTTTCAGTAATTTGAATGTCATGAGGAATAGGCTTTTTATGCCACTTCCTTTATAATTTATTAATTTTTAAATTTTTAAATGTATCTTTAATATTGTTAATGTTTGAAGATTCACTTATTGAAGATGACTCATAGGCAGATTCTGACCTATGACTTTCTAATTCTAAACTACTGTCTTGGTTAATAACCTAAACAGAAGAAGATGATTCAACAGATTTATTCTTCAAATCTTGAAGCATTTTATCTATCTTTTTATTAAGGGAACAATATTCAAATTACTTTTATCTGAAAGATTTATTAGAGGTTTTTCTTTTAGGGATTCGTTAGGATTAGATTCATTAAGAGCATCAACCTTATTTTCAAATTTGTCTAATTGTTTTCCTATTGTAATTAGACTTTGATTGGTATAATTGAGTTGTTCAACTAACTTTTTATTTGGTTCTTCCTCCTTTGCAATCTTGAAAGGAGAAGCAGTGAATAAAGAATTTTTATGATTAATCATAATTTTTTCAGGAGGAGGATGACTAGCAGAAACTACACTGAAGTCTTCCTTGATCCATTTAGATTTATAAATGAAATTAATATTTTTCTCATATATATCCTCGATATAATCAAGGAAAATTATGTCAACTCTAAATTCTTGCATGAATGCCCTCCATTCAGCAAGTATGATTCTTCTTTGGTCCATTTTATATTTTTCTCTAAACCTATTTCGTCTATTTAGATAAGTTGGGTCATCATTATGTTGGGTTAGAACTTCCCAATCAAGTTTGTATTCTTGGCTTTAGGTTCCTAAATTTAGGATTAAGAGTTGTGGATTAATAGGAGGAATGGTTCCATGGAAATTCGATTCAGTGGGGGTTTCAGCTTCATCAGATTGTTCAAACTTATAATCAAATATTGGCTGACTAACTTGAGAATGTGTGGTTATGCCTTTAGGTCTTAAATTTTTAATTTTTTTAATTCTTGTTCTAATTGTTAAATCCTAAGATCTTGATCATTATTAATGGATTGTCTATAAAAGGAATTCCTAGGGATACTAGATTGGCTATATTTCTTAATTTTAGAACTAGAAGATGATTGAAAGTTAATTATAACAGTACCATCCATGTACTTCTGGATGTATTCTACATCTTCAATTGGGCGTTGTAATGAGTGGGTTTGCTTTCATTGGTTAAAAGCCAATTTGAAGGCAAAGTGACATCAGACCACCTAATTATTATAGGGAATCTAATATTGGCATTACTTTGGCTGAATTTTATCAACAAGATTTGATTTTAGGACTCCTATTGATGTCTTGGAAATTCATATTTGTTTTGGTCACTTTGTAATGTATTCTAAAAATTAAAGCTTGGGGTTGGGTACCTTGTAGGACTTGGTAACTACTAGTTTTAATATTCAAAGTTCAATTTTTTAGAATATGGGAGTCTGTTAGACCAGTAGACAAATCTGGAAAACAATCAAAATAGATTCAATTGAGGGAAAGTAATTGACAAGTGAGGATTCAATTAATCCTAAAATACTTTCATTAAAATTTATGAATCTTTCATCTCACAAGGCTAATAAGACAGAGGTATTTAGGCCTCTTCTTGTGATGTTTAATCACATTGGGGAAAAGTAATTGACAAGTTTCATGCTCTTTCCCAAGAGCGTATAATTTTTCAATTGTTTCTACATGACGCTGAGACTTGAAGGAAGCAACAGACCATGTATATTTCATACCCTATGATCTACTTGATCATCTACAAGATATTCTAAATGTTATTTTTTTATCATGTCTGGAATTGAGGTTATTGATTGCTACTAGAAGAACTACTTCTGAATAATCTACTCATAGCTCAAAAATAACTAAATTTATAGTTGAAAATTTCATATTGTATTTGGGTTACTAATATGTTGTGACTTCTACAACCTCCTACCAGGTTCTCCCTTTGCCACTTTGTCTATACAACTACCCTACCCTCAGGATTTACGTCTCTAACAGGTCTCACAATGGTGCCTGAAGCTAACCAAATAGAAGTTGATATGTGAGTCTCTGATAAAAAAGATTCACATATTAGATAAACAAATATTACAGAGAAATAATCAATTATAAAATAACCAGCCACTTGGACGGAGAGTGAGATTAAATAAAAACAATTATCCAAATAGGCGATGAACAGTTTAATTATGCATATATTAATTTAAACAGTAAATCTCCTCACTAGGTTTGGCTTTGATACCAAGAGGCATTGATACCAAGAGGAGCGGAATCAAGTGTAATTATGAAAAATTAAAGGGGGGTATTAAGATGCAAGAATTGAACAAGAAAACAGTAAAAAATGTTACAAAAGTGAACATTAAGGACTTACACAAACAATAAAATTAGTTGATAATAATAAAATAGTGGTTCCACTCACTATTTAACGTTGAAGGAAAAAGAAGAAGAGATTACAAAAGAGGAGAAGAAGAAAGCTTTATTTTTCAAAGCAAGTTTTGCTCTCAAATAGATAAAAGTTGAAAACAAGTTCTGAGAAATAAATGAGAGAAGGTGGCTATTTATAGCCAAGTAAAATGGAGTTCACCAGGAACCCATAACTTACCTGAACTATTCTACTTTTGTCTACTTTTGATTAGAAATAGTAAAAAACATAAATAGTTGTCTAATTATTTGACAACTAGTATAATTATTATAGAAGAAGTCAAAATGTAAAGATTCCTTGATAATTGTTATCTTGGTCTTTGTGTCTTCGTAATTGCTTTGTCATGATTGTTGTTGTTCAAATTTCATTGAGACTGTTGCACATTGAATTCCTTGATAATTGCTACTTCGTATTCTTGTGCTTTGATTGTTGATTTTGAAGAAATCATATTTACTATATGCAGAAGTCATTATGAGTAGTGCTATTGATAATTGCTTGCCTTGAATATCATTATGACCGTCGCATTGTGCTGAGGTGTCTCCATAATACATCTTCAAAATTACTTTGTTTCTTTGATTTTGTTCAAACAATGGCATTTTGCCAAGGGTGAATTCTTTGATCCATTCACTGATTGATTTGAATTTATTCATCATTAATGATATTGATATTATCAAATGGGTATTTCAATTGCTGAAGAGTAACCTTTCTAGATGATTAGTAACTTGACTTTTTAGATGATTTAGAGTCAGATTTGCCATTGTCTTCCAAAAGGAGAAGCATTTTCTGGATTAATTCTTTCTCCAATTTGGACCTAGGATTTGTGGCCTTTAATTTACCTTTTAAAGGGGGTTTGGATTCAGGTTTTGTTTCGGGTTTGGAGGAATTGGAACTGAATATTCTCATTTGTGGAGCTAGGATAATTGGCTCATTAATGTTTAATGGAGCTTGGGTAGAAGGGTTGGCCAATTTAAGGTTAGGATGGACATTTGCAAATTCATGGTTAATGGAGGCAATAATTTTCTGGATGTAGAATTCATCCCACCATTTAACATGATATTCTCTGGTGAGGATTTCATTCTTAATTAAGTAATGTCATTTTTAAATCCAAGGTATTTTGTACTTGTTTGAAAAACAAAACATATGGGGAAAGGAGGCCTCAATTGGTGACGGCTTGTAAACTTTTGAAAATAAATTAAAACATTATTGTAAATCAATTGGAAAAAGTTACAAGGTAAGATTGTGAATAGAGTACCATTTTAAGAACCAATTTGGAAAATCAATTTTGAAATCCTTATTGAAATTCAAAAACCAGAAGTGAGAAAAATTACTTTTTTATGCAGGAAAATCATGTGACATGCATCAATATAGTCAAAATAATTGTATTATTTTTTATTCAAAAGTATTTTGAGGCTTGAAGTATGGATTGACCATTCCTCCATGGTTATGATCCTGAGGATAGATAAAGAATAGGAAAGGATTCTTTCCTCAGAATATTTTATTGGGCTAATTTTTTTGGATTATGTTTCTAAGAGAATATCTCTGTAGAAACTAAGATTTTTGTTATTGTCTCCTGGGACATAATGAATTTAGGAATAAAATGGGCTTTGGAAATTTGTGCAGGATCCTTCAGGTGAGTAAATGTAGGCTCAATATGAAAGAGAATTTGGTTGTGTATTATTTGAAAATGTAAAATTGGTTGGTTAAGTGATTGGTAAATGGGTCTAATGGACCCAAATATTGTTGATTGGGCTTGGTTAGAAGTTGAAGACTCTACTTTGATTTGGACCTCAAGGGTCAAATGTTGAGTCAAAGACTCTTCTATTCTTGAATCATTCATCATTTTCATGTGTTTTCTAAAAGTGATACTAATTCTTTTAGTTAAGGATTTTACAGCATGCCTATAACTTTTCTTTTACTTATTTTAGTTAATGTTCTTCAACAAACGAAGTCCCTTCCAGCATCAGAAATTTTTTGATTGTTTTATTTGAAAATTTAATTTTAAAAATTACATGTCCTAAAAAGTTCACAGTTAAAACTCCTCTATTATCGTAACAGATTTCAATATGTTTGTGAAAACCTATTTCCCCCNGATTTCAATATGTATGTGAAAACCTATTTCCCCCCCTTTTCATATCATTGAATTAATGTTGCATTGAAGTAATGCTTAAACCCAACATCTTCTAAAATTTTGTGCAATTCATCAATCTAGTCATTTCCTGGATATTCAAATCTGTTATGACCATAATCAATAAATAGAAGTTTTGAACAAAAAAAAAGTTGTCCTGCTATTGAGCTTCTTGATTTTGAAAGAATTTTGATTAAATATTCTAGGTTTTACCTTTTTGTATTCTAGGAGACCAGAACTCTTAAATTCCTTCATTGTAGAATTTTGGAATAATTTTCTATAAAAAATTACAAGTAAGGGAGTCAGGAATTTAATTATTAATGCATTGGATAAATTAAATATTAAAAATAAAATTGCTAAAAATAGATAGTTACCTGTCAAAACTTTGTTTTGAATTAATTTCAAAACATGTTTTGTAGATTTGTAATTAATTAAAATAATTTTTTATTTAATAAAGCGAATTGTATGATTTGATTAATTTCCTTAATAATGGAATAATAAATTTCAAGTCCTGAAAATCTATTCTCAGATTGAATCAATTTGATTCTTTTTGTAAAGATAGTTAAACTATTTTTTTTATTACCTTGGCAAACAATTTAAAGTGTTTCCAATATTATTTCATATATTTAAAGGAAATATTACTAATGTAAATAATCAAGAAAGTCAACTAGTATTGTTTAACAAAGTTAGAGAAAATAAGAACATTATTAATTCAAACAATCGAGAAATCAGTAAATTGGTTGAGGATTTTATTCATTGTATTCTGGAATTCTAGAGCATTATAAGATCAAATTATATTATTTTCTATTTATAACGACCAAATACAATTTTGTATTGGTTAATTCCATTTGTCTGGATTTTTCAAAACATATTAAGAAAGTTAGTACCAAATTTTTTATAAATTCTTTATTCAAAGATTTTAACTTGTTTTTGAATAGCAGTATTTTGAAGTTGTTCTTCAATTTTTTTGAATTTTTTTTGTCTTGCAAAAAACACAATTGTCTTTCTTTACAAGAAATTAAATTTATGGTTTTAAAAACAGAATTTTATTTTAATGTTTTCAATTTCTCATTGTGAGAAAAATAAAGAAATTTGAATTTAATAGGTTCATTCATGGGATAAGTAATTATCTTGTCATGCTATGTTCTAAATGGATACAACAGAGACATAAACGCTAAACCTAAAATTATTTTACCAGCAATATTTTTCACTAAGACAAATGATGTTTTAAAACATACATTGTCTTGGCAAATATGAACTTTGGGTATTTCATAATTGATAATGCATACGAGTACCATTGGTAGATAACATATTCTCTTGTCTTCTTGAAGTACTTGGTTGGGACGAGTTCTTTCTTTCTGTATACAAATTTAATCTGCTCCCGAATCAACAAGTCCATACAATGTATGTTTTAAAATATCATTATCTTGTTTGGCACCTATTTATCAGAAATAAGGTTCTTCAACCTCATTATCAGAAATTGGAAATCTACTACTGGTTTACTAGACTCATGATTTTTAATTAAACTCTCTATTTTCAAAAGGTTTATCAAAATTTTTATTCTTTGAAAAGTATTGGTCAAAATTTTTATTTTTATGGTAATTTTTCCTGTAAGTCTTGTGGTAACTTTTAGGGCTCAAATGAGAATTTTTTTTATTTTTCTGGGAAGAGGCAAAAGAGGTAAACCGTATTGCTCTAAAAAATTGTCTAATTCATATTTGGCAGTTTTATTTTCCTTTTTGATTTGTTTATTGATTTTCATATCAATACACATTTTCAAACCTTCCTTTTGTATTTGTAGTAATTATTGTATCGTAGGTAAGACTATCAAAGTCTATGTTTCCTAAGTCATTACTAAGGATTGTTCTTATTTGTGCGCGAACAAATTGGGTAATGCATTTATAAATTTTTCTTTTCAAAATGGTTGATTACTATAATTCATTATCATTACTCTAAACAAAAATATATTTTTGTACCAGTCAAAATCACTTAGGGATGGACACCTAAGATTGGTCAATTGATTATGGATATGTGAAGTAATATTACTTGGCGTTCCATTGAAGTGTTCAATTATTGGGTAAAGATGTGTAGTGATGGTATCAGGCAATGTTTTCTTATCCTCTCTAATAATTGGTGTTCCTTCAGTATCAATTATAACTGCTGAAAGATCATATTTTTTATTCTTCTTTGAGATGTTTTTCCCACCAGGATCGAAGCATTCTTGTGAATCATGTAACTAAGAGTTGGATTACCTCATTATGAGGCAAAATGTGTGTGGTGATGTAGCTGTTGGCTACCATCACCATGTGCTATAATTTGTTAGGAACTTCTTGTTTAGAAAATCCATCAGTATTCCATTCGTATAATTTCTCTACAGACACAGAAAATTGATTAACTAAAGAATTCTCATAAATTTGAATATTTAGAGGAATAGGCTTTTTAGGCCATTTCCTTTCAAATTTATTATTAATTTCTAAATTTTTAAATGATTGTTCAGAATTATTAATATTTGAAGATTCACTTATTGTGGAAGATTCATAGATTATGACCTACGCCTTTCTAAACCTGAATTATTGTTTTGATTAATTATTTTTAATTCTTGAGGTATATTATCAATAATTTTTTCAGATTTGATTTCAAATTCTTAACTATTGTCTTCGTTAACGACCTTAACAGAGGATGAATCAATAGATTTATTAATTTCTAAATTTTTTTAATGATTCTTCAATATTATGAATGTTGGAAGATTCGTGAATTGTGGAAGATTTATTGGCGGATTCTTGATAATCAATATTTAGTTCTTTAAGCAGTTCATCAAGAAATTTTTCATACCTAATTTCAAGTTCTGATCTAGTGTCTAGGTTAATGACCTAAACAGTTGAAGAGGACTCAACAGTTTTATTCTTCCATTCCTGAAGTGTTTTATCAATCTCTTTATTAAGAGGAATAATATTTAAAGTGGTTTTATCTGAAATATTTATTAAAGGTTTTTCTTACAGGGTTTCATTAGATTTAGGTTCATGGAAATCATCAACCTTATTCTCAATTTTGTCTAATTATTTACCTATTATAATTAGACATTGATTTGTGTAATTGAGTTGTTCAACTACTTTTGATTTATTAGTTTCTGATAATGTTTCTTCAATTTTATTGGGATCTGAAGGTTCATTGATTATGGAAGATTCATAGGTAGATTCTATCTTATGGTTATCTAATCCTAAAATATTGTCTCTCCAATCAATTTTTAATTCTTTAAGTAATTCATAAATAAATCTTTCATGTCTAATTTCAAAAGATTCTTTTGATTCTTCTTTAGGTTTGGGACTTATCTTATTATTTGGTTCATATACATCCTCGATATAATCAAGGAAAATATGTCAAATTTATATTTTTGCATGAACTCCTTCCATTTAGCAAGTATTTTTTTTCTTTGATCCATGTGTATATGAATCTCTGAACCAATTACATTTATCAGGATCGACTTGGTCATTATTGTGTTGACTTAGACCTGCACAATCTAGTTTGTATTCTTGGTTCAGGGTATCTGCATTCAAATTTTTAATTCTCGTTCTAATTTTAGAATCCTAAGATTTTGATTATTAATGCATTTTTTTAACTTTGTTAGCCTTATTATCAAAGACTGGCTGACTAACTTGAGAACTTGTAGCTATGTCTTTTAGGTTTTTTAAACATTTAATTTTTTAATTTTTTAATTCTTGCTCTATTCGGATCCAAAGATCTTGATCATTAGTAGATGATCTAGAAAAGGAATTTTTTGGGGTACTAGACTGACTATACTCCCTAATTTTATTAGTACCAATTACATACTGCTAGATGTTATTAACATTTTTAATTTTATTAGAAGAAAGTATTTTGCAAGTTTCGTGATCTTTCCTAAAAGAATATATTTTTTCAATTATTTTTTATGATGTTAAGGCTTGAGGGAAGCATCAGACCATGTAGATTTATAAATGTTTTTATTAGGGATTTTAGGTATATTCCATAGCCAATGATCTACTTGATCACATGTTAATTCAAAATGTTCTTCATCTATTATGTCAGATATTGAAGTTATTGTAGATCCAATGCTACTAGAAAAACTACTTCTAGATAATCTATTCATTGCTAAAAAATAACTAAATTATTCTTATGATTGAAATTTTCATATTGTATTTTGGTTACTAATTTGTTATGACTTCTACAACCTCCTACCAGGTTCTCTCTTCGCCAATTTGTCCCTGCAACCATCCTACCCTTAGGATTTACGTCTCTAATAGGTCTTATCGTGGTGCTTGAAGCTTACCAAATAGAAGCTCATATGACAGCCTCTGATAAAATAGATTCACAGATTCGATAAACAAATACACAGAGAAATAATCAATTATAAAAATAATCAGCTACTTGGACAGAGAGTGAGACTGAGATTAAATAAAAACAATTATCTGGGTAAGCAATTGATAAATAATAATAGCAATAACTAGCCATAACAGGCGGTGAACAGTTTAATTATGCAGATAGTAATTTAAACAGTAAATCTCCCCACCACGTTTAGCTTTGATACCAAGAGGTGCGAAATCAAATGTAATTATGAGAAATTAAAGAGGGGTATTAAGATGCAAGAATTGAATAAGAAAATAGTAAAAACTATATTAATGTGTAAGATTAAGGACTTGCACAAACAGTAAAATTAATTGGCACTAATTAAATAGTGCTCTCGCTCAATATTTAACGTTGAAAGAAAAAGAAGAAGAGATTACAAAAGAGGAGAAGAAGAAATCTTTTTTTTTCTAAAATAAGTTTGGCTCTCAAATAGTTAAGAGTTGAAAACAAATTCTGAGAAACAATTGAGAGAAGACTACATATTTATAGCCAAGTAAAGTGGAATTCACCGGTAACACCATCACTTACCTGAACTATTCTATTCTACAAAAGTAATAACATTTTATATTTCTACTTTTGTCTACTTTTGACTAGAAATAGTAAAAAGCATAAATAGTTGCATAATTATTTGACATTATTGTTGATCCTTGAAATTATTGGTGCAAGCATTATTGTTGATCCTTAAAAATTGCTATCTTGGACTTTTGTGTCTTGATTATTGATCATAATTATTGTCTGGAAAAGTCATTGTAACTTATTGTTGTGCGTTGGATTCTTGATTGTGGGGGAGCCATTATTACTTATCTTGAAGATCATTATGACTGTTGCATTGTGCTGAGGTGCCATTATGATTTATCAATTAATTCTTGGCTTTTTGGCATTTTGCCAAAGACAAATTCTTTTTTTCTTTCACTGGTTGATTCAAATTTGTTCATTATCACTGAGATTAATATAATTGAATGGGTCATTCAATTGTTGAGGAGTAACCTTTCTAGATGATTGATTTTTTTTATTTTTGGTTTAGTTGGGTGACTTTACTCTACAGGTGACTCAGAGTCAGATTTATTATTGTCTTCCAAAATGAGAAGCATCTTTTGGATTAATTCTGGCTTCAATTTTGATCTAGGCTTTGTGGCCTTTGATTTTTCCTTCGAAAAGGGTTTGGACTTGGTTTAGATTCCTTTTGATGGATTTTAATTGGATGGTTTATTTTGTGGATTTGGGTTAATGGTCTCATTAATTTTTAATGGAGCTTGGATAAAAGGATTTTCTAGTCTCATAATGGGATTGACACTTGCAAATTCATAACTGATAGATGCAATAATTTTATGAGTATTAAACTTATCCCACCATTTAACATAATACTCTCTGGTGAGGATTTCATTTTTAACCGAGTATTGCCATTTCAAAATCTAAGGTATTTTGTATTTTATTGAAAACAAACTATTTGGGGAAAGGAGAGCTCAATCGGTGAGGGCTTGTAAACCTTTAAAATAAATTGAAATATTGCTGTAAATCAATTAGAAAAAGATCTAAGGTAAGACCATGAATGGACCACCATCTTAAGAACCAATTTGAAAAATCAATTTTGAAATTGTTATCAAAATTTAAAAATCAAAAGTGAGAAAAAAAATCACTATTTTGATGCAAGAAAATCCTATGTCATGCATCAATATAGTCAAAATAATTATATTATTTTTAATTTAAAAGTATTATAGAACTTGAAAGATGGATTCTCCAACCCTCCATAATTATGATTCTGAGGATAGAGAAAGAATGGTAAAAGATTATTTCCTCAGAATTTCTGATTGGACTAATTTTTATGGATTCTCTTTCTAAGAGAATGTCTTCGTAGAAACTAAGATGTTTACTATTGTGTCCAGGGACATAATGGAATTTAGTAATGAAATGGGCTTTGGCAATTTGAGCAGGATCCTTCAAATGAGCAAATGGAGGCTCAATATGAAAGATTTCTGTTGGATATTTTTCTAAAATATTGGGAGTATTTCGTGATTGGTTGGTTGAATGATTGGGCTTTAAAAGGTTGAGTAATTGGGTCAAATTGGTTGACCAAGTTTGATTAATGATTGGGTCTAATGGACTCAATTATTGTTGATCGAACTTGATTAGGAGTAGAAGGCTTCTATTATGATTTGGGCCTTAAGAGTCAATTGTTGAGTCGAAGACTCTACTATTATTGAACAATTCATCATTCTCAAGTGATTTATGAAAGTGATATTGATTCATTTTGTTAAGGCTTCTAGAACATACCTATGTCTTATTTGAAATCCGTCAGGCATGACGAAGAAAGTGATTGTTCAGTTTTTCTAAGCTCACTTTGATTCACAACTTAGAACTAGAGGTAAGGGTTTAATTCTCAAATTCTTATCTGGTTTTAAGGATTTGTTCCTGAGTCTATTAGGGTCTATGTTCCCAATTTTCGTGCATGGATTTACTTAGAACCAGAACCAAACCTAGCCTCATGCATTCGTAACTCAGAATCAGAGCTAGCCTCATGCGTTTGTTGGAGATCGAAGAAAGAAGCTGGATATGAGAAAGTCAAAGATTCTGAAGAAGAAATTGGCCACTCTGCTGTTGCTACAGGTCTTATTTGATTGTGTTGGTCGCTTAGTTTGTTTATTGTTTGCATTGGGCTTTTGATAACTCACAAATTAGTTTCCCGCTTTTCTTGGTAATAGGATTCATTTAAGTTGGTGATAAGACACAAATAAATTTGTTATGAAATTTGCTGCTAGATCGTAGCTGGATTGTGGGTTCTGTGTTATACGAGAAGTTTGAGGACAGGTGGATTCAATTCTTGAGAAGAGAGACAATTTGCTGATAGGTCATAACTGATGCAGATTTTGAAGAGGGGAGAGGTCTCTTTATGGTTCCATAACTGGCCATGAGAAGTATTGGGTAAGAGTTTTGGAAAAATAGATAAGAGAGACAATACTCTGTTACTACAATTGTTGATATTGTTGATGCAAAATTTTGAGGTTTTCAATGTTAGGGTATGCAGAATGACTTAGTCAATGGTCTCGTAGCCAGTAAAAATAAGAGAAGGAAAGAAGAATTAAAAAGTTTAATTGACGTTCTACTTTTCCAATTTAAGTGTGGATAATTCAAACTCAAGCAAACTAGTCAACAATGCTCTATCCCAAATTAAGATTTATCATGCGTTAGCTATTCTACAACTCCACTATTCTTGGTGGTAATGGAAAATATAACATGCTTGCTGTTGAGAACCGAGTAAGAGCTTGTTGTTGCATTAACATATAAATACAAATGCGTGTTTGTGTGTGTGTTTTGTCTTTTTTAGTGTAGTTTGAACAAAGAATATATTTTCTTACCAAAAAAAGTTTGAACAAATAATCTATGTCTGCAGGTTGGTTCAATTACTGGTGGTGGACGCTATGACAACCTTATAGGAATATTCGGCTCAAAGCAGGTCCCTGCATTTGGTGTTAGACTTGGAATTGAGAGAGTTTTTGTTATTATAAAACAAAACTTGAAAGACCAAAACCAGATCTATGCCTAGATTGTTTCTTTATCTATTTTTAAATAAAATATGTTCGCTTTCAGTTGAATGTTAAAGCATACTATTATTTGATCCTCAGGATTTTCAATGGAAAATATTATTTACTCTACAGTACTCTAATAATTCTAAATTTTAAACCCATAGTTTTTTTTTGTTTTAGGGGGGAGGAGAAAATAGAAAAAACTATTTTGATGAGGATGCCAACTTCCCAAATCCAGTTTGAGAAAGAGCTAATATGACGATGTAGTTACTACTTCTCTGCTGAACATGAATGTTGCATACCCTCTGATATCTATTAATGCAGGTTGCAATCTTTTTGCCAGATTTCATATACTTCCTAGATGAGAAGACAAAAAGCTTGGCTAGAGCTTTCATTATCTAGTAAATTTATATGAACTGTACAAAAACTAGAAAGGCAGAAGATGTCTTTCATTTCTCTGTTACAGTTAATGAACACTCACATGCTGACTCACTCTTATGCAGATTTGCTGCTCTTTTGACTGGTTGGTTATGTTATTTCGTTCTGGTACCCAATATTCCATCAGTATTGTTGCACTGACTTAGTCACTTGAACTCATCACGTCCCTAGTAGCATGCCACTTCTTGCTTGTTACTTGTACTTTTCTTAAGTAGAAACATGGGTTATTATTATATATAGGACAACACACTACTTTTGACTGTTACATTCTGCTCCTTTTTCTCTATACTAGTTTTTTTGTTGTGTTTTTATGAAGATTCTTGTAATTTGTTTATAATATTGAATATGTAAAAAAACTAAAAAATCTAAGCTTCTCACTTATAATCTAGTTTATATCAAGATTTTTCTAGTTGGTTGAATTCAAAAGTGGGGGATTGAGAGATTATTTAGATGAATTGGTATTAGAACAAACATTTGTTGGATGTTTCTTTGCGTCAGGATGCTTATTACTTAGTAAGTATCTAATGCAACATCTCACTGACTCAAATGATGCAAGGGATAACTGATGGTACACTTAATTCACATAGCTAATTAGTTTATGGTTTTGTATGCCTTGGTAGTGTTATGCTTAATTTCTGAAGTTTTCTATGTCTGAAATCTGATTGGTTGTATATCCCTAACCACATATGAAATCAGATGTAAAGAGGTAATAAGAAATACTTGATGACTCTATAATCGTTATTTTGTTTCTGGTTCTATATGGAATTTTTTTCCTTCTAGTTTGTCATCTTCTAGTTATGTATTGCTTTTCTCTTAAACATAACACAATTGCTTCATCGCCTAATGTAACTTTTTCTTCTCTGTTTCGATTTATGAACTGTTCTTGATGAGTTTTTGGTTCTATATGCCTTGATAGTTGGTATTGTTATGGTTTTGCAGGTTTTTCAACTTAAGGCTAATTGGGGTAGATATGTATATTTGACTCAGAAATGCTCTACCAAAGACGAGACGAATAAAGTTCTACAGATGTTTATTTCACGTCTATTAAAAAAGTTGATCGATGTTTTGTTCTTTTCTAATTGTGAGTTATTTTTTCATATTTTCCTAGGAATCTGGTCATTTTCTTTATTACTTGTTTTGCATTTTTGTTAATATTATGGGGAATTGTATTCTACTTGTTTATTCATTGAAAAATATATGGTACTATTTACTAAGCATATAAGTATATGATGTTGATGATTGCATGTTTGCAGGTATCTGCAACTCTTTGGAACGGTTATAAGGACTTCTCGAGTTTGAAGAATAGAATAATATTTTTTAGATTAACTTACATGATTTTGTGCAATTTTTTTTTATATTATTCATATATTGGAACAACATTTGCTTGTATAATATAATCATAAGTTAGTTAGTTTTCAAGTTAGATTTATTTGTAAGCATGTTAAATAAATAATGTAAAACTTTGTTGAAATGATTAAATGTTAAAGTTGCCAATTATTATATTGGTGTTCTTTATGCTATTTAAAATTCCTTTTCGAAAGTGTATATGAATACTTTGAACCATATGGTATCTCACTTTATAGGATACAAAATATTAATGAATATTAATTCACAAGAATTAAAAACACATGTTGAATAAAAGTAATAGGAGTCGTAAAACCACATTAAACAACGTTCTATAGGAGTAAAAGATCTTGTAAAAAGTGAGATATCACAGGGGTATTCACAGGAGGAGTTGCGCCTCGTGAAAAACACAGACTTTTAATATGAGGGGCTATTACAGGCGCTAGATGATCCATGTAGATTACTTTTCACGGGGATCTCCACCTCTTGTAGAATGTCATATTTCTTGTAGTGATGAATTGAACATCAAAATGAAAAATGCTAAATATAGAATGTTACCTGGCAAAATTTTGTTTGGAACATGTTTTGCAGACTTGTAGTAATCAATCAAATTTTTTTTATTTAATAAATCAAATTGATAATGGGATAATAAAATTCAAATCTTGGAAATTTAATTGATTGAAATAATTTGGTTCCTTTTACAGAGATAATTAAACTATTTTGTTTTATTGTCTTGGCAAATAATTTAAAGTATTTCCATAATTGTTTAACATATTCACCAATGCAAACAATAAAGAAATTCAACATGTATTGTCTAATAAGAATATTATTAATGTAGACAATCAAGAATTGGTTGAAAGTTTCATTTATTGTACTTGGAGCATTTCTAATATCAAATGGAATTATTTTCCATTTATACCTACCAAATATAATTTTTTATTTAACAATTTTATTTATCAGGTTTTGCCAAAATCCAGATTTTATGCCAAACTCAGAGAATACACCACTATTTCCAAGTTTGTTAATAAGTGCTTTTTGTTTGGTTCTGAATAATTTATCCATTCTAAAAAATATTTTTAAGAGGATTGTAATTAATCACTAAACAAAGGATTCTTCGTTTAAAGATTTTAATTTGATTTTGAAGAGCAGGATTTTGAAGTTGTTCGTCAATTCTTTGTATTCCTTCTTGTAAAAAACACAATTGTTTTCTATATAAGAGATTACATTTATGGATTTAAAAATAGAATTTTGTTTTAATGTTTTCAATTTCTCATTGTGAGAAAAAGAAAGAAATTTAAATTTTATAGGTTTATTATTGTATAA
This sequence comes from Datisca glomerata, assembly GCA_003255025.1. Taxonomy (NCBI): domain Eukaryota; kingdom Viridiplantae; phylum Streptophyta; class Magnoliopsida; order Cucurbitales; family Datiscaceae; genus Datisca; species Datisca glomerata. The sequence goes on along the minus strand of QANY01012059.1, from coordinate 685,569 downwards.
GTAATTATCATATCTCTCTTGCAAAATGATACAATAAAGAAATGAATGTTAAACCCAAAATTATTTTATCAGTCATATTTTTTACTAAGACAAATGATGTTTTAAAACATATATTGTCTCTTTAAATATGAACTTTGGGTATTTCATAATTGATATGCATATGAGTACCATTGGCAGAAAACAGAGACTCTTTCATCTTCTTGAAGNTATATATATATATATATTCTACGTCAAGGCTCATTAGATTTTATGATTGCTTAAAGGGACTCACTACAATCTGCGCCACATTGTAATGTCGTGTGGCATTGTTGTGTGCCCTGAACTATTGTAGTGCTGTGTGACGCTACAAAGTCCCAAGCACCACTGTAGTGTCGTGTGGCACTACAGTGTGTCATGTGCCACTGTAATGCCATGTGACATTATAGTGTGTCATGTCAATCCCTGATTTAAAGTGATTGGCATGTGGCAGTCTGTTATGCCACGTGATAATTATTTTAATCAGATAAATATCTAAATATCAGTTAATTCAAAATTAACTTAATAGAACACATATATCAACTAACTTATATGTTAGTTCAAAAATAACAGATTAGTTAATTCAAATTCAAATTATTACCTTATTATAAATTAATATTATTTAATTTCATAAATCAAATATAATTCTCACTTATCGATTAATTCAAAAAATAATCGATATTATTAATTAATTGTAATTTACAAAAGTTACAATAACTAATTTAATTCATAAATTGTTAATTAATTAATTTCTCATAATTATATACTTGCCCTAGAAACTTAATTCCTTTTGCAAGCTAGTCCTATTCTTATGTCCTAAAACATTCACACTATAGACTGTGTAGTACAGATGTGGCTTGCATACCATAGACTCATAATTCTAAGCTCCAGTAAATCAAATTATTAATTAAACTCTTTAATTAAATAATCTTATTTATTAATTCCATTATTACTCCACTATAAATATAGAACTGCACTCTTAGTAATTATAGAATATATTTACAGAGTAATCTCATGTAGTTCATTGAAATAATCAATTCATGTAGTCCTGTCATTCAATTATTGGTTCACTACCTCTTGATCCTTAAATATCATTAATTCACTAGAAAAACGGTCAATTTATAATCTTATTATAAATTTGAGCTTAATAACCATTCAATTTCAGAATTAACAGTTAAGGGAACCAATATACGATCCATTAAGAAAGCTTGGATTCTAAATTTTGTAAGATCGTGTTCTCAGTCATCCATGTCACTGAATCTCCAAAACAAAAGTCATCAGTCTGCTTTACAAATAAACTTTAACAAGTGAATCAAAAGATCCAGTAGACATGTATAGGAGTTCATGACTACTCACGATTTACACTAATCAACATATGATCATCTAATTTATGTGTATTAAATCTCTATGATAAATGGTAAGTTAATAAATATATTAATTCACATGGGTCATGTCGTATATAATCTAACTATATAAAGTACCATCACTAAGATGTCTATCCACATCAGTGATTCAGATCTTGATCACATGCATTGAAAATGTTTATTATGTTGCAGACTAACAACCATTCATTAAAGATTCAATACTTTAATATGTTGCAAACTATTTTATTAATTATCTATGATCTTAATCCTCTCGTACTAATACAAGTTCATAGTCTCATTAATGTTATGAAATTTTCAAATATTTATACAAATTATTCAATAATAATTCCGAAACGACAATTATAAGAAAATATATTTTTATTAATTTCAAATTAAAATATCTTTACACATGCTTTGAGGGCCCTAAATCCAACATATGCATGTTACATCAATCTGACAAAGTACTTTGTGTTAGAGGAAAGGATGAGCATTTTGGAGCTTGGGCATGAGCCTTAGAGGCAAGACAAGGATTTGATAACCTGCATGAGATGTTTCATGGATAATACTCTAGATTTCCAAAAGGAGTGAAAGGAGGAAGCCAAAGTGAAAATGTGTATGTGTGTGATGATCAATGAGTACTGGGCACATTTAGAGAACCTCAACATCGTCACAGCCATAATGTAGCTGCGCAGTGTACCAACACGTCTATGTCAAAGCCAAAATATGTTGAACAAAACGAATATGGGGGGCATCTGGGGAAACCTACAGGTTACACGCCCCAAATGGCAATGGCGCAGCCTCAAAGGTGGGGAGTGAAGTGGGGTAGAAATGATAGGGTTGTTCCGCCTCCTTTCCTTGCTCTATGGAAAAGGTAAAGGCATTGCTGGATTCCTGGATAAAGGACATGATCATAAGGATACCATGGGTGGAGAGGTTCCCTACTAGAGAGGAAAGAGAGTCACCTTGGTATTGTCATTTACATCAGGACACCACTCACCCGACAAAAGATTGTAAGAACTTGAGACAAATTTCTTATTAAAAGTGAAAGAAGGAGAAATTATCACCAATGTGATGGCGGCAAAGGAGAAGCCTTTTCTACAACTTATGAATGTAAATGTGACCAGCACGATTGGAGGCCCTTCTATGTCATATGGGATGCCGATGAAAAAGGAAGAAGAGGATGGAGGCGGATGCACGAGGGTAGACACTGCCTTCATAGAGTCACATTTGTGGACTAATGTATGCAAGAACTTCCTTCATACAGTGGAATTTGATCAAGAGGCACGACGCCAAATAACTCAGACGTTGGTACATATCTTAGAGAGTGGGGCATTACCGCCCTCTATATGATGAAGCTTTTCGGTCAAGGGGATGCAAGTAAGGAGGCCTTTGTGGATAATGGGTCAAGAATCAATGTGATGTTGCTAGCCACCTTCAAGGCAGTGGGCATACCTGGAAAGAGAATGGTTAAGCAGAAAATCATTGTGATAGGTTTTCACCATCACTAGTTGCTCTATTTGCTTGCAATGCTATACCTATAAAAGTCAGTGAACGCTTCTGTAACCTTAGACTCGTTACGCTCTTCAATTGAACGCGTTGGCTCCGCGTCCACCGATAGAATGCGGAGCGCCGGCCGCCGATACAATGCGGAGCGCCGGCCGCCGATACAGTTACCATGCTTACCAGCTCTGACCATTGCCGCCTATAGATATAGATTGGAGGTAGCCGAAAATAGCTTGCTTCTCTTCACCTAGGCTACTTGCACATGTTATTCAGGAAGAAAAGGCAGCGAATGGTTCTTCGCTTAGTAGAGCTACCGCCCGGTGCTTCTTTTTCTTTGATTCTTCTTTCTAATCCTAGACTAAAGAAGAAGCTCATAAATCAGCACAGGGACAAATCAGCAGCAGGAGAACTGTACTAACCTGCTGCCAATGACTTTCTCAGGGCTTCGCAGGAGAAGAAAGAAGGTCCCCCTTACTCCCTATTCTCTCTTAAAGCTTTATAAAGCTCTAAGAGAGAGGGTTGGTTAGACTGTAAACCATAGCAGTTACAGTCACTCGATGGAAATGTTCACCTTTGGAATGAAGATGGATGAGCAGGCACTTGAACCTGGAACTGATTAAATTCAAAGGAAAGCCAGATCCTGGACACAATCTTCCTAGAAATGGAGAGCCCCATGCCTCGCTGTTTCTAGCCTCTCCTTCTACTTGCTTACCTAGCTCTTGTCTTAGTTACTCTTCCTCTTTTCTGGGTTTTTTTTCCTGAATGTTAAGTGAAAACGATAGATTTTTCATCTACCAATGAATTTGATCTGCCCCAATTTGATCAATAATCGGATTCTTGGCTAGAGGAAAGGTTATGTGACATGGACGCCCAGCCTTGCTCGATCGGTCGGTTGGCCCACCTAACAGATGATGGGATTCTCGATCGATTTGATCAAATTTTTAAGATTCTCGCCTATTCAGAATAGTAGAGCTTTCGATCAAAATTCTCGACTCCCTCGTTCGGGCTCTCGCTCGAATCAGAACCTTTATGCATTAGTAGGCTTTCGACTCAATCTAATAGCCTACCTATCGGGCGCCAATAAAAGAGAAAGTTTTCGCATGGGCTCATCATCTGATGCAGAACTGATTTCATAACCACCATCCATCACCAATCACATTCCACATCCCACTTCAAACTTTTCGATTCCTCGGGTAGCCTCCTTTATAAAGGGATTCCAGCTTCAAAGGCAGGTGAGTCGGGTCAGGAAGGAACTCCTATCTATAAGGCGGGCTTTCAAGACATAGATGCACCACTCCATCTGTAAAGGGCTTTCCCTCATGGAGAAATAAAAGAACCCCTTATTTAATAAGGCCAGAAGGGAGTAAAAAAAAAAGAAAAAAGCCCTTCCCGACTGACGGGACTCTACGTCTGAGTCTTATTGTATCTCAAACTCGGATTAGGAAGAGTACCCTTGAACTAAAGATCAATCATAATACACAATACAAGAAAAGAAATGGATTCTCCTACTGGAGAGAAAGGAAAAAAGGGGGGGAGATTAAGGATAGTCACTCCACTCCATAGATAGTGAACACAGATTCTTGTTTCATTTTCAATTCCTTTCGGGTCGAAAATGCAGGCTGTTGGCTGCTGGCTGCTGGTGGGGCTATTTTTTGCTAGGAGTCCCTCTACTCGAATAAATAATAAATAGAAGTTTACTAACAGACCTGGCTCTTCAATCAATGATCTACTTCTCCCTCTTAGTTGCAGATGCCGATGCTTTGATTCGAAAGCCCTACCAAGTGATGAACCCCCAGTAAGATCGGAGTCTTGAATTCCTCCTCCCTTAAGTCGAGTTTGAACCCGTCCCAGCAAAGAACACCCTCTACTATAAGGTGAGGCTCTGCCATTCCCCTAGAATTCAGTCTGGGTCGGAGGAGTAGCTAGTCAAACTTCTTGAGCAGCCGAGATATTGAACAACGAACATTTGATTGAATTCCTTGCCTCACCCTGAGATGAGAGGGAAGGTTGATTTTACTCAAATCCTGGACCTGATCTTTAATCCTACACCGGTTAATGATGCGATGGGAGAAATTTTTTGTAAGTTTTTTCATCAATGCTGGCCCAGTCGAGGCTCGTCCATGCCCAATCCCAATGGATAAACCTTAGATCCGTCCTTAGCTCTATAATCCACCCGTCTTCCCCACTCCCCGAAAGCCCTCCTCTCCTGGTACTAGCCCTCTTTCTCAACTCGAGTCTGAAGTTCAGCGACTTTCATCGTTGATAAACATCTGCACTAATAAGACAAAGAAGTGGGCAGTCTATGCCTTAAATGAATCAGTAACAACGAATTAGGGGAATGAGGGATCAAGAGACGGATATGGGGGAATGGCCTATTAATCATTGGTGGACCTTCCCTTGAACCGATCACGAAGCTCTCAACTGAGTTGTTTAGGTTCTGGAATTCCATCTCTAGTTGGGGGTTTCGATTCGAAGGTTATCCAATTTTGTGCGGGTTCATCTCTCTCGACCAGTTCAGGTTCAAGAGAAGGGTGCTCGAGGGGACCCAGACTTTTGAACTCTTCTTTATGGTGGGAGGTTTCTTTCGTCTCAAGAATGTGTTGGGGGCTCCAGGGAAGATGGATTGGATCGAGAAGCCAACCTTTGCCTCTTCTTTATTGAGAGGATTCCTATTATTTTCAATCTCCGGCAAAGGAGACAAGGGCGAGGCACCGAACATGTTCTATCCTCAACGTCCATCCTTCATTAGTCATCTCAACCCACTTTTCCTATTCACCAGTACATTGCGCGCTACAACTAATAGCCCCCTTAAACGTAAGGGAAAACGCTAGCGCGCTAGCTATTTATAGTTATAACCCCTATTTTTTATGGGATATTTGAAGAAGCCTGCTGAAAATCAGAAGCGCGTTAGCGCGCAACGGCTGAAAAGCCAGCAACTTCTTTGGACTAGGTTTTAGCTTTCCCCTTTCTTCTTATTAGTAAGATAGGTTTGGAACTCTATACAAGGGGCTTCTTGCCGCTCGCCCTCTCTCTAAGGGGGCTTATGCGCTCCACTCGTTACCACTAAACGACGAAGCCAAGAGCGGAAGGAGGGACTTGAACTCTTAACCTCAGCCTTGGCAAGGCTATATTCTACGATTAAGCTATTTCGGCCAGCTACGGTAGTGGCTAAGAACTACTTAGCAATTCATGTATCACTTAAGATAGACGACTTCGCTTTTTCCGTCGGACCACACTCTTGACCTCCGATCGAGCTACGAGCACGAGTAGGTAGGCGGCTAAGGGAGGGTCGGCTAGGCTGCCTTTTCAATAAATCTCTAACTGCTTAGTATCATTATTGGTGCAAGTTCTAAGGAGTCTTGGTCTCGAGTTGAGCTGGGGCGTCATTTCATTCTTGTAATGGGAGTGAGTGCACCGCAAGACCAGACAAGTGACTCCCTCGCCTCCCAGCGGAGGTCTTTTAAGTGAAGTCATTTCCTATGACGGCTCCTCTTATTCTACGATAATCCAAGCAGCAGCTCCACAAGTCCACTCGGAACCAGTCGATTTTTGGGCCAGTCGTTCTCCCCTCTGGGTTGGCGTTTGCCAGCCACTAAAGCAAGTAAGAGAACCTACAGTGAATGAACTTAAAGAACATCAAATTTTGACCGGATTGTACACCTTTGTGTCTGGCTATGTATATGGATGTGCATAATGAAGGGACGGGACATCTCTCTCCTTTTGT